>JAPMIB010000068.1:600000-1111042 GCA_034770305.1 Trichogramma dendrolimi | reverse complement strand
TGGATATAACGCGTGTAGCATACAACATCGCCGTCCACATATCGTAATGTATACACAAGCAGGAGCAGCAGCAGCAGCAACTCCCTTTTAAATACCCGCAGCAGTAGCAGCGGCAGCGATTCGTCGTAATCGTGCTTGTGTTCGTGTGCGTGTGTAGCCGTGAGAATTCGCGAGTGCATTTCTCGGCGTGCCCGTGTCTCTCTCTCTCTCTCTCTGTCTTGCGTGTGTCCAGCAGCAACCCCACGCTCGCGAGAGTGTTTTTGTTTTATTAACACCGAAAAAGTCGCTCTCTGTGTAGGGTGTGTATACATGTGTGTGTGTGTGTGTATGTGTTTATAATATGTGTGCTTGCAGCTGTTTGAGAGGGGGGCTAGATTAGCGGACAAAAAGCTGCAAATAATTGAAGATGTGCTTTTCGGAGTCGACCAGTTTTTTTTTCCTTTCATTCCAAACGTGTGTAGTGTAGATATACTTGAAATCTCGACTTTTTTTCTCGTTTTTTTTTGTTGCAAAGAAGAGACACGTCGATAAGTCGCGCTCTCTGGCTCCGCTGCTGCCTCGTGCTGAGATTGTGAGTGTGACTGTCTGACTCTGTCCGACTGTGAGCGATTATTACTTACATATATACTTACACTTATATACACACTTACAGGGACTGTGGCTCACTCTCGACGCTTTACTGTCACACACACACATATAGTTGACTTTTTTCCTCTCGAATTCGTGTGCGGTACTCGATACACGATGTACTTGCACTTGCATCCAAGACAAGATACACCGTCGCGATAGATACAATACATACTTAGACAGCGACTCGCACACGTACACGCGCGTAATAACGTAATCTACTATCCACAGCTAACTGTACTAATCACAGGCCGAAGACACACAAGCGTGTGCGCGTATATAATACAAGCACATAATACACAGACAGACGGAGAGTGTCGAAAGATGGTGTTTGTGTGTGCATGAATGTGTGTAAGTATCGTATGTCTGTGTGGGTGTATTTGTATGTGAGTGCGCGCGACACAAGCACGCCAACGAAATCGCGCGAGGTGTTTCACTTGCTCTCGTAGCAGAAAGCAAAAAATCAAATAAAACAAAACGTTTCGTTTGTAATAGTGTTGATTCATCATATCAGAATTTTTTTCTTCTTGTGCTGTTTAAAGGTGATCGAGTGAGTTTTCGCGCACGCACATTGTGATATAGTGGTTATTATATAGTAATACACATCGTCTCTCGCATCGTTGCGAGGCAAAAAATCGAAGAGACTCTCGAATCAGCCGCAGGTATTGCATATTTTATTGATAAAAAAAAAACAACAACAACAACAACAATAAAACGAGGAAGCCTTGCCACAGTGAATTAAAGTATTTTACGCGTGCGTGCGATACATTATAGAGGAGAGAAGAAGTTAAAAAAGAAGAAAGAGGAGGCACGAAATGGCGGGCCAGACGATCAACGACAGGCTCTTGGCTGCCAGGCACAGCCTCGCTGGCCAGGGCTTGGCCAAGGCCGTCTGCAAGGCCACCACCGAGGAGATGATCGGACCCAAGAAGAAACACTTGGACTGTGAGTTTAACTTATAAAAGCATCTTTATTTAATTGCATAATAATAATGTTAAGCTAAGCCCCCTCTAACCCCTTATCGAATTTCGCTCTGCGTGCTCACGATTGTGTGTGTGCGTCGTGCGCGCGATCTGTGCGACCTTGAGACTTTTTTGTGCTTTCCTCTCTCTCTCTCGCTCTTCTTTTGAGTTTTAAAATCCCACCGCCTCCGTCCGCGAGCTGCTGCTACTCGGAGATGCCTGCAAAGTCATGTGTTCTCTTCGCTCTTGTATTGATATTTTATCAATCTACTATATAACGTGCAGCACCCGATATGGTGCACGTACGTATCGATCGACGCCTCTCTCTCTGATATTATTCGACATCAGAATCGTTTGTTGTTATATATTTAGGCCTGCCAAAGGGGAAAAATGTATCGTGCATAGTTCTATTTTTTTTTTAGAGGACACGATTTTACTACCACGACTCCGGTGCACGCGTCCTCCTCCTCCTTCACCCCCGTTTAATAATCGATAGACTCGTACTGCACACAGTACAGAAAGAGAGAGAGCTTGGCCGAGAGAAGAAAAAGCACCGCACACTTTATCTGGCGCGTTCAGTGCACTTGATCTTGGTGGCAGCCGCGCCTCGTGCAATTTTTTCTTTCTCTCTCGTGCGCGCGCGCAACCGAGCGACTCGAGCACAGGTAGAAATTGTCATTTAACCTCGTGTCGTTACAGCAATAATAAAGCAAGCGTTGTTTTTTTTTACCTGACGTTGCTGGAGTAAGAAGGCCCGTGTTAAAATGTCGACATCGGTCTGTCGCTGGTTGTAGTAATGCTAGTAGTACCAGTAGCAGCAGCAGTAGCTGCTACTCCCTCACACAGCATATGCACGTTTATTGTATGTACGATATATAAATTGCTTCATTCATAATGTCATCATCGTCTCTCTCTCTCTCTCGTCTCGTCTCGTGCTTATGGCCTGACATAGTTAAAACGTTAATTTGAAAACTTTATCGTATACGCTCTCGACGACGACGACGACGCTCGCTCGCTCTCGTCTGCACGGGCTTGTGACGCTGCCGCGTTGCTTCACCATACACGTATATTATATACATTTAGGTAGCATTAGAAAGAGACGCAGGTAGATAGGCAAAGCGAGTATATTAGCGGAAAATCTGAAAAATAAAGCAGCAGCAGCGTCTCATCTGCTGCAAAGTGCAAGAAAAAGCTCTCTCTCTCTCTCTCTCTCTCTCGCGACGCGAAAGCTGCGCGTGCGAGAACTCGAGCGCGATACATAAGTGTATGGCTCTTGAAATTTAAAGCTCGCTGCATACTTTATCTTTATTGGCTCGCGCGGGTACATTTGAATTATCCAGCTGTTGTTTTGCGTTTGTTGTTATTTTGCGCGAGGATAAAAATATATCGACGTGGCGAAGGCGGACCTCTTTTCTCTCTGACCTATTCCTGAAATATACTTGACTCGAGAATGTAGTACATTCGGTACAATATTTGATGAAAAACGAGCAGCATTATTATTACCGATGAAATGGTTGACTATTTTTTAAGACGAAACTTTTATTCAACAACTGATGTTGAGACGAGGCGCAACGATCGTCGCAGATCGTGTATGTGTGTATGAGTGTGTGTGTGTGTGCAAGCCACCGCGCGCAAGTGGCAGCAAAAGCAGCTCTTATCGATTTATCATCGCGATATTACACATTACCCGATGTTTATAACATATAATCCATCGGCGTGCGTCCTACCGCGCGCAAGCTCTCCGATTGTTCAACTGTGACTCGTATTTTGAATCGCTGTTCTCCTCTCTGTCTCTCTTTCTTTTCGACGGATGTCACACTCACTTGATAATTAATCTAAATAATTTTCCAAAATTTATCGCCGCTGCCAACGCGAGCGAGCGCGCTTTGTGTCACAACAGCAAGCAAAAGCAGAAGCAGCAGCTTCTCGCCTCTGTACTCATTACGCTATTATTATTGTTGTTTTTTTAATCAGCATCGCTCGATTTTTCATGAATATAATGCTGCTGCTGTTCTCTGTGCGCCGTGCCAGGAAACATATATCGAGATACGAGGCCTCAAACTTGATTAGCCCGCGCGTTCAGTACGACACACTCTTGTATCGCGGTAGGCCGAAGTCCTCCTCCGTAATGTGCCGGCAATGACGAGCTGCTCCTATATTTATTTTACGGCGTCCGCGCATAACATCCGAAATTTCATACGTATAATGGCGCCTTATATAGGTTTGCAACTTTGAGTCTTGAGTAAAAAATTTTTTTTTATTTTTTTCAACTTCACTGCACGAGTAATATTCCGCCGTGTGCGCGGATGGGCGCTGCACATGTGATCGTATATATCGGTAATGGCGCACTTTCTCGCACGCACGGTTATCTAATAAGAGAGGCCTGCACATGCACGCGTTACTACACACGCTGCGCACACTGGCACTGGACGGTTATTAAAAGTAACGTAAGAAGTCGTCGTCGTCGTCGAGTGCGCGCTCGAAGTAGGATTTTGTGTTCGCGCGGTGAAATGCCAATGTTCATTTTATACGACGCGTACACACACACACACACATATATAAACGATTACGTTTGGCTCGCACGTCGTGACTCTCGCGTTCACTCACTCGCCGATCGGCACACACAGACATGCCTTTCGATTTTTTTGCTGCCACGGCGCCTTGATGCATTTACTTACTACATTGGATTGAATCTTCGTTCGAGCACTGCATAGGCCACACAGTGCCAAATAAGAGCTTACGCGAGAGCCTACATAATATTACGCGTTCGATCGTTATACTTTTAGGGGGCGAGAAAGGGAGAGAAGTTTTTCTCGTTTATCTATCTATCAGTCTCGCGCAGCGCGCGAAGGGAATATTTTTTGGAGCGTAACCGGATGGCTCGAGCGAGATAGCGCGCGCGGCTACGTGCCGCATATACATATATCGCGATCGCTTTTAATCAGACGAATTAAAAGTTTTCATAGCAGTTTGTTTTCAGAAACTTTGCCGCATATATTATAATAATGCGACTGCTGCTGCTGCTGCAGCGCCGATGATGATGCTTTTCTCTTTGACGAGAAAAAGTATATATGAATGTGTACGATGAATAATTATGAAACTCGAAAATGAGAGAGACAAATATTTTCACGGCGACGACAACCACGATGACAACTGCGAGGACGAGTGAAATTATGCAAAAAAAAAAAAAAAAAGAAGAAGAACTCGCACGCGTGCAGAGATAGAACGTGTGAAAAATTCTCCACTGGAAAGTCTCGTCGTCGTCGTCGTAGTCTGCGCTGACGATGTGCATTCGCACAGACGCACACAATGATGCTCATATATCTGTGGTGGAAAGGGAGAACCGACCAACTCCATTTTTTTCGAAATCAAGTTTATGACTTTAAATACTTACATTTAGGGTCAACTTTGATGTGCAAGTGTCTGAATGGCCAGAAATTGCGTCTGTCGTTTGGTACAGCACAATGCCAAACCGACCAAGTCCATAGTAACCCAAGTAACCCAAGTCCATCTCAGCGAAACCCTCAATACAATGCGATATCGAATTAACTTTGGTTTAAAAATGATGGAATATGATATTGGAACGTTGTATATACAACTCTCGCGTCATTGGATGCTGCCGGAGCACTGCGACCGTTAGGGCACTTGACGCAGCAGTAATGTACGATGTTCGAGATATTGAATGTTTGATGGCCATTTCCTTGGTGAAAATGAAAAATTTCGGAAAATTTGATATTACCATCAGAAAGCTGAGGAAATTTCCCATCGAATCCATTAGTTAGTTTTTTTTTCAGGTGGGTTTTGATGGTTATACAGCGACTTAGAAATTGAGTATGTGGACTTGGGCGCAAGACGTTTCCCGGTCAAATCGACCAAGTCCACTTTTTTCGCTTCGCATCTACTCTATCAATTTGATAGTTACATGGGCCAAAAGATTCATTATAGAGGTGGTCAGAGGTTCGAATACTACCCCGAGGAAACTTTTGATTTTTTCATTTAATCATTCTTACTCATCATTGTGGATATATGACGTTCTTTCATTGTGGATATGACCTCCCACAAGGAGGCGCGCGTTAATTAATATGTGACACGCGTAAACGGAATCTCAAAGTAGCAAAAAATCTTACAAAAGTTGATCCCCTTCGTCTTATACACTCTAAAATTTTTGCAGACCACTGCAAGTTATATTATTAATCGACATGCATTGATATCATTATCATCTACGTGTGACCACGCGAGTTATTAATGATATGCATTGTCGACCCAATCTTCATGTGTCATAGTACGTGTGTTTGCAGTATCTGGAAGTGTTATATGCAAAGGAGATTAACGAAAGTAGACTCACGCATCATTTTTATATAGCTATCGAGAGGAATTTCTCGCCACTTGCGGGTACTCAATAATAGACATCTAGTATCAGCTAATCAAGTTACTCGGCAACGAAATTCATTTTTTCTCCGCGTGGTTTTTTTCATCAAAAAAGTATAAAAAGTAAGTTATATACAGAATACATGAAAGCCTTACGCTTCAAAGGTTTAATTGGCCTGTCAATGCCCTGTGTAAGCCAGGCCGTATACAACATTCACTTTTTTTTAATAATCACCCACACATAGCTGGCGATCCAAAACATAAAGACCGCGCCATTACTACTGTGAGAGTGAAAATAGCTCTAATTCATTCGAATTTTTATTTGCAGTGTATACATCATTTATCTTTTATTTCATTTGTGCATTATTCAAGGATACGTACGTAATCACTCTCTTACAAGAATTATAATGTACAGTGATATTTAAAAAAAACTGTCTTTTGTTAAAATATCACGGGTACAGAGTTATAGTCGTCCGCGTCTACGCACTCATACGCAACTTCAAACACGGTTTTCTCGAAAACACGAAAAATGGAGTTGGTCGGTTATCCCTTTCCACCACAGATATGTAATGCACAAAGCGTCTCTCTCGGTCGCGGTAGCCGGCCAAAGATAAAGGAACGTCGCAAACGAACGCACACACACACACACACACATACACAACTGAGCCGCACACTCAAGAAGACAGCGTAGTCCAAGAGGTCTGGGAAATGGGACTCTTCTATGTGAAAGGAGTCTACATAGGCGTCTCTCTCTCTCTCTGCGATGGCTGTATGTATACGAACGCGAAGAAGAGAAGAAGAATGAAAGGGAACCGACGAAGCGCTAAAAAGGAGAACACTGAGTTCTCTCCTTTACGCAGGCGTGTGTGTGTGAGTCTTGAAATGTGCAAAAAGGAGGATATATTATAACGTGGCTACGAGAGACAGAGAGTAGGTGCGTGCTGATGATGCTATATACGGTAGAACAAAAAGGGAAGGGCCGGGGTTTGCGAGGCAAAACTGGAAACTACCTGTTAAAATGTAGTCTCCGATTATTAGCCGTTTTCAGACGCAAACGCACAAAAATCGCGACGCTACAATTCGAAATCGAGTATTGGACCGATCCTGTAGTCGCTCGCCTTTGCCGCAGTCGTATTATTACAAAACCTGCTGCGTATATAGTGTCGTGTGTGTATGTGTGCTCGGTCACTCTGCACGCGGCACGAGAAAGCTTGTAGCGCTGCACACAGAGCAGAGAGCTGTCCGATTTTCGAGCTCCAAAACTCGGAAAACGAGTATTGCACAAACGCCTTCGCGTGCCGAGTGCAGTATATAGTATACAGAAACAAGCTCCACCCAGAGACGCCGCCGTGTGTATATACGTATACAATTTTTTTTTTGTCTTCGTACTCGAGATTTTTGCTGGCCCGGTGATACACCACTTTGCGTGCGTTACAGTCTGGATATTGTGCGAGAGACACAAAAAAGCGTGACCGTTTCCTCTCGGCTTTTTTTCTTTTTCTTCCTCTCTCTTCCTTTCTTTCACCTCAAAGGCGTGAATATTGTAACAATATTTGACATTTATGAGTCTCTCTTTTTCTCTCTCCCGGTAAAGAGACGCGCGTGTACTAATAATCGCGTGCTTGATTTACGACGAGCAAGTACCTGCGCAGGCCGTCTCTTTATAATTAGTCTAAACAGGTGGCGTAATACGCGGCAGTCAATAACCGCGCGCGGGCAAGCGTAGCGTAACGTAATACGTCTTTTGAAGATTTAAATCTCGTCCCGTGGTAAAGAGAGCGATGAAAATAAAATTTTACGTAGATCGTCGAAAAGCATATCAAAGAGACATCGAGAGTGAGAGATGAAAAGTATTGACTTTGTTATTTTAATTTTGAATTGATTCGTCGAGAATGTAAATCTTCCATCAAAGTACGATCGAGCAATTTTAATAGAGAATCAAACGTGTAACAATCGCGCGTGCATATCTGTGTATACATCTATATGGAGGAGCTTTATTGGAGCGTGCACGCACGCTCGTACCTACGTACGTACGACTCGATTCATCGGAAAATCTAATTGGCGCCATAATTAAACACCCTCTTATATACGTATTAAGTACGTATACGGTAGCATGACGCTGCTGCTGGTCTTTCTCTCTCTCTCTCTCTCAAGTATGCATCGGTGGCATCGAAATATATTAATCACATCGAGTATTTCGGAGCAATTATATTTCATAAAATAATTAGCGTAAATAACCACCTACTACAACGCCGTGGCGGTAGTCGGCGGGCGCGTCCGGCGTGAAACGAGGTCAAAGAGCCGCGTGTGTAATTTTTTTTCCTTCACTTCTTCTTCTCGCTGCTCTTTTTTTTTGTGCACCACCTTGCGTTACTTATACATACCCAAACGTGCACGAGTGCACATTTTTACACACGCTCTTACGGCGCAGGTATGCGAGTACGTATATATACGATTTTGCATGTATATAGCTGAATCGCTCGACTCGCTCGTTGCTTTATACGATAAAAGAGAGAGAGAAAGAGAGAGATGTAAACTCATTGCGCGTTTTCGTTACCCCAATATTCAGCGAGGCGTTGCGGCTTTATGGCGGCGGCTTTGCTTTGCATATTCACGTATACATACTTTGCCTGTTGTTGCTCTGCGGCGAGTACTTACGTATGTGCGCACGCACGTGTGGGATAAACAACATATTTTATACGTCCACGCGCGTGTAATTTTTTTCTTCTACATTATATTTCTTCTCTTTCATAATCTATAATATCAGGATTTTAATTACATTTTATAATACGCGTACGTATTCAAGCTTTATCAGAATGTATATAATGGAAAGGAGCTTTTATAAATACAGTTTTACTAAACAATCGTGTCGAGTAACGCCGCAGCGAGCAATCTCTCAGTCGTGTGACAAATTTTCACCGGCGCGTTCGTTCGCATCTCATCAACGCTATTATGTGGAGCTTGAATTACTATTGTAGACGCACGTGGTTAAGAGTCCTTTTCACGTTTCACGCAGAGAACACATATACGTATTTAATGAACGCGCGCGACGTTTTCGCAGGACGCTAGATTCACCCGTTTGCGAATATCGCACACACGCGCTGCCGCGTAGAAAGTAAGATGAGAGTTTCTAGTTGTCCTTGATGCGCGGCGAACACACGGCGGACGCGTGCACACGCTACACGCGTTTCTGCATTATATATTGTGTGGCGTCGTGTCTTTATGTACAATCTGCGTTAGAATTATTCTCTTGTTTTCCATGACAAGTTGTGTTTTCGTGTCATTTGTTCGATTAATGAATTTTTATTTCCACATTTCCTCCCGTTCCATTTCCTCCCTTCGATCCTTGTATTTCCTTACAAAAAAAAATAATTATAATTAAGACATTGTAATCTAACAGTTGTATGAACGAGAGCGCGAGGGCGAGAAAAAGAGAGGAAACCGGTATTAAGGCACTTGCAATACGCTGTATAAGTATCGATTTCAGAATTCGAGTCAACTCCCACCCACACGCCTCGCTGCTCTCTCGAAGCTTTGACCTTCGCGCCGTCGCCACGACTAGAGCTACACAGTGTTATATATACGTATAGTAGTAGTAGTAGTAGTAGTAGTACAAACGTGTATATATCTAACGCGCCTCCGACTGCCTTGCTACTACCCTTCACGTACACGCGCAGCCGCAAGCCAATATGGGTCGAAGTTTCTCTTCTCGTATACTCTCCTCTCGTTACTCTACTCTCTTTCTCTTATTGTATTCTTTTTTTTCACTACTGCTGCTGTTCGCAACGTTAAGATTTGATTAAAATCTGTGTTGATTGTCACGGGGTGGTTAAATGCGTAACCGAGCACCACCGCAAAGCACACGATGTGCTGCAAGCTCGAATTTTTTCTGTATATGCGTCGACGACTGTGAAATGTAGGTTGCACGAAGGTACTTAACGCAAACTCGAAAAGAGGGTGGAGGTGGTTGTGTGGTCAATCGACGATGAATGAGAGCAGATACGCCATGCAAATGTGAAACGAATGCGATTATATAGCCAGGGGGGAGGAGTGTTTTTATATCGTTCAGCGAAAGAGCGAGAGTCGCTCGGATTACACGCGCGCACGCATCACGTCGGAGCTTACGGCACACGTGTCGCCCTTGAACCAAGTAGAGAGAATATTTAACCGAAATTGAGCGAGAGAGAGAGAGAGAGAGAGAAATTTTCATCTCACCCTCCACGGGGAATATTATATATCTCTCTTTTCGCAGTCGGCTTTGACAAACGCGCGCACGATTTTCCTCGAAATTCTCTTTGTAATTTCCGTTTTATTTTTCTCACCCTTCGTAAACGACAGACAGAAAGCTTTTTGAACGTCAATAATGTACGCAATGGCTGCTTTTAATTTTCCTCTGCTCGCGCAACGAGCTTTAAATCGTTTCGAGCACCAGTAATCCGGATAGGAAAGACGATTAGAAGCAGAAAAAAAAGAAAAGAAAAAAAAATTAAATCACGGTATATCCTTAAGTGAAGTACCTCGGATACAATGTAAGTACAGCTAGTGGTCTAACGACGATCAGCAGCGAGAGCGCAAAAATTCGCTATGTGCATGTATATCGAGTCTCAGACTGCACGCCGCTATACTTACTTACTTACTTGTTTGCTCTCTCTCTCTCTCTCTCTCTACTTACTATACGCGGATGAGCTGAAATAACGACCGGAAACACTCACGACGATGACGATCGTCGCCGATGCAGCAGTAGCAGCAGCAGAGATTCTTTCTCTTTTTCGACGTAAATAACCTTCCCAGCAGTGAGAAAGAGAGAGAAAAGTCTATCTTTCTTTATCGTACTTATATGCATACATAGTATATCGCGGGCGCGCGCGCACTACGCGAGGTTCTGCTGCTGCCGTTGCTGGGTCATGGGCAATTGCGACGACGACTAGGAGCGCGTGTGGCACAGCGAGCTTTCGGTCGTGTCGGAGCAGCACACCCACACACTCACATACATTAAAGCTGTACACAAATGCTCGAGGAATGGATTATTAAAAAGGCGTACTCGATGCGCGAAGCCTGCGTTGTCACGGTTTCTCGTGGACTTATTTTATTTTTCGTTGTTGTGTGTTCATTCTCACTCCGTCGAGAGGGAGCACACGCGCTATGTAGAGAGAAAGAAAAAGCTCGTTTTGTTGTCGAGGGCAAAGTTCAGAAAATCGACAGGTGCCACTACGTAAGCATACTTTTATATATAAACAGAGGGAAAGAGAGCGTAGGCAGTCGGCATGTATACACAAACGGCTTTTGTACATTATTTATCGATTCGTTCTCGTTTCGCATCGATTTTCTCGTGTTCACGCGTTGTGACGACGACGACGACGATCTCTTCCATATAATAGCACGAGACGATGAGTTTTTGGAAAGTTCAATCGCATTATGTATACGAGGAAGTGCGCGCACGTAAATTTTCGTCTCCGCTTCTAAATTATCCTCGGGTATACATGCGGAGCGTAATTGAATTTTTGAAAGCAGCCGCAAGCTAACTACGTTAGAATCAGAGCGCGAAAAGCCGTATCATAATACTTCCCACCCTATAACGAGGCTAGGAGATCTCCGAAACGTTTCTACGTCTCAACGCCTCTCGCGATTTTCATCTCGTTTGCGTGCGATCGGACCGATGCACACAGCAGCATGCGTCTATATAATAGAACGAGAAAGGCCTCGGTCGCTTGTGCGCTTGGCGCGCGTACACATATAATAGTTAAGTTGCAAGAGAGTGCGAGAACGTAACGACGCCGGCCGGTTTATAATATGCGGCTGCTATACACACACACACACACACAGACAGAGACGGACGTGTGCGGCTCGCGCGAAGGGGGCACTGCTCTTCCGCGTTGTTGTCGGACACAGCCTGCGCTACTCTTCTATACTGTACTATCTGTGCGTTTGTGTGCTGCACTTCGTGTGCACTGTGCACGGCTCTCTCTCTCTCTCTCTCTCTCTCTCTCTCTCTCTCGCTCGCTCTCCTCTATATAAAGTTCGTTGTTCGTTCGTTTGTGTTATATACAAACACGAAGCGGTTTTCTCTCTCTACTCAGTGCGTTCCTCGTGCCTATAGATATTGCCGAGCAGCAGAGGTACACGTTCGTGTTATATCATTTCAATTCTGGTTCCGATTTGAATGTGCGCAGTGATTGCGTATAATACGGTGCGTGCATAATACAGATCTGCCGCTCGTTGCGCCATTGTTCGTGGATGCGATTGATCAACTGATTATCGTCATTTATTTTGCAGTATATTAACAAACGTGCTCGATAAAAGAGCGTATCGTTTATAATATACGCGGCGCAGTGATAAAACATTCACACTCGGCGTAATTATACTCGTCTCCGAGTGCTGCCACTATGCACGCGCGTCGTGCAGGCGTAGTTTAGATAAAATCTATTATTTCTGAAAAGAAAAAAGGAGGCGAAGGTTAGGCTGGTCTTGTTATAGCCGCATGTATGTGTATATGAGCTGTATACTATATATCTGCTATTTGCGCGTAGAAAACATTTTTATAAACGATATGTCTGTGTAAGAGCGTATAGTCATAGAAACAAGGTGTTTGCTCGTTTCAATTACTTGGAAAAGTAATCGGGTTTTCAGTCCGAGCTTACTTATACACCATTTTTCCAACGAAAGGGAGAAGAAAGCGTAATTTTTTAATGTTTCAAATAACATGCAGTTATAACTAATGTTAATTACTGTAGATACACCTATACATGATATAAATTCCTCTTTATCTTGAGCTTTTTTTCATTCGTAATCGTGCGCCGCGGTTATATGAGTTCCTGCGTTGTTGCGAGTGCACTCGCGTTAGAATTATGCTTAACCATCTTTCTCTCTTTTTCATTTGTTTCGTTATACATTCGTGTCCCAACACCTAAGCGTATAATACAATACGTAATAGACGATAACAAAGGCATAATTTGTTTTCACATGTGCAAACTTGTGCTTTCAAAACGACGCATATTAACGGCGTGCACAATCCGATTTTTTCCCGATAAAACTAAGTTGTTCAATTGTCGTATAGAGAGTCGAAACTTTTGGTCATTGATACATCGGGCTCGCGCATTGTTGTTAAGACCATTCTCATGCTAATCGGAAGGAAAAACAGGCGCAAGCACACGCACAAGCGCGCGTACATTCAAAGCTCATTCATAAAACATCGTCGTCACCGGCGGCAGCGGCGCATAGCTCACAACGAGTCGTTCCAATTCTTTTATACACAAACGACTGCGTTGCAATGAACTCCGTTTGAAAAAGAGACGATAGGAGTGATTTGACTGACTGACTGACTGACTGTCTGTCATGAGCGACAATGTCTCTCTCTTTCTCGAGACTCTTCTCAAAGATCATCGTAAGCTGTCACTTGTGCCGCTGTATAAGTGCTTATATTATAGAAGAAGCTGATCTCGCGCCATGAGTACTATAAACTGAGGTCGTTTTAATCGTACCAATAATCGTAAGCAGCCAAGAATAAAAAAAAGCTTCTAATTGGTCGGTACACCCGTACGCTTATCGCACGCATAACCGCATTCACCGTGTACGCAGTGTTCGGTTACTCATCATCGTTTCTTTTCTCTGCACACGTCGGGTACGTCGAAGCTCGCTTCATTTGCCCGCGCCTGGAGTCGCCTGCCAAACATTACGACATTTTATTTTTTACGCGCACGAGATCGTCTTCGTCTCTCGAGTCTCGGAGCGCTGTACAACAAAGTACATATAATAATACGTGCGCGCGCGCGAAAGTTTACGTAAGTTTACACACGACTGTAACCGTAGCACGTCATTATGTTGCTGAAGCGAATTTATTTATTTTATTTTGTGTATATATATATTTTTCCTCTTACCGCTTGCGTCATTCACGAGGCTTGTTGTACATTTAATTGAAACTGCGTGTGTAAAAATAAAAAGTAATAATGGACGCGCGCGCGCTGCAAGCTAAACGTAAAAAAATAAAAGAATAAAATTGTGTTTACACTCTTGTAATTACGCGCGATCGATAATACGTGCATACAGCGCGCGAAAGAAAATAGCTGTACGCACTGCGAGCATCGTTGTTACAACAAGAATTTACCGCGAAGAAGATTTGAGAAATGAGCGTTACGCGCGCGCTCGTGCTGCAATTAAAAAAAGATCCTATTCCTCTGATAATTCCGTGCACCAAAACTCCGTCTCTGGTATACAGCGGCGCGTTGCCTTTTTATATTTATTATTCCCGTGAGAAGCTTTTCTCATATTCAATGCGTGACTCGCTTTATATTTAAAAAGAAAAACGTATTACATGTATCGTTTGAGGAAGATTTAGTCGTTGCTTCTATTTCCCAAACGGCCCGCGCGCGTCTACCTTAAATTTTCTTCTTTCGTACATAAATTTTTCTTAAATAATGCCCGGCATCGACGCGTAACGACGTTTTAATCGAAACTTAATTGTCGCCGATAAAATGGTCGTTCTCGTCTCGATCACGAGGAAATCTTTTCACGCTGAGGTTGTCGCACGTGAAAATATACGCTAAATGCCAACGTGTGTTTTACACTTTCACATGCGATCGTGGCGGTGCCATAGAGATGAAATCGCACGGCTCTACTAATTAAGTACCCCCAAAGTCTTGTCGTACACTCGTATACGCTGTTTCTTTTTTTTCTGCGTACGCTTAATTAAATGTATAACAACGAGTCTACGAGAGACAGCGAGAGGAAAAAATGTTCTCATAGTCCTCTTTGTACTAAATGGTTTGTCGATTTTGCATGAGTCAAACCTCGTATTATAGTAGTCCTCTTGAAAACCTTGATTTCTTTTTTCATATTCTACCGTATACCGTCGAACTAAAAGTATTATACGGCCAGAGATTCGACACTGAGATTGTTTACACACAACACGTATGATTCATTGATTTATGAATTTGAGTATTTCTCAAAAGTATTTAACTGGCGATTATAACTGCGCGCGATACGTTCTCTCCTGTGCATAATTTTTATTAAAATATGTGCATTTTTGTCAACGGCGATGACGTCACGAGTCGAAAATTACTGGTTTATGAATCACGATCTTCTGCGCTAATGTTGTGCAGCTTAATGTTTCATTATAAATGTAAGCTAAAACTAGTATTTACTTGAATTGTTTGCGTTGAAATTCAACTCATTTTCGTGTGTATCAGTTTTAATTAGATTGTATTTTTTCCTTTTTCTGCGAATCGGATAAAATTTAGACCGATCAAAAGGTAACCCCCCTCTGTAATGTAAGTAACTTTCAGCCCTTTTTTTTTGTCAAAAGACTCGCAGTAAAACTTTTAAAGAAACTGATCATCAATTTAAATTCAGGCGAACTTCCCTGGGGAATGACTTCGATTCGCTCTATACGAGGAGTTAACTGGATTTACTCGAAGAATACGCGAACTGCAATTTCAAGTTTTTTTAAGAATATTATCTCATTGCGATTTGTGCTCGAGACGCTAATAATTCTTTTAGTATCTCATTAGTAGAGCCCCCTGCTTGCGAATTTCGCTTTATTATTATTGCCAGATTCGAAATTCCGAAATTTGTTTGTTAAACGATCTCGTTTGGGATTTATCGTTTAAATTGAACAAATGCACTCGTTTGCGTATACACACAACACAGCATACCACATTCAGATAAGTACGGGATTAAATATTTTTTCAGCTGCAGCCGTAGCAGCAGCACATCCCGTGTATTGCGGGGGTGCATAAGAATGTGGTCGAGTCTGTTTAACCGCGCTCGGAGACTTATTACCGCTTTACGTATACATACTGTATTGTACACACGTACGTAGATTATATAGCTGTGTGCGCGGCGCATGGTGTCGTCGGCCTCTCAGGTCGTGACTCTCAGGCGTACCGCAGGTTCTTTTCCTTTCCCTTTGCATTCGCTTCGCGCGCCCGCTCGTACAGCTAAGCTACCTCTCTTCTCTGTGCTATTCTCTATTCCATATCTAACCACAGCAGCTGCTGCTGCCGTTGATGCATTGTGTGTGTTTGTACGCCTTTGAGAGATGCAAAAAATTAAGTAAAGCTAATCTTGCGATTTGCTCGTCAACCAAGTCGCTTATGGCTTAGGAGATAAGTTGAAAACGATGTTTCGAAGCTCATCTCGATCTGCATTATCGGGAAACATATCACACACACACACGTGGAATTAGAATTCAATTTAATTCCAGCTTTTAAATAGACAGAAAAAAATTATTCGTGCAACGGAACAAGTGCCTTATATATACAAAAGACTAGACCCGCATTTTGTGCAAACCCACTACTCCTTTCACGCGTTCACATTTTATACAAAAGATCTGGTTTCCGTGCGCGGCAATGATGCACACTCACACAGAGCTTGTACGCGACCGAGCGTGTATACTTCTTTTGCCGCGGCATTTCTACTTTTCTTGGCACTCGGTGTACCTAGGCCAGCACATCGAGGCGCTGTGCGAATTTTCTATGTATCACTTTCTCGGGTGCAATTTTTTCCCCCTTCATCTCTCTCTCTTTCTCTTACGCTTCGCCCCCTATAGTAGTCGACGCGCTGGTGCACTGTGTCGTCGGAGCAGAGTTGATATTTTTCACGCAGCAACGAGTTCATGCATATGGAAAAAAATTGCTTCCTTATAGGAAAAACTCGTACGTTTTTTCCGTGCAAAATCAACGTTCAAACGAAGAAAAAAACATTTTTCAATTAATCTCCGTGTACCTCAAAAAGCAAAAGATTTTGCCATCGCGTAAAATATATTATGGCCGTTGCTGCTGGCAGTGATACTTGATGCGCGAGGCTCGCTGAGCAATTATTGTGACGAAACGCGCGCGCGCGGCAATTTACATTTTTTTCCTCGCTATCGGCATATATACAAACTCGCAAATTAAATGTACAATATACGCCTACCGCGCGAAAAGAGAGAGTTACATTTTGCAGCGATCGCTGTGTACTGCTCGCTTGTTTGTCACCTCTGTGACCTATTGAGTTTACATTTTTTTTTTGTTAGATTAATTTATCGTGTCGTTCATTGAATCGAATGTGCGCGAGATAGCGTCGCGGGTGTCGAAGTGCAGAGCTTCTCTTCTTCTTTTTTGTTTTTTATTTTTTATTATCACCGCGCGTTGCTGTACATTGATTCGAGAAAAACAAGCAATTCGAATCGCAAGTTAAATTCGCAACAATCGCGAGCTCTTGTCGAGTGTACTTTTTAAAGAAGCGTCATTGTGTGCGTCGATGCAACGCCTTCGCGGTGTATAGTACGTAAGTATTCATAGTCACGTAAAATATTACGTTCGTTGTGCAGAATCAAGATTACAAAAGCTCGTTCGCGATAATCCAACTCGGATATCAGATATGTAATGTAATTCTCGAGATTAGACGCGACATTTCGCGGTATAAGGAACGTCGCGTCCCATTGTTACAAGAATGCCGCTCACGATTGTACAGATATTTTAATTAAAGTTATTAATTTCTCGTGTGTTATAGCCGCTCGCGCGTCACACGCACGCCCATCGTCAAGAAAATAAGTGCGATTCACGTAATGCCAACGTATGCCGAGAGTATCATTGTTCGTTTTTCCTGAAAATCGTAAAAATCTAGAAAATAATTGCCGATCGTTTTCCATAATATATTAAGCTGCTTAACTTCACGTAATATGCACACGATATGCCGCGATGCGTTCAAGTATAATCCTCGCTCATTTTTAGATCACTCGAATCGAGCACCAAACCGTACACGAATGCATGATACACAACGTGCAGGTTTCTCCGTGTAGGTGCGAGCGAAGACATCCCCGAGGCTGTGTGTTACATCGATGTTGTAATACATATAACCATCGCCTCCTCCCGCAGTACGTGCCCGTAGAGACGCTCTCACGGCATACTTGCATATCTTGTACGTTATACACACCGGTGTATATCGGACGATAATGATGATTATGAAGGCACAAGCGAAATGAATGGATATAATATACGCGCGCGTCATGTAATAGGTGAATGACTGACTCGCGCCTCGGCTCGCCGCGTCGTATTCGCTTTTCTCTCTCTCTGTTGGTATTGTTGAAGAATGACTTATTACTTTTCTCTCTCTCTCAGCACGCGCGTCGAGCTCATGCTGCCATGCTGCTGCTATTATTACATGCGCGCTCCGCAGCTTGTATCCAAGTGCTGAATTGTGTTTGCAGAAATGTCAAATGTAAACGTCGAGAGAGAGCCGAGCAAAGCGAGCTCGAGCTCGACGCATTCGAGAATTGAATTGATTTTAGATGTGTATATATATAACTTGGTGGTTGTTGATTCGTTCGATTGCCTTTGGTTTATTAATACCCGCGCGCGATCGCTAGCTCTGCTCGATGTTTTATCGAAAATTCGGCGAGTAATCGCGCTCTCGTGCGCGCGCTCGTTATGTGTATGTAGGTAGGTAGGTAATACCGTGAGCTGTGCCGCGAGGTAAAATGTTTCAAGCCGCGCTCACGATGAAAAAAAAAAGAAAATGAAAATGTAAAATTTTTTAGAACGCGCACGATAGAGTGGAAGGATTTCAAAACTATCGATCATCGAAATAGCGCAAAGATTGCATATTTTCTCTTGTGCATGCGAGTATCACTGCAACGAATTATGTGTATGGTTCGTATATATGTTGAAAAAGTTTACCAAGACTTGTTTTTTTCATACATTTTTTTGCATACGTTCGTCGACAGATAGTGTTTCGGCTTTGATGGAAGATTTCGCATTTTTTTATAAGGATTTATCGATTTTATCTAAAAAATGTATATCCTTGGAAGCAATCGATTTTTGTCGTATTAAGCATTTTTCTAGTCGTCTTTTCCTCATAGCAGCCAGATGTTTCGAATTGCTCGGGCTCACGAAGTGACTCACCGCAAGATTTTCTCGCTTCGAATTCGATAAATGTCCTCGCTTTACATTTTCTTTTTTTCCCATCACGAGTATATGTAATTTCATTTAATCGTTAAATCAAATCGACGTTAATATTCTGTTCGCATCGCCCAACTCTAATAAATTAGGTCTCTAATGCCTTATAATTCAGTACGTACAGTATCCTTCTCTCTCGCACATATTTTTAAATAAAGTTCGAATTGCTTTTCTTCTCTATACCATCGGTATTTTCCTTTGCCTTCTTTTTTCGATTCGAATGCGAAGAGTTACGTGCAGCAGGACAAAGAGAGAGAGGAGGCACAACACGGCACAGCAAATCGATAGTTCAATATATATAAGCACAGGCGAAATGGCTTCAAGAAAACGAGCCGTACTACTGCTTCTGCACCTTATACACAAGAGCTTCGCCTCTTTTTTCTTTAAATCGTGCAAATTGATTCTATTAGATTGTCGCGTGCGCCGCGGCTCGATTGATTCGTTCTTGTGCATCTCAATTCTCTCGATTGTTTGTCAATTGATACGTATAGCAGTAACTTGAAAATTGTCGCGTCTGTACAGCTTTTTTATAGAAAAGATAAATAAAAATTATCTTTTGTAGTGGGAAACCAAAACAATATACGCGTATACAATATCGTTGATAAGCATCAGAGGACATAGCGTCTGTATATCTCGGTTGGATAGAGGCATATCTTGACGGGTATATACTATATACTCAACAAAGTTGATTTGATATCGCCTTGAGGGTTTCGCTGAGATGGACTTGGGTTACTTGGGTTACTATGGACTTGGTCGGTTTGGCATTGTGCTGTACCAAACGATAGACACAATTTCCGGCCATTCAGACACTTGCACATCAAAGTTGACCCTAAATGTAGGTATTTAACGTCATAAACTGGATTTCGAAAAAAATGGAGTTGGTCGGTTCTCCCTTTCCACCACAGAATATAAAGCTGGGTGTAACTCGGTCAAAGTGAAAATACGGCTCGCGCAGATATACCCTCTCGTATCTCACTTTGACGCGGCAACTTTCCACCAGTCCTTTTCGCGTGCTATCGTATGCTGCGGCCGCATGCACTATGCATAGAGGTGCTGAGTGTGTACCATAGAAATGACATCCGGAAAATGAATAAATATTCGAGTGGATAAGGTGGAAAGAGAAAAACTGAAATCGATGTATAGAATTTCAAGTTGAATGAAAAAATATTGCGATAGTTTTATAATGTTTCCTTCAATTTTACATATTTTCGAATAAGATAAAAAATAAAAAAAAATAAAAATACCAGCCAAATCATTCGGACAAACTCGAGAATTTTTTCCAAATTAAAGCATTCATTGAGCGTGTACACACACATACACCAGTTTCTATTCATAAATCGCAGGTGAAACGCTGCGTGCAGGTATATATGCAGGAGCACCTGTTCTCTCCCACTGAAAACCTCCTTCCGCAGTAATTCACCGAAAAATAAAATACAACATTTTCTCTATATTCAGCGCAGGATATACATAGAGAGGAGAGCGAAATGAATAGGTCAGGCAGGATCAGTCGGTCGGGCATGGCTGGGTAAAGGCGCACGAATACATATACAGCAGTGATGCGAATTTGGACTCGGTGTGCATTGCTCTAGAAAATCGTTATACGGAGGAACGAGGTCGTTCGAGGGCGAGGAACCAGGTCGTTCTAGGGCAAAGCTCACGCAAAATACTACGTATGTCGGTAATGCTCGGAATTTTTTGAATAATCGTGCCCCGTGAGTCCTCGGCCGTCCTGCCTATTTATGCTATTCAATAAAAAATACCAATGTTATCAAGTAATGCTTTGCTGCTGCTATAATGTGGCAAGTTTGCAAGAGTCTGTATTCCAACTGCAAGTCCGAGCACTCGATGCAGGTCCAAAGGGTATTAATTCTCGTGTTTCGATTGATGATATGACTTCGCTTTGGATGTTTCATGAAAGAGGATTCAATTTGTCAAGATTAATTCTTATTTTTTTCTCGATTCCGCGCTTCGCTTTTCGAATTAACAACATCGCGCAAACTGCACGGAGCTCGAACAACAAAAATCGTTACACGTGCCGAGCACTGCATGTTGTAACGCCTACTGCGGGCTTTGCACAGCTCCGCATCGCGGAGCAATTTCCCCCCTCCGCGTGCGATGTTTACGGTATTAGCGCTGTCGGCTGTATAACGCGTAGATAGATGTATAGCGGGTTAACGAACGACATTGTTACATGAAATTACCTAAGCGTATAAAATTCTCCCCTCGTTGGAGCAGCGGCGGCGGCGGCAGCAGCAGCACTCTGACCCCCTGTGTATCGGCATTACATTTGACTAGACATCGTCTATCGCCAGTCAATGGAACGCGAATGTAAAAGTTTTATTTTTTTCTCTCTCTCCTCTTCGTGTTTTTTCTTTCTTTTAACAAGATACAAATGCGATTCGAGTCTATTTCTATTCGATACTGCGGATCGCTGTAAACAAAATGATTAATATTGCAGTGGCGCGTGTGTGCGGTGCATGCGCGAGAACCGAGCGATCTCATGAACTAGCTCTCGTGCATGCATGTATCGTGAATATTAGCCCGGTGCAGCATACGCGTACAATTCTATACAAGTATATCGGACGCGTCTAGACAGATAAATAAATACAGCATACATCGGGAATTATTATTCCCTCTTTCACGCCCACCACTGCTGCACGCGGCGCTGTTGTTTGTAATAATAAAGTCTACGCGCGTCGATCGGAGGCTCGCTTTGATTACGCTCGAGTCCAAGTTTTTATCAGCTTGGGTTGAAAAAAAATGTATAATATAAGCGTTGCTGTTATTGCCGCCGCTGCTGTTGACTTCGCTTCGTTTGATTTCGTTATACATGAAGCGTTCTGATTTTTAGTGAATTCTTACCTATGAATGAGCGAATTCGGTTAATTTTTTTTTGACAACTATAGTAACTTTTATACGATGAAAAATTATGGTGATATGTAACGAGTGTCGAATGTTCATTCAGAGAACGAAGGTGAATTTTTTTCAACATTTTTGAAACCACTTCAGGTATTTGTGAATTAGAAAAGGTTTTTAATAAACAAAATTCCGTTTAAGATGTGTTTTTAAATATATTAGTTTAGGCAGAAAAGATGGTACAAAGCTTTTCTCAGTGATCATGGAAGTACAAATAGTTTAATACACTCCGAGTTTCTTGAGAAAATTACAATACATTCACGGCGAACATTTTTAACCGTTACAATACTCATGTAAATGCTAATTACTTAAGTCCACGTGGTTTGTAACAAATCTCATTCAAAAGGTTTGTTTAGGTTGTGTACTGTCATTATGTGAGTTTTGAGTCTATCCTTGCGGCCAAATGATTTGTGACAAACCTCACACTCGAAGGGTTTGTTCCGATTATGTACTGCGTTCACATGACTTTCAAGGTTTGGTTTTTGACCAAATGATTTATGACAAATGTCACAGTCAAAGGGTCTGCTAAGATAATGTACTACATTTAAGTGAGATTGAAGGTGACCCTTGCAGCTAAATGATTTGTGGCAAATTTCACATTCGAAGGGTTTAAGAAGACTATGTACCGAATTTATGTGCCTTTTTAGATCTTTTTGCAGTCCAAATGATTTGTGACAAATTTCACACTCGAAGGGTTTGATACGAGCATGTACTACATTTACGTGATATGCAAGGTTATGTTTTAATCCAAAAAACTTGTGACAAATCTCACATTCGAAAGGTTTACTTCGAAAATGTACTGTATTTATGTTTTTTTAAGTTTTTCTGGTATCCAAACGATTTGTGACATATATATCATTCGTAAGGTTTGAGAAGATTATGTACTGTTAAATCAATTTCATTCATATTACTGATCTGATTTCCGTTTTCTAATTTCTTAACTGGTAGATAATTTTGATACTCAGTTTTGCAGATGGTGTCCGATAGAGATTTCCACTTAGGGTTAACATCACTGCATTCAAAATCTATGAATATTTGCTCATGCTTATTGTCTGCCTGATTTTCGATTTCTATTTTCATAACTGGTGG
Source organism: Trichogramma dendrolimi (assembly GCA_034770305.1). Classification (NCBI taxonomy): domain Eukaryota; kingdom Metazoa; phylum Arthropoda; class Insecta; order Hymenoptera; family Trichogrammatidae; genus Trichogramma; species Trichogramma dendrolimi. The sequence continues at coordinate 1,088,148 of JAPMIB010000068.1, read as the reverse complement.
ATAACTTTGATACTCAGATTTGCATGTGGTTGTTGATACAGACTTCAGTTCAGGTTTTACATACTCACACTCAAAATCAACGGCTACTTTTTCATCTAACTTTTCCTGTAACGAAATAACATCATTCATGTAATTTGCCTAACATGAAAATGTGTAATCGTTTTCGATAGTGAACAATTAAAACATAATCCAAATCTTTGAACTCACCGATAATTCCTGAAACGACAATGTTTCAACGTTTTCGGCTTTGCAAGAGTCCACCAAATCATAAACGTAATTGTCAACTGCATCCGGCCAAGTATCGCTTGGCTCTTTCTTTACCCTGAAGAATAATTCAAATTTAATAGAGGATCGCTCAAAAAATTATAATGGCAGTGTAACGAACGCAAAAAGTCTCACCTTACAGCGTCACTGGCGCTTTCCATAACAACCTCTTCGATTGTAGGTATTCACGATACACACCGAGAAAATATTTGAGGTTAAACGCCTCAAATAGCTAGCACTGTATACGGCGCCTCGATTTTAAGTATTAAACAAACTTTAAGAATTAAAACGAATTTTAAATATCAAGAACCAATCTGTAACAAAAATAAATGGTATACACTTGTTCGACGTAGAATACTGCATTAGCGAGTGATCACAATCGGACGTATATTAGCGAGGTTATCCAGCGACTGCGATGGCTCCCTGGCAAAATTTTCCCCTTCTACCGTTAACTAGGATTATACGTTGTTATGGGACACGTGTGTTGTGTCTCTTTGTTCTCCGTATCTTATAAATTCTGTCGATAAGTTTTGAAAATAATGCTCCAAAAGATGCTCGTTCTACGTTTCATCGACAAAATTCGACGAAACGGAGTAAGTGGTCGCATTTACGTGAAAGCGCAGTGTTTCGTCCTCTACGACATAAAAATAGTAACAGAAAAATACCCATCAAAATTGTAATAGTTCATGCATTTCCTCAGGTTTTTAGGACCCCGACGCACAATCACTATTTTAGCCTCGAATTTTTCCAATGATTTACAGAGTTGCTCTTATGCATTCAGTACGAACGATTTTCCTCTCGATGACGTGCACGTCGACGTCTTGCGCGAACTTCTACCGCTGCTGCTGCTGCTGTAGCTGGTGCGCGAGCATATCTCGATTAATGAACACGGAGAATTGCGGAGCACGCGTAAGCTCCGCGTGCTTGATCGTATTATCAGCATAGAGAAGCTTTTGATGAAACTATAAGCAATTCCTCCCGCTCGTTATACATGCGATCTCTCTATTCTTCTCTCGCCCCCTTCTCTCCCTCGAGCGATTCAGTTCAGCTGCACTCACCTTGAAATATATTTTGTACGGAAATTGAGTTATAACGCTGGAATTAAATTGATATAATGAATTTAATTTAAAAAATCGTTGCCCCGTCTCGAAGCGTTGCGCTGCAGCAGCAGCAGCAATTATAATCGTTGAAAATGTCTAAACCACCGCGGTATCGAACAGCATTATCGACGCTGGTGTGCGCGCGTTCGTACGTTATGCATTTGAATCGCGCAAGCAATTTCATTTTTCATCTGCGTATTGTGGCTATGATGCATGTACAAACACTCGCGTCTACACGTACTTACTACGTGCGTGGAATACGTCATTTTGGAAGTATTGTAGAGGCAGAGCTGTACGTATAGGATTCGATGGAACTGCATAACATTTTAATGGCGTATGTATGCGTGTGCGTGGTAGACGTACACGAATCTATTAGAAAAGTATCGCGCTATAATATTTCGCTCGAAAAACTCGAATGCGAATTATTAAAAATTGACCGAGAGACGTGGAATGCGTCGGTAAGCAGGTCAGAAGGATCGCTGCCCCTGCGATACGTATTATATATTATATTATATATAGAAGTTGCCTCCTCTGCTATATACGGGAGATCGTGCGGCTGCTACTGCTTTTATATTAAAATTCAATTTTCATCAGACTTGTCGTTGGCACTGACTTGCATGTACGGCAAAATTAAATTAAATCGAGCTTTTTTTCGAATTAGTACCCTCCGGTCCGTGACTAAATGTACGCATTATAACGTTGCGTAATTATGATCCAAGCTCTCCTGTGGGTGTAAGGCTCGATTCGCGTACACACAGGCGCGTGGGCGTAATTTCCAATGACTAAATCGAGAATACCCATTATCAGAGAGCTCATCGTAGCGAAACGATAACAAACCCCGGCGCAATGTAGTTGTCGCATATTTTTCTTCTTCTTCTCCTTTCCGATGGACGTATAGAAAGCGTAATTGATTACATATAAGACAAACATCATTTACGTAAGCGCCTGCTGCAACGAGACGTCGATAACACGACGTCGTGAAAGTGACTCGCGACAAAGTACAGGACTGCCTGCGCTGTGTGTGTGTGTGTGTGTGTGTGTGTGTGTGTATGCGAGCGCAATAGATCGCAAATTCAGGCGTGGTCGACGTGCAGCTACGCGTGTGTCGCATCGATAGGTTCATATAGGTATATGTGTGCGCTGCAGTCATGGCTCCACGTCCATGCATCGCGTGCGTATACACGAGCCAATGTTAGAAGGGGTAAAAGTCGAGCTTTGTGCAGCATTGACGCCGATACACCATTGTTACATGCTTTCTCAGGTGTGAACGATATCGTTTTCTCCGATCCGAAGTGTCGCGAGCGATAGCGCAATTTAATACCGAGGCGCCTGTGCTATGCGTATAAATAATTTTTAATGGACTGTATGCATAATACAGCTGTCGATGATCGATATTATATTAACTTAGAAATTCCTTTGATTGTGATTTAGCGCTTTGCGTACAAAAGGCGATCAAAACTTTGTAATGAATCGTATCACGTATGCGCACACGTGCAGATAGTTTATATTATTATACCTTGACGAGGAATCACGATGAGTATCTACTTTGTTATGTAACTGACGCATCGCCGTGGGTGGAGGTCAAGGTTGAAACACGCACGCGGCAGAAACGCGAATAATAACGGTGGGACCCAAAGTGAAATTACTTTCGCTCGAGGTTCATTTAATTGTGCAAAATGATCCGTCCATTTTTTATCTCAAGATCATGATAAATATTGAGAATCTTCGACTTAACATTCGTTGTTCGAAAGTGCGCTCTTGGCATGATAAACGTTCGTTTTGTTGAAGGGAAATCCCCCGGCTTATTATCGGCGAGGTATTAAACTCTGCGGTTACCGTCGCGCGTTGACATTTTTCATATTTTTTATTGTAAGCGCGAGCAAACAGGACGACGACGCCGCTTTGATTGAATTGCTATTTTCTATTGTATTGGCTCGTTGAAAGGTAAAATGCAAACGTTGTGGTTAGCGGTTAACTGATTTATACACATCAAATGATCCATCAATCATTTTGAAATAATTTTTAAAATAAGTAGTTTCTACCGTTGGAGCAAAAAGTTCTAATTAAACGAGTCGAGCTATTACCTCGAGGTATAGTAATTAAAAATGAAAAATAAAAGGTGATTTCAGCCAAGCTGCTGCACATCCTCTTTTTTATCCACTATCAATTTAGACCACTCGGAGTCGAGTCGAGCTAGAGAGAGTATGAAACTACGGGCTCTTTGGACAAAAAAAATGATATTACACAGAAATGGACTTTGCAAACTTCGCGCAGAATAGAAGGGCCGTCATAGAGAGGGAAGGAAATCTCTTTTTTCCGTCGTTTTACATGTGAACGTGTATAAACGAGTTTTCGAGATTCAATTATATTCGATGAAAGTCGCGTGACATTGTTTTATCATGAAAAAACAAAAATTGTCCCATTATTTTCTCTTGCATTGTATTTTTCAAGATTTTTTGACGTTACTAAGCAATCTCTCTTCCTGTTACAGATTTGGTACACTGTACGAACGAGCCGAACGTGTCGATTCCACAACTTGCAAATTTGCTAATCGAGCGGTCGCAAAATACAAACTGGACGGTGGTCTTCAAAGCACTCATCACAGCGCATCACCTTATGTGTTACGGAAATGAAGTGAGTATATACATTCTAGTTCCTCTTTCTTTCTTTCTTTCTCTCTTTCTTTCGTTTTTTTTCATTCAAAACAACTTCCTCTCCCGATATGATCGCCCGAGGTTATTAAACTCGATAAAAGCGACAAAAAAAGCTTCCTTCTACCGTTTCACGGTCGTCAGATATGCGCGCAGACTCGAGTTTTACGAAAGACGATGCGTGCATAGTATAATTTGAAGCTACTTCGTAAACTTGACATTGAATTTCGAGTAAAGGTTTTAAAAATAGAGCAAGCGTCGACGACATTTATATTTGCCACCTATGCGTTTGAAAGTGTCTAATGGTCAATATTTACTCTTTGTTACACGCCGAGCGTTAGGAATCATTTGCCAATTGTTTTGTAAGGCATAAAAGTATAGAAACAATAACAATACAGAGTTCATTTTTAATTTAAAATACCGTCAAAATGATTGACTGCTTCGAAACTTAATTATAAACCTAATTACGGAGTTCAAAGTTAAAAATCAAGTAGCGCTTTACAAACGTATACTTACTTTACATATCAACTCTTTTCATCAAGAATCAGAGCTTAGTGAATTTTTCTTTATTTTACAGCGATTTACGCAGTACCTCGCTTCGAGCAACAGTACGTTTCAACTCAGTAATTTTCTGGACAAAAGCGGCGTGCAAGGTAAATTTTCCTCTTGACATTTCTAAATTTTTTTAAGTGTATTATAAAAATGGGAAAGATCACGCCATCAATGATTGAATAAAACTAATTAACTGGTTATTGAAAAGTATTTGTCATTTATAAAATAATTACTTGAATTAATATATCTAACAACTTTTAATTTAATAAAAGTAGAGATGACGTACTTTGTGTGGATTAATAATTGACACATTTAAAAAAAACATAAGCGAGTGTACGTTGATGTTTTTTGATTAAGGAAATACCGAAGCTAGGCTAAAATTAATTTTTTGAACTTCTTTTGTGAGATTTCCACTGAATACTTTTTTACAAAGCTACGTGGAAATCTCATAAAACACTTGTTTGAAAATTTTCATTTTGATTCCGCTACAGTATTTCCTTCAATAACAGTAATTATTAATCACTACTAACTCTGTTTCATGAGATATGTCATGACGCAACTGTGTTTTTAATTAAAACAAAATAAATGTTTACGTTTATTGACCTGAAAGTTTTGCATAAATACATGCTCGCGATTAAACTTATGATGTATGGCTTGCACACACACTGTACGAATATTATTGGTATGAACTTTGATTTAACTAACAGTTTGAGCATCACTAACCAATAATATTCTTATTTCAATCGACTAATTGCTCCTCTAATACCATATGTGGCAACTTTGCCGCAAGTAAATGGGTGTACATTTCGAGCATCTTCATGATGCTGTTTGATCTATCATTTGGGCTATTTCTTGGAAAATAAACTAACATGAAAACTTTCTCTCTTTTGGTAAAGCTGGTGGACCAGGAGCACGCATTGGTAAGTGCTAAAGACCCGTTTGAATCCTTTACTAATTTTAACAACCTCGCATGAGAGTTATTGTTTTCTATTGTATTTTGCTTAGGTATAATTTTAGTAAATTTTAATATAGCAAGTAGGTAGTAATAATCGTTTGAGTTGTTTTGAACTGAATGTGGTTTAAAAACGCACTCTTTCACAGTGTTGAATAATATGAGTCAGTTACGAAACTAATTCGGATATTTTTCCATAGGCTATGACATGTCACCTTTCATCAGGAGGTACGCGAAATATTTGAACGAGAAAGCTCTATCTTACCGAACAGTTGCATTCGATTTTTGCAAAGTGAAAAGGGGGTGAGTTTCTTTTATTAAAAATTTATTTATCGATCAGCGATGATTAATAAACAATAATTCTTAAATCTATTACAGGAAAGAGGATGGTACTCTGCGCACAATGAACGCCGAAAAATTGTTGAAAACGTTGCCGGTGCTACAGGCTCAACTCGATTCGCTGCTCGAATTCGACTGTTCGTCCAATGATCTTACTAATGGTGTTATCAATATGACATTCATGTTGCTCTTCCGAGATCTCATCCGATTATTCGCCTGTTATAACGATGGAATTATTAATTTATTAGGTACGTACGCAATTTTCTTTTAAAATTGTAAAATATTTAAAAAAACAATAGATTGTAATTTTTAATTCGTGATTCGTTTCAGAAAAATACTTTGATATGAACAAGAAACAATGCCGAGATGCTTTAGATTTATACAAAAAATTCCTCATCAGAATGGACAAAGTTGGAGAATTCTTGAAAGTTGCAGAGGTCAGTATGATTTATGAAATTTTCATGATTATAATTCATGAGTTTCAAATTGAATTTTCATTTCGCAGAACGTTGGTATCGACAAAGGAGACATTCCAGATCTCACAAAGGTATAGTAATTACTGAGTTAATTTATTCACGATCGGCTTTGATTATTAAATATTAATTCATTTTACTTTTTTTGCAGGCCCCAAGTAGTTTACTAGATGCTCTGGAACAACATCTTGCTTCATTGGAAGGTCGAAAAGGTTCTTTAGCCAACACGCCAACTCAATCGGCAAGGTATATACGCTGAATTAATTTATCGAGCGTCAGTGGGAAGATAGTTTGATTAACATCTTATATTGACTAACATTTTTCACAATTCTAATAATGCTGATGAAAATAATGGAAACCCGGTTCCGATAATTTTTCTCTTCCCACTGCTATTCTTGAATGTGATAGATGTCTCGAATAATTGAATGTTTAACGATGGATTACTGCCATTTATAAATCTTTTCAACAAATCTTCATGTTTCGGTGATATGAAACTGGGTATTTATAATTTGGCATGTACGTGGATTAAGTTTGCTTTACCCAAATACTTTAAATGAATATTTTTGAATGATTTTTTCAATTGGGATTGCTTTTAAAAGAAATATTTGAAAAATCAATATTGCAAATAAATTCGGGAACGTACATACTTTCAACATAATCCTCTTAACCATATTTTTTCCGAAAGCATTCCTCACGTTGGTCATTTCATTTGCACCTAAACCTAACGACATTCATTACGTATCATTTATTAACATTTTATTTTTGTTTTTAACAATACAAAACACGGTATAAACTTCAAACCAACCAGTTTTTATTACAGTACAATTTACTTGAAAATTTTTCCAGAATAATTTATAAATTATTTAGAGTTTTTAGTAGTTTTTTACACTTGTTTTAGTTAGTTACACATATTTTTTTGTAAAAAGAAACTATTATTTCATTTATTAACTTGTAGTATTGCGTACATGTGATTAAAACTTGTTTGAACTCGTAGGAGAATGTTTATACATAAATGAAAAATATGATTGTCGTAATCCACCTGAACTTTGTCCTATGAATAATCAATGCAATGCTTGAAATTTATTTTGCACCGTTGCTACTAATTTTATATTAATTATTTTTTCGAAGCATTACACGTTATTAATAATGTAAATAATTAACGCATGTGAGTTGATGTAAAATTATATACCGAGATAATGTACTTGTGAGTTAAATAAGTAATTACTTCGTGTGCTAATTACAAACTGGAAAATGCATTTTGTGACTAGTTCATCATAAATTCGATTTGTGATGAAGTGAAAAATAGTGAAAGATTTTCGTCACGTCTTTTACGTGGATCTTGAAAAACACACTTTTACTAACACACATATTATTAGAACTAGATCACGATACATAACGACTTTATTCGTAGACTGTTGAAAGAGCTAAATAATTGAACTGAATGAACTAATCACTAACACTTGATACATAAACAACAGTTATATTTACTACACAGTTTTTCTTTTTTGTCTTCCCCTTTTTTTTTGGTCACGACAAACGCCAATTTCCTACCACGGCATCAAAATCATCTCCATTTTCATTGTATAACATCATTTGGTCCGCCCATCTCTCTTCTCTCTCTATCACTTCGAATTTCCCAAACAAAACACCCAAAGCAGCAATAGAACAAATGTTAAGTCCGGAGTGTCCGCCCTATCTTCCACCAGTACCGCTTTTGGAACGGCTGCTAGCAACCAACGGCTCGAGAGCACAGGCAACGGCCACATAGACGAGGCTCTGAGGCAACAGGTCCTTGCAGAAGAGGAAGCAGCTATGAACCAGTACAAGGTTCGTGTTAATTTATTAATTCGCTCCGTTTTAATAAGAGAAAAAGGTGTTTGATAAAAATGTCTCTTTAATTCAGGCCAAAGTTCAATCTCCAACGGGTGGACCCAGCACGAATCCATTTTTGATGAGCTCTCCAACCACCGCTCAGCCCATTGTTGATCTTTTTGGTGGCGGAGCACCTGCTCCGGATCAGGTGAAAAATTCGAGAATCTTGGTTTATTATGATTTTCATAATACGTTGCCGTTTATTTTGATTTTTTTGTAATGAAATATCGTTGAATGAATTAACAGAAAGCATCGGATGACTTATTACAGTTGGCTGGAAATCCGTTCGCTGACATGTTTGGTGCTCCAGCACCGCAGGCGGTTACAGCACAACCCGTCCCAGTGCAGAACAATATGTGGATGACCAATGGTAATGGTAAATACAGGAAATCATTTCATTTTTATTTGGTTTATTCATCACTTCACAGTTTTTGAAAAAAAAGCTCATCAGTTCGCTATTAATTTTAGGTAACACAAAAAACGAACTGACGGCGCTTTAGAATTGATTTTTATTTATTGTTAAGTTTCTCATACTTTTAGTTTGATCATGCACACGTCATTTTTGATTTTGTAGGTTTCACCACGGCACCACCAGCTACTAATAACTTTGTTACAGATAATAACTTCACTTCGGTCTTTGGAAATCAAGACCAGCAAGCGGGTAAGTCGTCTTTTGAAAGAAACATGTCATTTGGCGATGTATCTGGTTTTTCTCTATTTCTTTCTTTTATAATTTTTACACCCTATAGCAAGATTTTAGTTGTGTTCGATTTAATGCTCAGCCTATATACAAAAATTATGATTTTTCATACAAGGGATTATACTACATGATTAACTCATTTGGGGAAATGAATTTACAAATCTGCAAACAAACTAATTCTCCATTACTTGTATTAATAATCTGGTTATTGGTTTTATTTTTTCTCTCACCACTGCCCTATATCACACGTTCGCGCAGGTACATGCAAAACATGGAAATGCTATACATGTTGCAAATAAAATTTTTTCTTAGTTCATAACAGCCGTATGTGGTTTTGGCATTTAGTGTAGTCCATAGTTTGCTTGTATCTGTACATTCTTGAACTGCACCCACTGTTATTTATATACTTTTCATCCAGAGAACTTTTCACTAATATTATTTTAGTTGCATGACTGGTTTTATATTCATATTTAAATGTAATCAATCCGAATGTATAATAGTCATAAAAACTTTGGCCTTTCGATAGCACACGTATTAAAGCATCGATTGAACGCGATGAAATCACTTATTCTAAACATCGCCAAGTCCGAAATTTTTTATACCAAATTATACAAATTTTAATGATCATTTAGTGAAAAGTTGTTTGATTCTTTAACACACAACTATATGTTGTTCACGCGGGGTTCAAACTGGTAACAAACTAACGTTTTTTCTTTGTCTTTTTTTCTCCCTCCTTTTCATCCTTGCGCCTGTGGTACTGGTTGTTTCGCCACAAAACGCTCAATATTTTCTCTATTGGTACTCATCAACGTTACAAATACACATCGAATTCCATACGTCATCGCGATACAACGACTACTCGCCGTCACAATAACAATGAAAAAAAATCGGAACCTGCGTTTACTCTATTTATTCTTAATGATGATGATACGATGGTGATGATGATTATGACGATGACGACGATGATGAAAAATCAACAAAAAAAAACGTGAAATGTGCACAATGGTCAATTTTATTCGCAAGCTGCTGTCCCAGGAGCTGGCATCATACCGAATCCTTTCGCTTCCGATTTTCCACCACCACCCTCGGTCCCCCAAGCTGTCTCGGCCTTTCACGAACAACAACAACAACAGCAACAAAATCACCATCAACATCCGCCAGCGCGACCACAACAGCCACATCCAGCACATCTTCGGGCACAGCCATCGCCACAGCCAACGCAACAACAGATCCCTCACGTGGACGAGCTCGGTGGAGCAGCGTCAGCGACTGGAGACCTGTTCAGTGCCGATAATACCACGACTAACCCGGTGCCGGTGGTGGCCGATCTCTTCGGAGCCGACGCGGCATTGCCCGAGGACGTGCCTAAGCTCGCCGTGGCCACGGTCACTGCTGCGCCGCCCCCTAGACCGCCACCACCCGGCTCCACTCCTCGCACGGCTTCTCCTGCACCTCCTAAATCGGCACTGGACGATCTCAACGATACCATATTGGCGGCACTGGGCGGGTCTCCTCAGCGAGCAACACCGATAGCACAACAACAACAGCAGCAGCAGCAGCAGCAACAGCAACAGCCTCAGACGCAGCAACAACAACAGCAAACAGCAGTGGGAGCAACGATACAGCAGCTGCAGCAGCAGCAGCAGACATTCGCAGCTTTTGACGATATGATGCAGCATCAGCAACCGATGATGATGCCCTTTGGTTACGGAGTTGCTCCCTCCCAAGCCCAACCTCCCATGGGATACGGATCCCCGGCTAAGCAGCCGATGCCAGGTGATGGGACTATCCCCGCTTTAAGCAATCAGAGAAATAAGACGTCAAGCTTGTTAATATTTCATTTTTTTCAAAGAAACTTTTTAATTTTTTAATATTTTTTTTTCCAATTTTCATTCAACGAATTGCGTTGGAATTTTTTACATATTACTTTCATTATATATCGTTTACGTTGAGAAGTTGTTCATTTTGCTAAATTTTCTTTCCAATATTCAGTATACGATCGTTTCTCGATTTTATCTATTCTTTTTTAATTACTATATAAAATGTGACAATTCGTTCTAGAGTGCGATTGACGTGAGAGTGAGATTATAATTTGTGGGTAGTTATTGCTGTTGTCGATTAGGCTGATTTATATATTCTTAAATTATCTTTGTTCTTGAACTAATTTTTGTGTATTACTCAAAAATCTCTATTTACGAAATTTCATTAACGAGTCACAAAACACTCGAGACGCGCAATGAGTTTTTTCTTTCATTCGTAATATTGTTGCATGAGTCTTTATATTGTAGTAAATTTTCAAATATCTATATCTATCGAGAGAATGGATTCGACTGTCTGCCGAAATAATAATATCATGCTGTAGAGCAACGTTGAATTAACTATATATCGATTGAAATTTGCGCTTAGTTCGCTTAAAATAGTTTATAAGCGTTATCAAATCAAGCTTAACTTTTCATTCATCAGAAAACTGTCATTCAATTATCCAGATGAGAACTATTTGTGGCGAACTACAGAGATCGATTATCTTATCGTGTTACATTTTTTTCTTTGGTATGATAAAATAGGAATAAGTGATTTTATGTTATCGTCTAAATTTTTTTTACATTAGCAATATTATTTACTGGCTCCGACGAAAGACGAATGCAAAAAAGAAAATGAACGTCCGATCCAAAAAAAAGTATGAAAAAGGAGAAATTTAAAATATTGATAACCGACCAGCTTAGCACCGTATTAGTGACGACTATTACCACTTAATTATCAATATAATTTGTTACCTCCCTCATCCAAATGATAGAACACACGATTACTTTTGAAGGATTGCACCGTATGATCATCCATTTTTCCATTAAAATACGCATTTGCTATATCAAATTATGGACCGCATGACGATTCACCAGTAAAAATAAACTCATTCATTTAACTACGCAGCTAACGCAGCGAGTGCCAAAACGAGATAAAAATCGTTAACTGTATACGTTATAAAAAATGACGTTGCGATAAAAAAAATCGTTAGCGCGTAACAAAAAAGAGAAAATTACCTAAAACCCTCCTGTGAACTCCCCATTAACTACGCATGACCCACGAGACAGATTAAGATTTTTGTTTTTGTTTCGTTGATTATCTACCACTAGCACAGAACAAATCGCTTTAGAACGCTTTCTCTGTCTTTTTAGTTTTTGATTTTTACAAGCTTACGGCTTTGCTTCAACGTGTGGCTTTCTCTGCACAACATAACAACCGACTTGACAGCTCAGCTCTCTCTGCGTGCTTATAACATTTTGCTTTTGTATGATATAGTATTATGCTCTTCTGCACACACATGATGTATATATTATTATATTTATGTTATATCTTGATCCCGTTGTAAACCCTCTCACGATCTCCCCTCTGCACACTTTTACGATTTAGTTTATTGGTTTCACGCTTGTTTCGTTTCTTTTTTTCTTTTTCCGCACTGTACGTTACGTGTATCTCCTCGACACCCACAACCATCGCTAAAAAACAAACAATAGGTATTGACGGTTATGGTCCGATCCTCATACCCCTGAGTTCAGTCGTGTCTGCAGCTAGTCACGTTTCAGCCGTAGCTGGTCAGTTGGCCAATAACACCGGGGGCGCGGCAGCCGCACCGGGCAAGGTCCTCACCGGCGACCTCGACAGCAGCCTCGCCAGTCTAGCTGAAAATCTGACCATCAACAAGAGCGCCCAGCAGCAAGTCAAGTAGGCGACTTTTTTTTTTTACTTTGATGATTCTTTAAGAACAATTGAGTTATTGACTTTTTTTAAAGGGGCATGCAATGGAACTCACCAAAAAATACCGCCAAAGCTGGTGGACCAGCCGGTGGATGGACTCCGCAACCGATGGCCGCGACGACCGGAGCTGGTTATCGTCCTATGGTGAGTTTTCGTTCGTTTAAGGGCGCCGAATGCCTTTAGGTTACTAATAATAACCAAGCTTTGATTGAATAAGCCAAGAATTTTTAAAGCACGTTTTTTTCATATAATATTATATTATCAATGTTAAAATTTTTTATTATCGCATAATGCACAATATCCATACGTATTTTAGAGAGGAGCCGATAGACGATGCAGATTTTTGCTTAGTCTTTAGATGGTTTTTATTACAGCTATACATTTTTCGCTGCTATATTTTCATATAGATTTTTTATCGATTTTTCAAGCCTTTAAAAAGTTATTAATGTTACTTACATATTACCGTTACATACTGACCATTTTAACGAGCTTCTTGGCATTTTTTTATCAAATCGCTGTACCAAATAATTTCCGTTCCAACCACGTTATTGGAGATGTCGTATCATATACGAATGCGAGTCGTCGAAAAATTCATTTGAGTTAGATGAAAGAGGGGTGGAAAAAAATTCAATCTCCAGTAACGTGTAAAATTAGCGAATATTTGCATGCATAGAGCATACGGCATGTTACCGGCTGTTACAGGGACAAGGAATGACGCAAATGCCCGCTGCCACGACTATGGGCTTCCCAAGCCAACCGCTGGTGAGTTTTTAATTTCCCCGCTACGAGAAACCTTTTTCTCTCTCTCTATATAATTTTACTGTATGTGTTCACTTCCCTGGCCCCGTCCGAAGCCTTTTTTATACTGCTCAATTAATAATTCGCTGAATTGCACGGTCGAAAGCGTCGTACAAGTTGAAATCAAATTAAGTTGTACTTTTTTTTTTAATATTAATTTTTCAACTTGTGCGCCGCTTGCACTTATATTACATATTAGCACTAACATTATAACCACAAGCACTAATTCAATAATCAAATTTTTAGCTAATTTATTATATAGGTCGCGTGAGGTTGCAAGTGCGATTGATTGCCTTTATTGTAAAAAAATTAAATCCAGTTTGCATCCTCACAATGACTTGGATCATTGATATTAAAATTAGACAGCTTCTTTATAATTCCGTACGGAGTATATTTTGCATTGTTATTCTTGGCTTGCTTTTACATAAATTTACATACAGATTAATTAATATGTAAAGACGATGATTCTCTGTCACGAAAATTTTCCAAAAAATTCGTGAAAATACTCTCACTTATTCAACGATTAAGATCCGTAAGTCTTCTCTTCTGTCGAACTTTAATTACTACATATATTATATTATTTATAAATAAAAATGAATCGAGGGTCTTGAAAAAAAAACAAAAAAAATCAGGCTTAAAAAGTAGTTCCTATTGGTGATTGGTTGGTGTGTATCTGTACATATCTAGGGTATACAAGGCATGCCGATGCAGGCAATGCCCCAGGGGATGCCTCAGGCGCCGGCGGGTGTCCGGCCCATGGCACCAGCGGCCGCGCCGATGATGATGCCGGGCCAGGTACCGATGCAGCAGCCCATACAGCAGCAACCCCAGGCTCAGCAGCCGCCCCAGAACAACCAGGTTCAACTGGATCCGTTCGGTGCTCTGTGAGCTGGCTAGGTATAAAAAACACAAAAGCAAAGCAACAACAAAAAAAAACAACTCGAATCTCATTTTGATTTTTCGATATCATGTTTTCATATATTATTTATAAAGATGTATCTGCACCGTTCGTCACTGAATGAACACTTGTAAATTGCTGCTGCATAATAGAAAGTAGTCGAGTCCGAATGATATTTAATGTACATATAAATATATAGGCTAATTTTTGCCTTATCAATAACATCTATATCTATCTCTCTCACGATACTAAAATCACTGACTAACCGTATGCAACACCTTCAAAAAAATAATAACTGAGCGAATAATTTCGATTGTGATTAACTTTACAAACGCTGACGGCAAAATTTGACCGTGTTTGTAAAAAAAGTGGTCAAATTTGTACATATATGAATTCAAACTAACACGACAATTTTGTTATCCTAATTTCATCATATTCATGATCACCATACGATGGCAAATACTTAATCTGTTAATATTTTTGCAGGAATTCAACTGGAAGTAAATCGAGTTCAGGAATTAAAGCACCGATTCTTGTAAATACTCTGTAATGATATCCAATATATTACCAGAGATGTTCAATGCCCGTGGCTATATCTACCTCTTACTCGCAACGCGTCCTAATACAATATATATCAAGAGCATCGGACCATCTTTCATCGAGGGATGCTAAGACCTTGTTGTTTCTTCACTTCAGCTGCATTTTAGATAATAGAGAGTAGTAAGGAGACGAAGGAAACCGTTTCAGTTGTATGAAAATCTTTACAGTGATTGCACGGATATCTTCTTGTTTTTTCTTGCTATATAAAACGTGTAATATGTGTGGTAACGAAACGAGAGTGCAAAGTACTGCAGAAACAGTGGTATCGGCGTCCGTTCAATTGTACATTATTCGCTTTAATTTTTAATGTTTATTTTTTTCCTCTTAGTTAAGTCATACAATATTAATAATAATTATCGATAATATATCATATTGCTAAACATAATGGTTACATTAATGAATAACAAATAAATATAATGTACGAGCATTAAAAAGTTGAAAAAAAAACATTTGAGAAGTGTTATCATGGACGGGTAAAATAAATAAATAAAGACATCACTTTGAGCGAGATATTCTTTGTTGAAGTATTATATATAAATAGTGTGCGACGTTAGCGAACGTTAGCTGTATGGAAAAAAATATAAATATTATATATCTATGAAAATATGAAATTATTTGTGAATGTGCGTATGAGGAATTTCAGTTTATCAACATCAATAAGCGACAATATTGCTGATATTAAACAAAAGATACACATAGGTATATTATGGATGGTATATTGTTTTTCGTGTATGAATGATACGTATGTTGAATTTTATGAAGTTTTGTGTGTAGAAGTGTCCCTCATATCGTTAAGCTCGTGATTTGACCGGAATATTTCGGATGCGCATGCACTTGTCTTAATTATTGAAATGAACCTATGAAATTGCGACGATTAACTTTTGATTGTAAGATAATATTGAATACTTAATGAGTATCTAAAAAATGTAGATGAAGACGATCTTTACAAATACTGCATGTATCAGTGAAGTAGTCACGGGGGACTGAGATTAAGAATCCATCTATTTTTGCATAGTCTCTCATGTTTTAAACACCTAATCGAATTTTCGACTGAATCATGTTATGTAGATTTTTTCTTGTGGTTTTTAAAATTTGTTCTGATTGATTTAGTAATCTATTTTTTTGATTGTAAAAATGTTGTATCAGTTTGTAATTTTAATGATGTTTTACCTTATTAAACTTATCTTTCATAAAAATTTTTAAATGAGTTGGTTGAATTTTCAAATAATATTTACTAAAATCATGTGCGTTTTCGAACAGATTATCAGAATGCCTTATAATTATAGTTATACATTTCTATTCATTTTATTTTAATTCATAAGAATCCTAACTGCTTTACAAACATGTTAAACTATTTAGTCCTTATGTTTTTATCACGCAAATGGATCATTTGTAAATGTAAGCGTAAGGACTATTCTCGTGTAACTTATTGAGCATACTGCGATACAAATAAATCGGTAACAGCAAAACGCCTAATGATAATAAAAAAATCCTTTAAGTAATGTGTCTATAAATGTAGTGCAATCAAAGTACGCTAAAATATGTGTGCACAAACAACAAAAAGCATTTAAAACCTAAGAAGAGATTGATAAATAATTGTAACCACTATGATAATCGTTATGGAAAATTTTATAGTTATAAAGTGTTAATGAATCATGGGACGATTGAGCGAATGATCTTGTTGAGTTCAAATAAAAATTCTTAATTTTTTCGGTGATAATTTTCTTTATCGATCGCTTTAAGTGTACTTTTCCGGATGGATAAATTAATAACACACATAAGAACTGTATCCTTGACTTGAGAATTTTTGAAACAGGAAAATTCTTCATGGACACGCAGTAAATGACCATCATAAATCAATGCGTACAGGATGAAAATAAAATCACATTCTAAAGAATACAATTTTACAGCAGATTTGATTTTTTGGACAGTTAAGTGTTATAGTTGTACGTGAACCGTACTATGTATATTTAAACAATATAAATATTAAGCATAGCTTCATAATTTATCAGTGGGTACGTCATACAAATATTTCCAAGTACCCTTGATATACATTTATGAAAAATAAAAACATACAAAAAAATGAAATAACAGGATCACATATGATACAAATATTATATAGTTCTTTGATGTTTCAGTCGAGCGAAATATGTATATTCACATAGGATGAAATAAGAATTGCTACATGATATTCGAATGATAACATGAACGGATATTATGATCGATATATTTATTAGAGAGACGAATGT
This sequence comes from Trichogramma dendrolimi, assembly GCA_034770305.1. Taxonomy (NCBI): domain Eukaryota; kingdom Metazoa; phylum Arthropoda; class Insecta; order Hymenoptera; family Trichogrammatidae; genus Trichogramma; species Trichogramma dendrolimi. The sequence continues at coordinate 1,070,947 of JAPMIB010000068.1, read as the reverse complement.
CAGCCCGGGAACGTAGAGGAAACTGTAAAAAAAAACGTAAATCGTGGCCAGGCATAATTTTTATAAAATTGTGCGCGTATTTATCCACTAAAAATGGCTTTGTAAAAGTATCGATTATATTTTGTATACAATTAAGTATATAGCGTATATATATTTGTTTGTATAAAAGTGAATTTTTTTTATTATGATTTTTCGTAGCTGCAAAAATCCCAATATATATTGTAATTCAGCCTCGAATCAAAGTAGACGGATATAAATGAAAAAAAACTTTGGAAAAAATGTACAGGTTAAAAGATGAGAATCTATATTATAAATATAAATATATATATATATATATATTTTGTAACACTGAGAAAAAAATATATATATCGACGAACATTATATAAATTGAGTTATAAGTTTTTGCTTGTTCAATGAAAGACAAAAAAAAATAAGAAAAAATTTCTCGGTGAGCAAATTGTTCATGTAGTAAATCAATATTATATATAATAACATCGAATATATGACCATGTAAATAAATATAAAAAAAAAGTTAAAAATGTAAAAGTAGCCGTGCTCAATTATTTTTTCTCGAATCCGAGAGAGACCCCGTATAAAATTAATTCACACATATTATGTACATCGAACTTCGGGCTAGTATTTTTATATCATCATCATCATCATCATCGTCATCACAGCCAGCCTCGATCCTCGTAGAAGCGCACGATGTGCAGCAGCCGCTCGCGAAAGGCTGGCTTCCTGCAGCAGTCGCTGCGAAAAACATTGAGCATCAGTTCCGAGCTGTTCTCGTATTTGCCCTTCAAGTCGTGCACGTAAAACTTGAAGACCAGTATCATCATCGGCATCTCGTCCAGTGCCTGTCTCTTCAGCTCCTCGTCGAATGCCGACCTCGTGAAGGGGCTCGCGTCGATCTCCAGCCTCTTCAAATTCTTCAAGAGCTCGTCGTAATAGAGGTCTATGAGGGCGTCGAAGTCGCGCTCCCTCGCCCGATCGTCCAGGCCCATGTAGAGAAAGTGCGGCAAATCTTTCAACGGGCTATTGAACAGATAGGCCTGGTAATCGATCAGCTTCACGTCGCTTATCGCGCCCTTGTCGTCTTTGCGGTAGAGCACGTTTTTCAGCCAAAAATCGCCGTGCGTGACGGTGGCCCAGGGCTCCCTCGGCCTCGCCGCGTTCGTTTTTCCAGCCCGGTAAGCCTCGAAGCGTTCCAGTATCGTTGGCAACTGGCGCTCCAGCAGGCTCGGATAATCCAGCTCCGCGTCGTGGAACATCCGTAAAATACTGTCGAGGCCCTCGTCTATCTGGGAGTAGTCGCGGCTGTTGATGCGCGCGTGCGCCACGACCCGCGACTCGAAGTAGTCCGGCCGCCTCTGCTTCAACGCGACACCGAGCGCGTGGTAGCGCGCCAGCGCCTCCAAAGCCTTGCCGGCGTGAGCTTTGTCCATGCCTGCGAAATTTAAAAGCTCGCGTGAATATAAGCAGTGCCGCAATTTTTATTGCGCGTCTATAATGTCTCACCTAGAATTCGATCGCACGTGTAGAAGCCCTTGAGGCAGAGGTTTTCCATGAGCAGCACGGCGTCCTCGTCGACTCGGTCGCTGCTCAATGGATCCTCGAGGCTGAATCGATGGCCCACATAACGCGGCAGTATATCGATCAGCTCGTCCTCGGGCACGTTCATCTGGCGCTCCAATTGTCGATAGAGCGGCATTAGCTCGTGATAAACGTAGGCCTCCTTCTTCATGCATCGCGCGAAATCGAAGTAGGGCCGATCGGACTTGTTCAGTGTCTTGGCCACGAGGTGCAGCACAGTTTCGGCAGTGGACTGGCTCTCGTCGAAATCGCGCACCTTGGCCTCGATCCGCAGCACGAGACTACCGTAGCTCTCGTCGATCGGCACGAGGCTCGAGATCTTCCGGTCGAGCAGCACGAGCGACTCGTTGTCGAGGCACTGCCTGAGCAGTGACTCGAGGCAGCGAACGTCGATCCTCTGCTGATGCTGCTGCTGCTGCTGCTGCTGCTTCTGTTGCTGTTGTTTCGGCTGCTGATCCCTCGTCACCGTCGAGTCGACGAATCGTCCGCAGTCGCCGGTCATCCTTGTTCGCCCGTACTTTTGTCACTCGTGCGCTACGATTGTTGTACAGTTACTTACTGCCGAACGCGGCGCAGTTTTACGTAACGTCTACGAGTCGACGACGACGACTACGACGACGACGACGACGGCGACGACGACGTGCCCGACGGAACTGCAGAGAGTCGCGAAGTAGCAATAATGTAGCTCGCGCGCTCGCGAGGCAAATGATTACATATTATCATAGTCTTGCATGATCTTCGATATTGCCTCGAATTCCCGCCTTCGTTATTATTATTTTATTATAAAATGCCGTTGTTGCTGCTGCTGCTGCTAGGTCGCGAGCAAAGTGAGAGACAGAGAGATAAGGCACCGCGCGCTCGATGCAGATTTGCACGCGTTATAAAATAGCTCGTTCGTCTCTCTCTCTCTCTTTCTCTTTCAATAGCGCGGCACGTCGCGCTGTCAGTTCAAACGCACGAGTTATAATTGCCGACTGCTTGCCGCGCTGCTCCTCGCTTTACGCGCCCCGCTCGCTCGTTATAAGTCATAATATACATCTCTGCAGTGACGAGCGATAACTACATACAACCTCGAGAGATTTCGAAGCTCGCGCTCGTCGATCATCAACCTAGAGCACGGAGTCTTGACGTTTTAACATATGTATACTTAATCGGCTATCGTTTCTCGATTAAATGTATCGAGCAATAAATCTTACAGCGTTGGGATAATATGAGGAACGATGAAAAAAATTGAATAAATGCAGCGTCCGCGCTTTCGTCGCGTAACGCAAGAAAATTGCCTGCGCGTCTGATCGAGCAAGCGATGTAACTCGCTGTTACTCGAACGAGCAACGAGCACAAAAAGTTTTATTCGTTCTGTGTGCGCGCGTCACACACACACTTACATACATGTCTGATCTGAATTTATAAATACAATAACTTGGCTGCAACGAGGCGCTTTACGACCATCGCTTTATCTTTTCTCTATAATAATACTTTGAGAATTGGCATAACGCCGCCGCTGTTGCCGTCGTCGCTTTAGCTCATCGAGATTGTTGATTATATAATGCCCGCGCGCGACATTGTCGCGTATGTGGTAGCTGCAATTCGCATCATGCAGAAAAAAACACACTTCTCTCTCTCTCTCTCTCTCTTTGTTAATAAATGCGTCGTTATACACACGCGAATGGAATTTTCATAACCTTGTCATATCTTTCATTATTATCTATCGTCTGTCTGAACCATCCCTTGCTCACGTAGAATCGGTAGAGTCTCATGATGCGCTCGACGCAGCGCTCGTTCAACTTGCTGCCGATGATCTGCTGCATGAGATCGGTACTGGTCTCCTGGGCCTCGCCCTTGGGCTTGGCGATCGACTTGTCGAAGAACTTCACGGCCACGGCGCACAGCGGGAACTCCCTCAGGGCCTGCCGTCTCAGCTCCTCGTCGAAGGCGTCGCGCGTGTACGGCCCGACGTTGCATCTCAGCCGCTGCAGCCACTTGACGAACTGGCTGTAGTAGGCGTCGACGATCTCGTCGGTGTCGCGCTCGTACGTCTCCACGTTCAGGCAGGAGTTGACGAAGAAGGCCACGTCCTTGAGCGGACTCGCGTACGGATAGATCTGATAGTCGATGAACTTGACCGCGTCAACCCGGCCCGTGGCCTCGTCCTTGTGGAACAGCATGTTGTTGAGCCAGAAATCGCCGTGGCAGATCGTCGCCCAGGGCTCGCTGGGTTCCTCGCTGTAGGCCTTGCCGCCCATCGAGAAAGCCACGCGCTCCTCGATCAAGGCTAGGTTGGCCTTGAGCTCGTCGTGCATCTGCGTGCGGAAATTGTCCAGCAAGATCCGATAGGCCTCGTCCATCTGGCCCCAGTCGATTCCGGCTTTGCGCGAGCGCTCGACGATCTCTCGAAAGAAGTCCGGCTTCTTTTGTTTCATCGCGATGCCGATCGCGTGGAATCTCGCCAACTCCGTCATAGCTTTGACGGCGTGCTCCGCGTCGGCGCCTGCGCGTGCGAATAAAGCAAAAATAATATTTATGATATTTCGTTCGAAAAAAGCGACTCGATGTCGAAAAAAAAAAAAAAGAACTCGCTGACCTTCGGCCTTGTTGCAATTGTAGTATCCTCTCGTGCAGAGATTTTCCACGAGGAGCAGCGAGTCGTCGTCCACGAGATCGGGCTGGCTCGGGTCCAGCGACATCCGCGAGCCGTAGTAAGCCGGCGCGACGTCGATCGAGTCGCTCTCCGGCACACCCGCTTCGCGCTCGAGCTGCCTGTAGGCCGGCAGGACTCGCTCGTAGGCGAAGACCTCCTTGGGTAGCAGCTCCGACCAGGTGACCACAGTCTTGTCCGTGGCGTTGACCGTCTTGGCCACCAGATGAAGCGACTCCGTTTTGGCGTTCTCGCGGGGACGAATCGTCGCGTCGACCTTCAGCACGACGCTGCCGTAGTTCTCGCCGAGAGGCATCAGCGGCCTGCAGCTGTACTCGACGAGCTGCAGCTCGTGGTTGCCGAGGCCCTTTCGCAGCACCGACTCCAGCTCGCGAATGTGCGCCGCCTCGGCCGACATTTTTCCGTCTGAATTTCTGTAGGAATAAAGTTGAAATACTCGAAACTTAGCAACGATTATTACTTGATAATATTGCTTACGATTTAATTTATGAAAATTCGTCGTGCCGACAATTCAACGCTCGCTAACGGCGTGGAGATTTCCCAATCAGGTGGACGGAGAACTGTCGCGAACGAAGTCAAGCAGACAACTGACCGTTTTCACAAACACGTTATATTATGACGAATTACACCTCGTCATGCGCGTTCAAGTACATCATACACATGTTTCCTTGTAACGCACATTTTATTTCGACGCTTGTTTATGTAAAACACGCTTCGAGGAAAAGGGCGTGTTGCGCAAAACTTTGTAAAACTGTGTGTCGCTGTGTGCGTTTGCCGTGCTCGATAAGATTACGCCTATACCGATACTATCTTTTGCGTTATCGACGATAGAATGCGTGCAAAAAGGAAAAAAAAATAGTATTGCGAGTCGAGACAAGCACGCGTGGCGTTCGACACATTCTGTTTGGTTTAAAGCAATGCACACACAAGTGCAAGAGTGCCTATTTTTAGACTGCGTCCACATAAAAAGTTCCGCGGCCTAGCGCGCGCTGCAGCGTCAGCACCTGGAGAGGTGGCAACTATGTCGGCAAGGCTGAAGACGATGTTATCTGTAACAAGGGGTAGTTATAGGAATGTAATGTTGGCCAAGGGCAGAGCCATTCATTTAAATGAAAAATATCGATTTTATAAAAAAGCATCAATATTCATAATAAGTCAATTTTCTTGCAATGATTTTTTTATTAAGTGTAAAATTAACTTGTTTAATGCATTGAAAGAAAAATGCATTAAAAATTATACAGTAGAAGATGTGAAAATCATTAAAACCCAGCTAAGATAGCTTAACATTTTGTGGCTAGATTTTATCCGACGAAAAATTCCTGGTACATAATAGAGCTATCTAAACTATCTATACTATCGTTACTAAAGTATCGTCGTAAAGTTATTTTGAATAGTTTATGGCCATTTCACACAATGCTCTACGTCTTATTGCTATTTAGATCCTAATTTCTAGGTTTACTAGTGTTCACAAATTAATCGGTGTAGGCAATAATTAATTAAAAACAAAAACGTTGGCTGTCAATTGTCAAGAACAACTTGTCAACTGTCTGCTACAAAAACCCTTGACGTCTCCGCTGTTTGTTTACGATCAGACGCCAGGAGTAGTTTTTTTATTAGATAGGCAAAAAATTCAAACGAGCTGTTATCGCCACCTGAAAGATTCACGAACCCAACCGCAATTACATTTGATGCAGATTTTACGTACACACTCCGGTAGCTCTGCTAGCTCTTCCAGGAAATATTTATTCCGGTGAAAAATTCTATATCGTCTCGGAGCTCGCGCGTCGAAATTGAAATGAAAATGAGAGAAAAAGTACAGAGACATTTTTCTTCTACCACAGATAGACAGTACATATATAATACTCGTCGTTATACATGAACGTCATGATGCTTTTTATACGAACAAAGTAGTCCAATTAAAATAACAGTAAGACAATCGCGCGCAAAACGCCGGCTCAGATAGGTACTTTTTTAAGCTTGCAGGCAAAAAGGCACTAAGTTCCTATATCTTATAACATAGGACTTGGTACCTTTTTGCTTCTGACCTTAAAGAGATACCTTCCTACGACGGGGTGATATGCAAGGAATTCCATCGTAACCATGACTTGGCGCCGCTATTCTTCAAGATAATCGACGAACAGCATCAGCAGGTACAAGTTAGGCCATATTCGCTGCAGTACTGGGGAATATCCCGTCCGAATTGACCAAATTCGCACCGGCACCTTCTCTCAATGACGTAGGTGCCAATCCGAATTCAGTGGCAACTCAGAAGGATTGACTGCTTTGACCTTTTCGGCACCTCCTCTCAATGACATAGGTGCGAATTCGAACGTAGTCAACTCAGACTGCTTTAAACATTTTTTGAGAGATACACGATGTGGCAAATCAATTAGTGGGACTCACAAGGCAAGTGCCTGTTGCAAGACCATTCGATTTCTTGCGAAAATTCAATACCGATTTTCACACTGACCGAAAAGTTTGACTCGGGCCGGGCTCGAACCATCGACAGTTAGCCATCAGCCGGCGAATGCTCTATCCACTGAGCTACGAGGGAACTTCGACAAATCAATCGTTATTATTATACAAGGGCGAAAGATGTTATTATACTCTCATTGTTTACACTATTTCAGTTATGTATTTCAAATTTATTATTAATACGCGAGTCGATTTTATACTAAATATTCTATCGTTAGTAAATTAAGGTACCTTTTTTCGTATCAAACTTGCATCGAGACAGTTCATGATTGATGCAAATTTTAATTACTGAAACTCGCCGGCAAATGCCTATTCCAAGACTATTCGATTTATCACGAAAGATGAATGCCGATTTACATTGCATTGGAATTGTGGTGATCATTTTTTTTTATACTTAACTGAATTTGAACCTCTCAATTTTTCGCGATGATTCCAATGAAAAGCGAAGGTTAAATACGAAATTGCAAGTTGTTGCCCAGGACAAAATTGGTCGGACACCGCTGCACTTAACCCTTTAACGTCCAAAGTGACCAAATTTGGACAACATGTTAAGCGATGTATTACATGTACTTTTAGTAGTACAAAAAATTTCTAATACACTTTTTCTGACGTAAAATTTAATTTACTTTTCAAATCTGGCCTCAAAATTTTCGAAAAATTTGTTGTTAACAATTTATGAACAATTTTGTAAAAAAAAACATAAAATTTCGACAAAAAATCGCTTTTAACTCAAATTCCAGTACGAAAATATGGTTTTTCTCAACATTAATAAGGACGGATAACCATTTAAAATGTTTTATAGCACTGTGTGGCATAAATCCGCACTTAAGCCACGCTTTTTCGAGGCATAAGTGGCGCTTTACGGCACAGTTTGGAAACGTGCCGTAAAGTGTATAGTGTCTACTTATGACACGGGTATGAGCTCTTGTTGAATAGCTGAATTATAATTGCATGTTCAATACGTTATAGTTCAATTATATTGAGATGATAATCAACTAATAAATTGAGTTCCATCAACATATGAAAACTGAAAATAATGTAGTGAAAGTTTATATCTAATTCTTGATTCTAAGATTATTTGAGGTTGTGTTAGAGTAGTGTAATTGTGTAAATAATACATTACTAAACAATATTGACAGTTTATTGATAACATTTATTATCTTTTAGAATAAATATACTTGTTAATCATTTTTTGCAATACTAATTATGCTAATACAAACTAATATAGAATAAAGTCATACAAAAAGTTACTCTTGTATTTCACAATTTTGATTTATAATAGTTTTTTTAGAAGCATCTTCTATTATTACTATGCAATTTTTGAGGACAATTGTTTTATTTTTCTTAGACTCTAAAGTGTACAAACCAATAGATGGATCATAGTACACACCTTTATTTTCATTATTATTACCTTCGCTTTCATCATCACTGAGTGAAATTTCAAAGTTCTCTTTGTTTTTATAAATAATTTTATTACTTTTTATTATTGCATCACAATTTGAATCTTGTTCTGCTAGTATGGATGAAGTAGTAGAAGTGCATTGTATGGGTGGAATTATTGATTCAGAAATGTTTTGTAAATGCTGAATACTATTAATTGCATGGTTTTGTGGACAATCAACTTTTTTTTATCACGTATGACTGGAATTGGTTCATAGCGTCTACTTCTATATTTAGTTGAATAAGAATTTAATGTAGAAGTAGTACATTGATTTAACTTGAAAGGTGTATGCTTTTAATTGTCTTTGGATACTGATGTTGCTTTTGAAGGCTGATAATAATGGGTAGGTTGTAATATTGTAGCTTTAGATTGAATTGACTTCAAAGGAGACTTTTTTTGAATAATAGTGGATGTCGATGGCTCATCGTACTGGACATATGTTGATGTTGAAGGTAAATCTGCTACATCATCAGTGACATGGTGGTCATTTGGTTTCTTTATAACTATATTGGCCCTTATTTTATTATTGATGTCTTTTTTATTATTAATTGAGTCAGCAATATAGTCTTCAGCTACACTCGTTGACTTCCACCCTCCATGTCTCTTCAGAGCTGTTATATCAGCTCCCGCATCAGCAACCATAGTGGCTGAGGTTCTTCTGAATGCATGACCTGTATATTTTTCAGGATTTGGCAATTCTAAGTATTCAGCTACTTCTTTTGGGATACCACCAAATTTATTAATTCCCATTGGTTGCTGAATACAAACACCCTGCTTATAAACTAGGAAAAATTTGTCGGTTTTACAATGTGCTGGTCTTTTATCAATATAAGCCTTGCAAAAATGGTAAAATTCGCCGCAGATAGTGAACGACCTAGTCTTTTTATATTTGGTTAAATATATTTTTACCAGCAGAAAGTCATCTCCTTGAATGACTTCTTTAAACAATAAATTGGAAAACTCTGACCTCCTCATGGCACCAGAAATTCCAAAGATTATTACCACCTGATAAATATTAGTAATTAGATATTATATTCTACAAATAACTATTAAAATATAAATAAATTGATACACATACCTTTGCACACAATTCTTATAATCTGGTGCATTGTTTATAAATTGTGTTATCTGCTCATCTGAAAAAGTTTCAGCCTTTTTTGGTTCATATCCTTGATTTTTTCTTTTTAAAAAATGTAACAGCCTAGTGTATTTTCCTATATCCACTTGGTTGAACGAATTTAATGTTGATTTCAACATGGAATAATAAGACCACAGGCTCGTTGGGGCATATGATTTTGATAAATCATCAAAATAAGCAAGCAATACATCTTCGCAAAATGAATTACTGCCTTTCTTCATACGCCACTGCTTAAATGTATTATACGTTTTAGTGTAATTTCTCCTTGACTTTTCGGGCAACAAATTAAACATAATGTTTTTCGCAGCTTCTCTAATTTCTTTGGAAACGATTTCTGGTGATTCATTTTCACTCGAATCTTCACTAAGGTCCATTTTGAAATCACTTTAAAACAACGAAAATCACTTCAGGATCAAAACAATATTCAATATGAGCGCTCGAGTTCGACTGTTTAACCGATACTCATGTAACAAAAGAAGGTTTAGACTGCGTAATAAATATCGCGGTTTAAATTTGTGTGTCCTACGCTCATAGCGGAAAAAGTACATGCACGCAGATCATGAAGATGGCGCAGTTAGACACAAAGATAAATTAGAATGCTTTTTTATCAATTACTATTGACAATATAATATTCAATACAAAAGTATTATTTTTGATCAATAATTGTTGGGTTATACAGCACATGATAAATATAATTGAAAAACAATTACGAATGTATTTTTTTTAAAGCGGGGGGCTCTCCCCCCCCCCCCCCCGCCCCGCCATGCATAATAAACATAACCACGTTGTGGTGGATTTATGCCACGCGTACTATAAAATAGCGTATGATACTCGTGCCATAAAGTGACACTTATAGCACTTGTATCATAAACTACTATTAAGATACATGACCATTATTTGGCGTGCTTTCGGCCATTTTTCTATTACAATTATGTTACAATTATTCAACGCATATCAAATGATCTAAAAGAGACAATTATAGTTTTTTGAACAATTTAGACTAATTTTCAACCACTCTGGAAACGATTATATTATTTCTGCTTCCGCCACTAAATGGCAAGTACCTTTATCTGTAAATCTGCAAGTGGTGAAGTCATAATAATTGTATAAGTCCAATCATGAAAGCGATTTATACGAACAAAGTAGTCCAATTAAAATAACAGTAAGACAATCGCGCGCAAAACGCCGGCTCAGATAGGTACTTTTTTTAAGCTTGCAGGCAAAAAGGTACTAAGTTCCTATATCTTATAACATAGGACTTGGTACCTTTTTGCTTCTGACCTTAAAGAGATACCTTCCTACGATGGGGTGACGATTTGCAAGGATTTCCATCGTAACCATGACTTGGCGCCGCTATTCTTCAAGATAATCGACGAACAACATCAGCAGGTACAAGTTAGGCCATATTCGCTGCAGTACTGGGGAATATCTCTTCCAAATTGACTAAATTTGCACCGGCGCCTCTCTCAATGACGTAGGCGCCGATCCAAATTTGGTGGCAACTCAGAAGGATTGACTGCTTTGAACTTTTCGGCACCTCCTCTCAATGACATAGGTGCGAATTCGAACGTAGTCAACTCAGACTCCTTTGAACATTTTTTGAGAGATACACGATGTGGAAAATCAATTAGTGGGACTCACAAGGCAAGTGCCTTTTGCAAGACCATTCGATTTCTTGCGAAAATTCAATACCGATTTTCACACTGACCGAAAAGTTTGACTCGGGCCGGGCTCGAACCATCGACAGTTACCCATCAGCCGGCGAATGCTCTATCCACTGAGCTACGAGGGAACTTCGACAAATCAATCGTTATTATTATACAAGGGCGAAAGATGTTATTATACTCTCATTGTTTACACTATTTCAGTTATGTATTTCAAATTTATTATTAATACGCGAGTCGATTTTATACTAAATATTCTATCGTTAGTAAATTAAGGTACCTTTTTTTGTATCAAACTTGCATCGAGACAGATCATGATTGATGCAAATTTTAATTACTGAAACTCGCCGGCAAATGCCTATTCCAAGACTATTCGATTTATCACGAAAGATGAATGCCGATTTACATTGCATTGGAATTGTGGTGATCATTTTTTTTTTATGCTTAACTGAATTTGAACATCTCAATTTTTCGCGATGATTTCAATGAAAAGCGAAGGTTAAATATGAAATTGCAAGTTGTTGCCCAGGACAAAATTGGTCGGACACCGCTGCACTTAAAAGTGGAGGTGAAACTTTTGATGCTCGATCGATGTACTTTTGAAAAAAGGTGTATAAGGATAGAAAAAAAATAATCATAATTCCGAGTCTGACGCACTCCGATTGGATCCGGTTTAAATGTTAATTTTTGCATCATTAGGATATTGTTAATTTTGAGCATTTCTACCAGGGAAGTTAGGACGTTTTCTTAAATTTTTAATCACAATTTCCGAACTTGTCCATAGAATATATTTCAAAAGAATTGTGTGAATGTCTGCATTTCGTTGTTTACCAAACATCACGTTGTTTCTTTACATTGAATGAAAATCGAGGAATAATTGATTAAAAATGTTCATTCTTACTCAGTCTCTAGTTCCTCTTTAATTGAAAAAATTCATCTCGCATTAAAAATACATTTATTGGTGGGATCTATTTTATTTAATCATAAAAGGCTTAGTTTATCGAGCTGTTCTTAATAGTTTTAACTTATCCCTGCTATTAACATATCATTGTCACTCGAATGAATCATATTCTCCACTAACATTCCACTTCTGCGAATTGTTATCTAATGTAAGATTTAAACCGACAATTAAAATATCGACCCAATAAAATACTAATTAAATCGTTTATGGTTGTTATAAACAGATATTTTGATCGAAATTCAAATATGCCTATGTGCTGCATCCAATCTTACACTGTTCGTAACGTTGACGCAGCTGGGGTATAGCAAAGAAGTCGCATAATGACAGCAAGTATAGGTAAACAAAAAATCAGCTCCATCTAGCGGTGGCTTCGTTTCCCATCGATTCGCGCCTTTAAAACTTGGTGAGAAAGAAATGACAAAAAATAATTATCGATTTTAGCACCTGCTATTAAAAAAACTAGACGAATTATTTTTCAAGCAAACAATTATTATTTTTGCTTTTAACGTCGAGTACCATCAATCGCAAGAAAAACTAGAGTCTTTTTTGATTATCATGCTGTGATTTGCTAATACACGTAGCTATTGAACACTTGAAAAAAAAACTAAAAACAAATTATTTCTCGTGATTATTCTTTTGTATATACAATTGGGATTTAATTTTGCTTTCAACCTGCTAGCCTCGGTGGGTGTGTGAGCCCTCGAATTCGAGTCTTCCACATTTTCAAGTGGGATTTTGGGCGAGAGATTCGACAAATCTCATTACCGATTCAAGTGTGTCGCCGTTCGTCAAAGTAAATATATAATCACAGGCCTCACGAAAGGAAGATACATTTTTTTTCTTCCATTTCGATTAAATCAAGCCTCGGTTTTCTTTTTAATTATAGACGCCTTTGATTATTCATCGCGCGCTTTCTTCATTCCCTCGGATTCGTTCGTTTCCGAAGCGCAAAGCGCAATACAAACGCCGATGTACAATAACGTTTCGAACTAACCAGTCGAAACAAAACTCGGAGCCGATCTAGAAATTAAAAAAAGAAGAAAAAGAAAAGAACAAGATAGACATAACGCGAATCTCGAGTTTAAATTGCTATTAGACGCGAAGCACGGATCGCTAATTGCGTATCAATCCACGAGACGTGTGTGTGTGTGTGTGTGTGTGTGTGTGTGTATACAAGCCAACGAGCCTATAACAAATATGCAATTATGCACGAGGCTATATACATGCACGCGCCTTCGTTTGTAATTATGGTCGGTGCGCGCGCGCGCGAGGTGCACTCGCGGTAGTTTACCTATGTATATAAATGCGTGTGCTTGCAACAAAGAATCCTTTTTTCCATCGCGTTAAATTTTCAAGGTAATGCACGAATCTATGTATAATACAGTTTATTGACCTAATAGCGTGTATTTATTGATTCATTTCCCTTTTTTCCGATCAGTTTCACATATTGCTATACGGGAACGATTCGGTGATAAACGCAACGTCATCTCGCGAGGTCACTGACGAAATCACATCCCTTCGATACACCAGCTGTGAGCGTAAACAATGCGCAAAACGAGCATCTGTTGGTTCTGTACAATTACAAATGTATATTCTCGAAGGCGGCTAGAAATCAAGCCGTTTTTCGCTGCAGATACTACCGAAACGCCCGAAAATACGCATCGCAATCGCGGATATGAATCTAATGATTTTCTGCTTCGAGATGTATATAATTGGCAGGTTTTGGGCGATATATTTTTAGCTATACACTTTACCCCTTGTATTATTTTACGATCAGCGCAAGAATTTCTTTTTCACGACTCATCGCAGCGATGATTTTTCCTAAATTAGGAATCCCCAACCGACCTCGAGATAATGCCCTCTCGCATCAACGTTAGTATAAATATCGAAGATTAAAAGTGCTTATAACACGGCCTCGTGTCTCATCATCTCGGGGTTTGCTCTTTAAAAGGCGCGTTAGACTAATAAAAATGATTCAGCCATTCGATAATCGCGCGCGCCCGTCCGGGTTATCGCAAGGTACATCGATACACACATCAGAGAGCCAAGAGATATAGTTCGAAAGCCCAGTCGTGTTATCATTTCACACGCGATTTCGATAAAAGGTACACACAATTCGAATGCGACATCGATATCTCGCTCGCTATACACTGTGCACTACTGCTATTTGTCAACGCGGCGAGGAAAAAAAAACGTCCGATTAAAAACCGACGTGCATGTTTTATTATTGTTATACCGAGAAGATGCCACTCTCGCGTTTTCGAAACCGTTTCCCTACGCTTATATATCACAATTTCACACTTTCTATTCGCGCGACGCAGCACAGAGAGTAAGAAGAGAGAGAGAGAGAGAGAGAGATATTTCTCACCATCTCAAGTGGGGGAGGACAAGTAGTCCCCGAGACCACAAGATATGTTCTATGCATTATATATAGGTGCTCGGTGCTTTCGAAATTACTTTTTTCTTTTTCTAAGCCCTCTTGAGACTACGGTGATGTCGCATTAATAAAACAATGATTGGATTCAGACGACGATTATAAGACGACGACGACGACAATCTACGCGAACGTATAGCGGCCCGGTCAGAGGTTGTTGTAAAGTGAGACGAGTACAGGCACATTCACACACACACACACACACACACACACACATGCATGCAATCAGCACATCGATAGGACGCGGAGTTTCTCCTTCGAGATGTATCACACGTGCGCTCGTAATATACACTAACGACGACTAAGAATGCTCTCTCGAGCTACGAGACATTGTGCGCGCATATAATTATATTTCGCGAGCTGGTTGTTGCAATTAACTCCGCGGCGATCCTAATGCCGCATGCATGCACAGGATGCAGCGTGGTGGCGCGTGGGCCGCGCAAAATGATTTAATAAACTCGCAAAAAGCCTTGACAATGATAATTAACTCGGGGCCTCGAGTGTACTCGAGTCGATGTGTGTGCGAGTGTCTGCACGAGCCTTTTAAAAATACGAAAATTTCACCTATACCGCATGAAAAAACGAGAAGAAGACAAAAAAAAAACATATAAGTTACAGTCGCGTCGTGTCGCGTGGTGTACCGAGAGTCATGCCTGCTGATTACAATGGTGGACGAAGCATGATCAGCGTACAGACGACCGAGGTTCTTGAACTCCAAAACCTTTTTTTACCTTATGGACATTTTTAAAAAACACAAAATCTTGTATATAGACCGGACGAGGAAACGAATTTCCGCTTGTAATTGGGCATATATATTTATTTTTTTCTAAATTTCTTAAAGGCTTTTAACAGCGTGCGCGCGCGCCCGTCTGTCCACACCGCACACGCACACACGCTCATATTTTCACATATACACACTCGCCGGCAAATTAGAGAAGTGTGAGTAAATGTGCGTGGGTGCGTACATACGCATAAGTTGTAGTAGTAGTAGTAGAAACATTAGATAATTATAACCGGCTCGGAGCGGGGGGAACGGGGAGTGGGGAAGGATACTACTCTGCGTGTGTTAACTCGATTTTTCTCGCCTATAGAAGTCAAATTTTTTCCGAAATTTTAAGCAGTCTAGCTCTGGTCGTCTCGGCAGAAACTCACGCATCTCTTCTCTCTGCTAGAACAGAAACCCGTTGACTGCCATTTAAAAAAAAAAATTTTTTGCGCGCGAGAAGTGGATCGAGCCAGCGCCTACTCCAAAGTCAGCTCTCATAGTCAGCTCCATACTCACGCACACGTTTTTTTACGGTCATTCACCGAAATCTTTCGGAGTCGCGCGTACAAGTACGATACTGTATATACTACGGCCGGGTAGAGTAGTAGTGACAGCGTAGTAGTGTATAGTACAACACGACGCAGAGAGCATAACTCGCCGCCAGTCTCGCAAGGCAGTAGCAGCGTAGCGTGTGTTGTGTGTTGTATTGTACAGTGTGGCGGTTGTGTGCCAGTGAGAGAACTATCGGCAGAAATTCCACGGTCGATAGTTGATCTAAAGCTTATCAGAAGTTAAAAAGTCCCACGCCATTTCGAAGCCTAATCGTGTATAGAAGCCACAATGGTTGAGCTAATCAACGACGCTTTGGTGCCACGACTGCAGATCGCAGACGAGACTCGCAGAATGGACGCCGTCGCGATCGCCTACGCTGCCGAGTGCATGCACACGCCGGAGCGAGACCCCAGCACGAATCGCAACTCCCGCCTGCAGCTGAAGCCCAGGAGGAAACTGCCGATAAAACGCAGGTATCAGCTCGTGCAGTTGTCTCCCTCGGACGCCGAAAACGAGGACGACAATTTGCTGCTGCTCCGGAGGTCGCCGAAGCTGCGCAAACGCTCGGCCGACGAGATGCTGTCCACACCCAAGTCCCAGGCGAAGACGTCGCCGGTGCCGAGGACGCCGCGTCGACCGATCAAGGCCAAGAGGCGGCTGCTCGACGATCTCGACAAGATCGCCGAAGAGGAGGCGGAGGAGCTGATGATGAAGCAGGAGGCGCAGAAAGTCACCCACAGACTGTTCGAGGGCAGCTCGCCGAAGAGGATCGCCCTCGAGAAGAAGGAGGAGGAGGAGGAGGAGAACGAGGAGGTGAGGACGAAGCAGGAGACCAAGAAAACCACACGGGTACTGTTCGAGGGCAGCACACCGAAGAGGCTTGCCCGCCTAGCAATGTAGAAACAAAAATCGATGTGTCCGTGTATATAAAGTAACGCGAGTGCGAATGTATGTGTGTCTGCGTGGGTGGATGGATGAATGCTCGATTTCGATCGACCGACTATACTGTTTTGTGATAATAATTGTGTAAAACAAATGTATGAAATATATTTGTGTAAACGAGTACAGTTAAATGGCACACATCGAATTCGAAACATTTGTAAATATTAGTACGTGATAAGGTTTAATTTTAAGTAGTCTTTTATACATTAACTAATTTTAATTCGTATTATTTATACTTATTTTTTAAAACAATAATTAGAAATTATGTCAATGTTGCAATATTTATAAAAAACGAAGAAAAAATCATAAAAAAAAAACTCTTAAAAAAATAACGTCCACATTTCTTTCGATACTATATACTACAAACTCCTTCTCGATTTCTCCGAAATTACTACGAATATCCCAAAACGTAAATACTCTTATACTAAGCACGTTGATGGGATTATTCTTATAAAATCGGAGTCCAATACATATTAATGACATCCAATGCATTTATTTAATTCGAATCTTGTATACGTACTATACCTGTATATATCAAGGCATGTAACCTTCGAGATTCGTCCGCTTTCCCATAAGAGAGCAAAAAGCAATATATATACCGCAGGTCGGGTAATAAATGAGCAAATAATGCATATATATACTACGGACGATCGTCGAAAGGATACTACTACAAATACTACTACTACTACTACGACTCGAGAACATGCGGGCGATTTTCGTAGAAATCGTCATTCCCTTGTCACTAACCTATAATCTCTCTGCGCTGGTATACCATGTGGCAGTGCGAATACATAAAAGGCGCGCTGCTTCTGAATCGATAACGGCTGAAATTTGAAAAATGCCAAAAGAAAACAAATAAAATGGAAAAAATTCACATGATCCGGGTCAACGCGCCACTGAATTGGAAATTAATCGTCTCATGATCTTTTGTCCAGAATCATTTCCATAGTGAATCAGCTGTTCCGCTTGAATAGAGCTACTTGTGTAGCACTTGCTCTTTAAATTTTGAAAGAAAGTACAAAGCCACATACAAGATCCATTGAGCTTCCGTTTGAAGTGTTTGTAATAATGAAGGATCGAAATTCACACCTATTGTGCGTTCGTCAACGTGTGGCAATGTATATCCCTTTCCATCGGCTTCAAAGATCACTCACCAAAGTATCATTTATTAATTCATTAAGGAAATGTTTTCGTTGCGGTTGGGTAATATAAATCAAATTTTCTTTGTCGAAAAATTATTACGCGTTACGTCGGCGCCGCCGCGCGCAATATAATGAGGAACTGCGAAAGATCATTTGGCCGCGCGCGTCTTCTCGTCAGGAGCAGAGAGAGAGAGAGAGAGACCCTCGCTAGCTCGGCTTTCTCACGCCTGATTGAATAGAGAAGCCTGCCTGCAGTTATTATTCGTCGGTACTATGCGTGAAAAGAGTCAAAAAGATCTTCTCTGTGTGCGGATTTTTTAGCAGGTCCATAGATCTTCATCAGCGGGTACGAGGAAGCTGCGCAGTGCAAAAGGGATTTTCAAGAAGCCTCGGTTCGAATAGGTAGTTACGCAAAAAAAAAGGAGTAGTAGTACTGTAATTTTGTCGACGAGCGTCACTTGAAAAGTGAAAATTTTCCGATCTCATAATGGCGCACAAATTTGTCACCCACGCACATACGCGGCCATTATTTAAGTATAATGTAGTTCACGGCGATCGAAAATTTATCGGACGACATACAACGCGTCCCAACCAGATATAGGCTTTCCTATATGTATACAATACACAAAGTTTCACGGCAGCAATGCCGAGCCTAAGGCACCAACTACCCGATATGGTAGTGACGAGAGAGAAAACCGCTCGAAATTTCGGAGAGAAAATTGAGAATATTATAATCTATAATGTGTCGCTCGAGCGAAGACGATGCCAACCTAACAGCTCATTAGTTTTCATAACTACGAGATCGTAAAAAAGATTAAGTACGTATATAGCAGAGTGAATACAGTGCCGTACCTTATCGTCATTATTCAGTTATATTATTACACGTATCTTTCATATATGTACTGCTGCTACTACTACTCTTACTATGCGCGGATCTGAAGTGGCAGCTATATAGCTCTCTCGGTTGCATAAATAGAAATTGAAATTTGAAAAAAGATAATGGAACGGGACGCTTACACCGATGATGGTATACTTATCGCGGTTGTGGCACTGTAAATATAGCCGAGAGCAAATAATGCGAGGCCTTTTAAAGATTATATAAAATAAAAAAAAGAGAGAAAAAAAAGAAAGAAGACGCGAAGAGGTAAGAAAAACTTGTGTAACCGACGCCGCGCCGGATCCGCTCCTATTATAATATAATAGCTTACACACATACACAATACATAGACGTCGCGGTATTTAAAAAGCGTTATAATACACAACGCTTAACCACGTGCTAGAGATATACTCCACATTATCGGCATCGATAGCCAAAAGATATCATTGTGTTTTGTGAGTAAGTCGCGCGGACGTGTATGTGTGGTATTTAATTTTCACACGTAATATAATAATACATTTAAATGGACCGAGCGAGCGAGCTAGAGCTCTCCCACGGCGCCCGGCCGGATGAACCAAGTGAAAAAAAGTCTGGTCGCTTTAAATGTACTGCTATCTATGTGTCAATGTTTAGGTGTGTGTGTGCGTGTTGCATTGGTGATTGACTCGAGAGAGAGAGAGACGGGGTTCGCGTGCAGAAGCTTCTCTTATTTTTCGTTAAAGGACAATTAATGCCGATCGAAGAGAGAAGTAAAAATAAAAAAAAGGTTCTCGAGCAAACACAGCGCGCGCGCGCGAGCCAAGCTACCTAAGAAATCAGCGGCCAAGACGACCGTAGCATAGTAGACCCACGAGAAGGCATAAGAGAGCGAGACTATATAAGCGCGGAGGAGTGTATAATTGCCTTGGTTAAAGTATATGCGCGAAGGAAAGCGTGCAACTCCGGATCACGATGTTTATAATCGTCTGGCACACATTTTTTTCTCTCTCTCTCTCTCTCGCTCTCAAAACGACGATTCGTGTGGCTCAATGTAGTCCCAGCGTAGTTTAGCGTCGCACACAGGTGCTGCTGCAGTTGCTGTGTTTCTATATATCCTGTGTGTGACGATGCGCGGTGGGCTTTTGTGTAGTTTCACTCGCGATCGCGCAGGCCACTTAGATTGGCAGATCAGATTGCGATATATCATTGTATAATACACACACACGCGCGCGCGAGAAGACCATTGCGATTGTTTCCCATGGTGCGAGGCAGAGGCTCGGTCGCGGCTGTGTCGTCCTCCGCGTTATCGCACTTTTGCTCGGGTCAGTTTTATGCGCGCGCGTAACGATATAATTTAATTCGATATATAATAACGCGCGATACAGCAACGCGTCTTTTTTAATTAGTCAGCTCGAGGCTCGGACTGCGTTGTTAACGCCGTAAAAGATGTTCGCGCGCGTCCTGAAGTGCGCGTTATTCAACGGAAAACGAGGTAGCGAATTTTATACGAACAAGCTCGCGTATATCGTTGCTCAAAGTTCATATTCTTCTTCTTCTTCTTTTATTTTATGTAACGCGAAGCGTGGTCGGAAAATAATTCCGAGACGCGTCCACGCGTGAAGCAGTTGAATTTCTTTCATTTTAATCGCTACGAAACTGGGCCGTATCTAACGCGTATCTCGTACTAACTGCTCGCTAGCGGAGAGCGAGATTACAACGCGGATCAAAAATAAAAGCAAGAAAGACTAATGTTAAAAGCTTGCTGCGGAATGTGTCGCAAACACACAATTAGCCCCGAGTTTTCTTAGAGCAATCCATATCGCGCGGTGGCGGCAGCAGTGCTTTGCCCTATACAATTATAATGCTCGAAATAGTTATACGACTTTTTATATATTTAAGCAAGAGCAAAGCTTAGGCACCGAGTTAAAGACACTCTCTCGGACTGTGTATTCATTACAAACGTTTTTAAATTCGCGTTGGTGGTCGTTGATATTATATTATTCGACTTTTGCAGCTCGCGCGGGAGAGACAATTTATCATCCAAGCTGCGAATTAAATACATTAAGTAAGATTTTCGCCTTTTTTCGAAACGAATTACATTAGCTTTTTTTTTTAATTCCTCTCCGTCGCGCGTAAGTGTACTTGTGAAATGTATAAATGACTTTGCGATGTTTAAACATATTCAGCCAGGATGCCGTTTATTGCCCGGTCGCAATAATAAGGCGGACTTTACGATCCGTGCATCATAGCTCCCGTGTATATTTAAAGAGCGATACATAATGTTTACATAATATCGCTCATCTCGCTCGAATCTCCAGAGATACCGAGACACAACGAAAACATCGGGAAAAAATCGTCAAACGACGAATGCGCCGTTCTTAACGAGCTTTCTCCATCTCTTTCTCTCTCTCTCTTTTATCTCGTACATGTTTCGACAGCGATATGCCAAGGGTCTTGAGTTTCTTCATTGTTGAAATCGAAGCGCACGTACATAGCTCGCGGACTGCGCGACGATGAAAAAAGGCCCGAAAAGCTCGTAAAAGTACGACAAGAGCGAAGCGATCCGCTGCACGCGAGCGCATTATCCACCGAAGAGAGAAAAAAAATGAAAAGCTAAATCGATGCTAATCCTTCGATGCGTTTTTCCATGCCCGTGTGCATGGATATACCCGACTTTACGAACACAAATTTTACGATATTGTTATTACGGATATAATATAATACGAGCCGGTGGATAATTTTGCATAAACGATCATTTGCATGGCCGAGCTCTTGTATAAGGCTTTAATAGTTCATAACGCGCCTCTCGGCCGAGACGAGTCGAGTGTCTCGAGTTATTTTGGTAGACTTATATTCGCGTTTAAGAGCCGGTGTGCGCGCATGGCTATATTGAAATATTTTAATACATATCCGCGTCCATACGAATGGATATATAGTAGAAGCGAAAATTAATATTTTGCGGGTTTCGATTCAATTACACGCGATTCGATTTCATGGAGGATGGAGGGA
Source organism: Trichogramma dendrolimi (assembly GCA_034770305.1). Taxonomy (NCBI): domain Eukaryota; kingdom Metazoa; phylum Arthropoda; class Insecta; order Hymenoptera; family Trichogrammatidae; genus Trichogramma; species Trichogramma dendrolimi. Next base: position 1,049,318 of record JAPMIB010000068.1, on the reverse strand, counting down.
GGAGGGGGCAAGTGAAGCGCAGTATAATTAATCCGTCTTTGCGGGTGTAATATCTTGTAATGCATCTCGCGCGGCGTTGGATTTTACGTCGAATTGCAGCAGCAGTTAAGATCGTAAATGCACGCAGGCAGCAGCAGCAGTAGTTTTGCGCAACGGAAGCTACGTTACGCGGACGAGATGATAATTAAATTATAGGAAAACATACGATTGGTGTTAATGCGCGTATAATTAACGACGTACGAAGATCTCTTGATTTTTACGAGAAAAATTTCCATCGTATCTCGAGGATTACGGATTTTAAGTTGATATCGCATGTATGCAAGCTCGACAGTCTAAATCGCGCCTCGAGGAAGAGCTGCTGCTGCTGCTGTAAAAAAACAAAAGTCGTGCTACGTAAGCTGCGAGTTGGCGCGCGCGGGATAAGCGGGTGAGGGATTAGGCCAACGCCAATCTCGGAGGAATAAGAAGACGAAGTAGAAGAAGCTATTTTTCTAGGACTGACGTTTATGGGACTGAAGAGCATTCTGGAATAAATGTTGCTTGATTTTTTTCTCTTGCTCTCGTCCGCGATATACATTTGATAAGGGCCATATCATAAAGAACCGAGCGATAAGGGGGTAGCTTTTTTACATCAGACAAAAAACAAAGCTCGACAAGGGATTGCGAGAAAAAAACTACACGCGGCAGCAGTGAAGAGGCAGCAGCACACGATCGAGGAATGGAATATAATTAATTGTATTGCGGGCAAATATCGAAGCAAGAATTACAAATATACGGTTAAACATACATCATCGTCGATTAAACTTACGGATAAGGCTGTATTATTATTATATCACTTATAAAATGCCTCCTAATACGTAACAATGCAATAAGCCGGGAGCTGTATGTATGTATACACAAGATTCGCTGCTTCGATTCGCCACCCATTCGTTTTTCTTAGAGAGAGAGAGAGAGAGAGAGAGAGAGAGAGAGCGATGTGGAACAAAAAAAGGAACGTTTACCCAGTAATCGACAAAATAGCTAGATGAAATGTTCGCGTTTTTAAGCGTAACACATAATGCGCGATCGATAACGATCTCTCATGCGAGAAAGTCCATACATATCTATAAATATTTATAGAATCGAATCGTAGTGTAGTAGTAGCATACAGCCGATGGTAATCTTTGTACAGCGCTACGAGTGATGCACTCGTGGACTTTTTTTCCTCCTCCTCCTTCTCTCTATCTCTCTCTCTCTCTCTCTCTGTTTACATTTTTCCTCAGCTCTTTTGCATTCGCGCTCGGTGCTGCCGCATTTATACGTAATTAAGCGATTTTAATGTTTACCTCGGTGGCGCTTTGACAGGAGAGACACGAGCGGCGAGTACCCCGAGTAAACGTTTGTCGCTGTGTCTCTCCCTCTCTCGTGACGCATTTTGCAGTTTGCGCTTTACTTTTTTATTCCTTTTATTCCGGAATTTCTGAAACGTCGCGCTTTTATATGGCAAGGAGGAATTTTATTGTATTGCACAGATAAATATATATATGTGGTGGAGGGGCAAAAAGGTAATGCACCGTTTGATGCATTTAACGTTCAATTTCACAATCGCCACAGCAGCGAGCGAGAACGATCGAGTGCTTGTATAAACGAAAAAAAAAGTTTCACTCTCGCGCGCGCGCGAATATTATCGTCATTTTCGAAGCGCAATAAAAAAAACGGCAGAGGAGGTCGCGCGAAAAGTACCAATGCAGCACTCTTGGATGATTTTTATCATTCGGCAGCTTTTTAATAATGTGATAATGGCACGTTTTATTATAATTACAGCTCTCTCGAAGCTGTATCTCTCTCTCTCTCTCTCTCTCTCTCTGCGTGCAGAAATTGCGCGATGCATGTAGCCAGAAAAATAAATCTACGCAGTTTCGAATTAACGGAGTAGGGAGGGAGGGAGGGGATGATACTTTCGTCATGCAGCGACAGACGCACGCAGCGAGAGAGTCGAATTGTCAATGTAACTTGCTCGTCTTTGACAATAGACGCTCGCGAGAGCGGATCGACTCGAGGGAAAATCGTCCACGACTCGACGAAAGTTCCAATATATACCATAAGATCTGATAGCTCATGCCTATCGATATATACACACTCAGGGCCCCCCGTTTGATGCATAATTTAAGTATATCTATCTACATAGACACACCGCGACGTGCTCGTCTTCTTCGAAGGAATGTCAAATGCCAAGCTATATAGTTGAAGGATTGCACGGAATGGCACACAGAGCGAGCCATTATATTATAATGCGATGTTGTAATGTTCATCGAACTGCTATGTATACGAATACAAACTGTACGAAATATGGGGGATGACATTATTGTGTTTGTATACATATATCCATAGATAAATTTTGATCGATCGACGAACGTGACTTATAATAATAATCGTCGTAATAATTTTTGGAGGATAAAAAAAAATATAAGAACAACATCGTCGCTATAGCATCCCGCGACGAGGCGGGGGGGATCGCCCTCCCCGACCTGTGACGACTTTGGTGTAGCCGCGCACGATGCACAAAAAAGAGTCAGCTATTAAAAGTTATACATTGCGGAGATGGAAAAATCTACCGGGCGAATTATTTTTTTTCGACTCGTCATTTTGCGAGCGTCTGTATTTATGTTCGGCTTATGTGCGTTTGTATATTAACATAAAGTTCGCGTTGTCTATTATTGTGCACGCACGCGCAATTCTTGAGAATAATCGATAATAAACTCTCTAAATCATCTTCCGCCGTGGAGCACAGCCTAGGCGAAACAAAGACATTCATTAAAGCTCGATATTACGATGGCAATGCGTATATTATAAATCTTTGCTCTCTCTCTCTCTCTCTCTCTCCTCTCCGAGTGCAGTCATATAATCGATGCGTCGGTGGTAAGTATATTGCCGGAGCGCATGCGGTGACGACGTGATAAAGAATATAAACGCAAAAATAAAAGGAGGAGAAATAAAAAGAAGCGAGAGGAGAAAGTCGCGTCGTCGTTGTTACATATATATTTGCATAGAGCGAGGCGCGCGCATCTTCCGGGAGGAGAGAATCTTTTATATATTATTTCAAGCTTATTAATTCGCAATGAAGCTCCGCGAGTATGTGTGTGTCTGTGGTGTGTACGTGTGCATTATATAGGCAAATACTATGGCATGCAATAGGCTCCGCCGTGATGGATGATGCTCCGAAACGTGTACGCATATAGATACATGCATACGCTGCACTGTGCATGGCAAGGATGAGCGGAAGAATCGTGAAAGTAGTGTATAGCGACACACACACACACACACACGTGCGAAATTGAATGGCTTTCAAACGACGAGCCTATAGTAGGATATAAGCGAGCTCGGCTCGGCACAATGGAATGTTATATCGGTCGAAAGAGGAACACACGTATTCTTTTCCATGACGAAGCCTTTAAGTACACGCTTTATCTTTCCGTTTTTTTTCTGTTTTCGGCTTTTACCTTTGATTCATATACGCGGCGCGACTCGCATAAACGTGGGCGCTTCACCAGTCGTGGATCGGAGCTGTATTATACAAACGAGTTGCGCCGATTATGATTTCGGTCAATTTCGCTGGTGGGTTTTAATTAAAGCTCCATCGACTTTGTTTAATTTTTTATTCGTTTACTGGCGAGAGAAGACGAAGAATTTTTTTTAATAGATGGAAAAATCTTCGCTGACCGTCCTCGACGCGCGAGAGGACAAAGAGATTTTGCAATTATTTCCGGCGCTTCTCGCACGCGCTGTTACACACACACACGCACACACACGGTATCTTTTTGCTGGTTCAGCGCAGAAATAGCGTGGAGAGTCCTCGCGCGTAATTACTCTCGGCGCGAGCGCGCGGTTTTGTTATTTTCGTTCATATTTCTCATTCATAAATTATTCACAATTATAATTACGATTCATAAATCTAGTCGACACCTAAGTCTGAAAACTTTCTCGCGCGGCCCGTCGTCGTCGTCGTCGAAATAATAGTCGCCGCTCATATATGCCGTCATCGTCGTCGTCCTCGTCCGACCCGTCTGAACGGTGACGATTATTCGCGTGTATGCGCGCACGTACCAGAAACGAGCTCATTACGAGTAGTCGTCGATTGTTTTGTCAACAAAAACGCGCACGGATCGCTTTCGGTAACACGTAACGATGACAGTTACACCTTCAAACGTTTAAAATTTTCGACGTTTTATAGCTTTTTTTTTGCTTTTTTTTTTAATAAAAACATTCGTGACAAACATCGCGAAATCCACAGTCTCGTGCACGGCAAAAATCGCGCTGGTACAAAAGAAACTGCGTCGCGCGACGCGACTGGCGCCAAAGCGCGCAAGCGGATCCGAAAGAATGGCAAAGCAAGGGACCACGGAGAAAAACTAACCTCGCGCGCGCCCCAAGTTCGAGTTCACGTCTTCTTGACCAGCAGGTAAATCACCACGAGATATTCGTTTGATCAATTGACAATTGAAGAAAAAAAAAAGAGTTATCCGCGTTAATAAAGGAAAAATATAAACATGCTCTAAAAAAGCTCGCACCTTTTACAAACCGCCACAAAACACACCGAATGGGCAACAACAAATCCGCAGTCAAGTCCGCGGTCTGCCCGTCCTCGTGTCCGCCGCCCAAGCCTGCCTGCTGTCCGGCCAAGAAGAGAGCAGCAGCAGCAGCGACAGCGCCCAAAGCGATGGCTTGTCCTCCGAAGAAGAGGTGCAAGCCGAAGCCGCCCCAGGTCAACGGCTTCATCATCTTCTTCTTGGAGGTGCTGAAGAATAATCCGAACGCCTGCGTGATTCGCATCGCCAAGGAGGCCGGCAAGTGCTGGCGCGGAATGACGCGCGCCCAGCGCTGCGTATACATAATGAGGTCCAGGAGGCGCAAATACGCGTGATCGAAAGGTCTCGTTGCCCCGTTGTCGAGGCGGCAGGGACACCCCCTGATCGGCGCTGGGTTAGAGTATTATAATGTCTTTCTCTCTCTCTCTCTCTCTCTCTTTGGGTGATGCATGTTAATTTTTTTATTTTATTTTATTTTTTTCATTTTATTTTACTCTACGTCGACGACACGATCTGGCATTTAACGAGTCAATTTGAATAACGAGGCTTGTGGTTATTCGGGACCTTTTCATATTCTAATGGCCGAGCTCGTGTATTGTAAGAGAGAGAAAAAGAGATGTCAAATTACGATAGATGAATCGAAACAATGAATATTACATCGTGTCGAGAGAGTTTCGATACCTGCGGCGCGCCGCACCTATAGTTCTTTTTCTCTCTTCTTCATTTTATCGTCGTTAATCCTTTCGTAGAGAAACGTTTGCCTATCATTGGCCTTAATTTTGCCTATTATTAATTTTTCAATTATTTCTCGTTCCCATGGCATTTATCTTGTAGGTGATACCGAGGTCTCTCTTTCAGTCGTCTGATCAGTTGTCCAAGTTCTCTCAAGCGCGCGTGAGATGACGCGATGTCAAGTTGAAAATTCAGCCCGAAACACAAAGTTTTATCAAGATCCCCACCCGAGATGTGAATAGCCCAAGAAATTTTCACCAAGCAGCAGTAGCAGCGCAGCGCTGAGCGTCGCACACACACGTACCCACACACATACACTCACACACTTATTTCTTATTGTACTTTTTGCTTCTGTGCAACACAGCGTCACACGCGTCACCTTTTTTCTTATTCTTCCTCATCGATATACGAGAACGTGAATTAACGTCTATCATTCGAAAATATGTATATGTCTTTATCTTGCCGCGATGAAATATATGAGAAAAAAATATCTATCTGCATTGGCTTTTTAACTGTTTCATTCATGCCACGCGGAGGAAGATGGATCGCGATATAACGAGCGAAGACGACGACGACAATGAAGAAATTCATAAGAAAGAGGAGAAAAATTTGTCTAAAGTGCAGAGTGTGCAGCTCGCTTATGTATGCATTAATTCACGACGTTTCAGTGAATCCCTCTTTCGCACGAGCATTGCTATTATAAGCTCGTTGCAGCAGCAGTCAAACCAAATATTCAATCAAATACTCGTTTTTTATTGTTTGCACGCGAAAAATACCTAACGCGACCGCGGGCCCGCGTGAAAAGTCTCGAAAGAAAATTGAGCAGCAGCAGCGGCAGCAGCAACGATCAAGTGAGTGGGTGGGAGCATCATCATTGCCCGCAACGAGCCTCTATGTACAAGGAAAAATCATCGTCGCGCTACTCCCAAACGACCAAATAATACGTCCTCGTATTGCCCAACCGGGCTACACGGAGAGTAAGTACATTGCCGCATCATCTCGTCGCGCGCGCACACGGCAAAATTTTCCCATAAATAATTTTCCCAGCTTCTTCTTCTTCGTCTTTTACTTCTTTTTCATCTCTTTGCCGGCAGCACGCACGGAGTAATCTGGAAAAAGAGAAGAAAAGGCTGAGACATTAAAACCGCCGCCGCAGCGATTCGATATGGCCGCGAGGGCTTTTTATGATATTTTCGGGGCGACGAAGTAATCGCCTCTCCTCGGCTCTCTCGAAAGAGCGATAGACGAACTATCTCGATGATTGCTCGATCAATTTTTTTCTACTTGTTCTTCTCAACGATATTACCATGCTCTACGTACATATACATATCTCGCGCGTGAACGATTATCTTCTTCGTTTGATTTATTCGCTGTTTAACTTAGCATCTTAAATGTTTACGTACTTGTGTGTGTGTATGTGTGCGTCTATGCTTTGCATGTGTAGCCGGAGAGCAAAAATAATGGAATCAGCTATGTAAGCCGCGCTCGGTGCATGTCTATCGAGGTCGCGAGCTCGCGCGCAACTCTGCAGGCTGCACGAGGGAGGGAGGAGGAGGAGAGATACATAATGTGTGTCTTGCACCATTCGTTTCGCTATAACACACTGTGCAGGCAGCAACGAGGCCTGTGTGTATAACAACGCTACCTTCGACCTTTATGTACATACATATATAAAAGTATTGCCCCGCGGTAAAAAATCGTTTGCTCGGGTGCGAGAGAGAGAGAGAAAGAGTGAGATGCGCTCAAGATAATCGTGAAGTGGATATTAGGTGGTTTTGTGGATATATATGCACATTGCGGCGCCCGATGATGCCTGATCTCTTATCCTCATTACGAATATATATCTCTTTCTCGGCAATAAATGGCACACACACGTGTGTGCACACACACAAGAAAGTGACAAATTGCGTGTTTGTTGGGAGTGGAACTTTTTTTAAATGACATTTGCGTAAGTCAGCATTATTATATTCAGCTGATTTTGTGCAATGCTCGAGCACAACAGCCCGCCACGCGCATTGGATGCAGCAAGTAGCTAAATACATGTCGTTTTGCGCACGAAGAAATAAATATCGACATTAATCAACGCGATTTTTTGTTTTTTCCTTACCCCGCGCGACGTATCATTTGACAAGTTGACATTAATACTGCCGGTAATTACTTTATATATTTGAAAGAAGTGTTCGGCACGTTCGATTGTATATTTGTATAGTGTGTCGCTTGCGTACGTACGTATAAAGGGGACACTTTGAGAACCGAGAAATCGTCTTAAAGAGACAATGCAATCGAGCGAGAGAGAGAGAGAAAGAAAGAAAAGGAAAAATGGCTCTTGTTTCCTCGACTGTAAAACTCGATGCAGCGATGCATAAGCCACCTATACGTATAGATAAGCAATGCACGCGGCTACATATATGTATCGACTGGTGGAATTCGCGTTGTGTGCCCGAGTCTCTTTCTCGGAGCATTTGCCCGCTAAGCTATAGTGGAAAATTCATGAGCCCGCTTGCACCGCCGCTGCTTCGCGTGTATAGCCGGAAAACGAGGGAAACATATTTATTCCGATGCGAATTCGAGCTATATAGAGCTTTGTTCCGACGATATTGTGCAGGACTGCGCTCAAAAGAGACAGGTATAAATGTCGATGCAGTTCTCGTGCCGAAATGAAATATTCACGCGTAAGTAATTTTTGCGCAAGTAAAAATGTCCCGTGCACGATAGAAATGAAAAGTGACACTGAACCGACCGATCGAGTGCGTTGACTTTTCTGCGAAACAATTATTTATTTTTTTTTTAACTTAACCGACGATGAAGATATTACAGAGAAAAGCTCGCGCAATAATGACGGTGATTAGATTCTAAATCGAGAGAGAGAGAGAGGGACGTAAAAGAAGGCAAAGATGATTTTCGCCGCGAAAACGCCCCCAGTTCTTCGATTTCACCGCGCCGAGCTACTGCCTATCTATATAAGCGAGGATCGTCATTACGCTTCGGCTGCATCAATCATCACCTCTTTGAAACCTCGAGACTAACTCCCCGAGATTGAGATATTTTCAGCGTCGAGGATGATCGCGTCTTCGATGTGTTGTCATCACGGGCAAAGAACCGGCCATGCGACGCTATCAGTCCGGCGAACCCGAACGTCTTATATTATAGTCGGTCGATGCCTCTCTCAACGGTCATAGATTTATGATTATCGTTAGTAACGTATAACCGAGTCTTCGTCGTCGCATCGCAGCATAATATAGATTGGAAACAGAAATATTTATATACGAGCTGTAGGAATCGTTTAAATACGGGATGATTTAGAGACTTTCTCGGTGTACACACGTATACATATTGTTATTATTGCTATATCGCGGGCTTAGCACAACAAACAATTACCGCCGGTTTTTCCGGGGTCATTTTCCAAGCCTCGAAATATATATATAACGTTATATACCTAGCGCGGATAGATTATTTTGTTTTATCGCTCGGCCTTACACGCTGACGTCCCGAATGAATGATGCGCGCGCGCGTGGCCCGACCGATATATATACACTGCACGCGTTTGTATATCTAATATAATAACGTACGTATATGACTCTATATACGTTGCTGTGTAATACATCTCTCGCGCGCGACTCTTTTCTTCCATGCGCGCCTGTGTGTTGTGCTCACCGCTATCTACGACATTTAATAGTTAATATATTTATACGTACGCGCTGCGAGCCCCAAAATGATGTAGTGCGTGTATATGCAATATGTAATACATGCATGTATACATTTTACACTCGAGGATGGATAGTAAATTTTCGTTTTACGGCCGATCCGTGTCTGTGTGTGTGTGTGTACGAATATATGCACACGCACAGGGGTCTATAAAGTCTAGTCCGTCCTCTGTGCCGCTCGTGCGTCTTCAGAAATGTATGAGAAAATGATCGAATTATCCTTTCGTACGAGCTCGCGTGTGCATAGCATATAATACGCGAAAAAACTTCCAGTACGTAAAAGTTATATATACCCGAGCGCGCGCACGTCGCTTAAGTAAACATCGATCATGTTTTGTTTCGCGTGTTCCGACAAAAAAAAAAAAGTAAAAAGATTTTTTCATGCCAAAAAAAGCACACTACGCTCGCAACAAAGTTTTCTGTTTGGTAAAAGCCACGTATATCTTTGCTCGCTCGTCTCGGGCACACATTTGCACACAGGGAAAAGTTTAATTTTCACGGCTAATACGTACGTATATAGTTACCCATATGAAAAAGAAAAAAATGAACGTTACGCTTGCAACGAACGACACGAAAAAGCTAAGAGAGATAAGTGGCACCAAGTTAACAGCAGCAGCAGCAGCCAGTAGTAGTACTACTAGAGTCCGGTAAAAATGTACTTTTTGTCGAATCATCGCCAGGGATGCCTCATTAAGGCGCCAAAAGTGTAAAATCTAATGGGAAATCGTCGCCAGCAGCAGCAGCAGCAGAAGCAGCAGCTTTTACCACGACGACGACGCCGCGGCGGCTACCAATGCCTGTTAGTAAAATGCGTAATCGTGACTGTTCGAGAAAAGAGATTCTCCGGAGGAGCTCGCGTCGATGCGAATGTATAGTATAAACCTCGGGACTCGAAAATTGCGATTTTCTTAATGATATATAACGCACGTATAATTCACATAGACGAGCCGCGCGACGTCGGAGGAGCGGTATTTTGTGCGCACGATGGGTGGACACTCACTAACAAACACACACAAATTCATAGAGACTAGCCGCAAGTAAAAGTGAGAAAGTTATCGAATATTATTATATTATACACTCGCACGCGCGCGCTTGCAATTTGTAATAATGTTCCACCAACCTCTGATTATTTATATATATTAGATTTTTATTAGGCTATATTTAATAATGTAAAATTCAATTTGCTCGCAGCTGGAATGCGCGGCGTTTATTCGAGGCACACATAAAACCTGTGCATGCGTGTGCTTTTTTTTCATGTAAAAACTGTGTACTAACAAGTTGCATCACACGCGCTCGACACGTATGTACACAGCATTTGTTGATCATAGTTTTATCCTCTCTATTTGAGTTTTGTGAAAGAAAGAAAGATATAGAAGGTAAAAAAAAAATGTTTGACGATGATTGCGAAATACTCATTAAGCAAAGATAGGAGCACAAGTGCTGCGGCGCGCGATCACGATTCTAATCTTCCGTGATACTGAATATATTTTCTTAGAAAATTAACGCAAAAGTCGCCTACACACACATATTCTTTGAAATTCCTTCTGGATTACACCGCGTCGCATGTACGCGTTTTATTATTACTTTACTCGTTTCTTTTTTTCTCTCTTTTTTTTTGTTATTTTTTGCAATGCGTGCAATCTTCTTTGTACATGTCCGCAATAATTGTTCATCACCCGCGGTGCGAGCGAAACGCGCGAATTAAGGAAAAACATCGCATCGCTTGATGTCCGTCGCGCGCTTGTGCTCTTTGACACGTAACGCATTTTTCCACCACGCAAATTATTAATCAAAAAAAGAGAGAAAAAAAATTTCCGACTGAGGCAGAGACAGAGAGTCAGAGAGAGAGAGAGAGAGAGAGAGAGAGAGTCAGTAGCTCGAAAATTCAACGAGTTTGATTTAACGAAGGGACGCGCGTTTAAACAGCACACACACGAGATCGGTATAATTACAGGAAGACACACAAAAGTAAAGATCGTTTGCCGTACGCTGGAATTTGCTTTGCAGCAGCAGTAGCAGCAGGCCTCTGTGTGCAACTGCCGCGCGCTTGTGCAGCTTGATAATTCACCAAGGATATATGTATAGTTATACAGTTTATAGAGAACGAACTCTCGCGAGCGCCAATAGCTAAAAATCGACCGAAAGTTCTACATACGTCTGTGTGTGTGCGCAAAGATTTTTTTGTTTCATTTAAAATTCATGGGTAAGATCTTTGCGATCGCTTCCATGCTCGTTCAACGAGAAAATCTAACGGTTTCTCGGGTGATTATTTTCTCTTTACCTTTTTTTTTTTTTTATAAATTTCATACCAAAGCGATAAGAGCACTCGATAATTAGACAAACATTTTCTTATCAAATTTCTTTTTTCGTAACTGCCCACCGTGATCAAATTTCAATTTTGGTATAGATATATACCGCACGCGTACATGCCTAACTTTTTTTTCTCACCGCAGAAAAAATGACGTAATTTTTTGCAGCTACCACACGCGCGCGCAATCGTTCCTTTTTTTTTCTCTCTTCTTTTCCTCAATCTCGAATCATCGCCGGTGGTGCGCGCGCGCGCGCGCGTTCGAGTGTATTTTATTGCACCACTTCTGTATATACCTTATATCTATCGAACGTGAATTTTTCGCTCTATCACTCGATAGAAGCCGAAGACGAAGAAAAAAAAGAGAAGGAGTTGAAAAAAAAATACGTAGAAGTAGAGGAGGCTACACACGTGCAGGCGCGCACACACACGCCTTGCCACCGCGCACAGACGCCTCATCATTGAGCAATATATTTCCAGTCCTCTCTCGCGGCGTTTGTGCATATAAGCTCGTCGTCGTCGTCGCGTGTGCGATATGTACCTCCTCGAATAATCTTGGGAAAATCATCTTTTTAAAACCGTATATAAAATGTACGTAAAAAATCTTCGACCCGCTGCTGCTGCACCGGTTCAGGAGCCACCTATAGCTCTCTCATATAGTCTTTCGCTCTTTCTCTCCCTCTCGCAGCGAATCTCGATGTACCACAAAATCTCGATCCCGCACACAACGAGAGTCGCATTACACATTTTAACAATTCAACGAGCTAGGAGCTCTGTTGATCTCGCAATAGTTCGAAAGCCGCGTGTCAATGCATTTATAGGTAGAGAGACGGAGAAGAGAGAGAGAAAAAAAATTATAGAAAATAGGCGAAATTGCAAGGTGCATATTAGATGAAAAGTGGAGACAAAACAAGAGCTGAGGAGATGAGTTACGTGTATAAATTCGTACGCTATATGCAGACAGTGCACATCATCTCTCTCCCAGTTTGCTCGGTAATATACAAAGATCCTATCGGCCATACCTCCGCGCGTTGCAGCTCTAACTTTCGTTTCATTAACTTTCTTTCGCCTTTTGCTCCCTCTATCTCTCTCTCTCTCTCTCTCTCTCTCTCTCTCTCTCTCTCTCTCTCTCTCCACGGTGTCTCTTCCTCGAGGGCTTTGAAAATGTTTGCCGCGCATTATAAGTGTCGCGCCGTGTTAACTCGCGCCCGCCAGCTTGATTATATTTCCAATCCGTTCCTTATGTAGGTGCTAACATGCGGGTACCGATATATACTGTAAACACACACACACACACACACACACACACACACTTTTGTGCATTTATAATTAGGCAGAAAATGCTCTTCCCCTCTCTACTCGGAGTCTCGAACTGAGCAGTAACGTTGATTTGTTATTACGTGATCGAGTCGTTCGTTAAATCACATAACGTATATAACCGTCACTTCACTTGTAATACTCTTCTTTTTTTTTCACCGAACAAAAGTTCAATCAATGCGCATCGCGAATGAGTGGCTATTTGTGTGTGTGTCAGTTCGTGTATAATTTGAATTCTAAAGCGATATGAAAGCGACGCGCGTCAGCCGTCAATGATTTTTCGACGACGCGAATACATACACATCAATATTACGTGAAGGGTTCACCAGTCATGACACTTTATGATAGTAGGGGGTCAAGTATCAGACCAATTAATGTATTTTTAATGCGAGATAAATTTTTGTAATTAAAGAGGAACGAAAGACTGAGTAAGAATGAACATTTTTAATCAATTATTCCTCGATTTTCATTCAATATAAAGAAACAACGTGATTGTTTAGTAAACAACGAAATGCAGACATTCACACAATTCTTTTAAAATATATTCTATGGACAAGTTCGGAAATTGTGATTAGAAATTTAAGAAAACGTCCTAACTTCCCTGGTAGAAATGCTCAAAATTAACAATATCCTAATGATACAAAAATTAACATTTAAACCGGATCCAATCGGAGTGCGTCAGACTCGGAATTATGATTATTTTTTTTCTATCCTTATACACCTTTTTTCAAAAGTACATCGACATCGAGCATCAAAAGTTTCACCTCCACTTTTAACCCTTTAACGCCCAAAGTGACCAAATTTGGACAACATGTTAAGCGATGTGTACTTTTAGTGGTACAAAAAATTTCTAATACACTTTTTCTGACGTAAAATTTAATTTACTTTTCAAATTTGGCGTCAAAATTTTCGAAAAATTTGTTGTTAACAATTTATGAACAATTTTGTAAAAAAAAACATAAAATTTCGACAAAAAAATCGTCTTTAACTCAAATTCCAGTACGAAAATATGGTTTCCTCGTACTTCTAACCCACATAGATTTGGTCACTGGGTTATAAGCTTTATAGAACCATAGCTGTTTTTCCAGATTTCCACGTGGAAGTCATAAATATGACTCTCGAAGCCCTGAAAGTCATAAACTTGTTTCGTCAATTTTTTCCTCGAGAAATATCAACTTTACGAAAAAAAAGTTATGAACAAAAAGGGTTTAGAATTGATCAAAAAACATGCCTGAATTTTTTCAGAATTTTTTGAGCGATTTTCGGATTTTTGAATATCACCATTTTTCCAAAAATCCAAAAATCACACGACGTCTTGTGTGTATATTAACGTGGACAAAAAGGTTAGGACGCGCAAACTCTCGACATGTCTATATTGGCATGATACTGCTATAAGAGGAGTAGAGAAATCACCGGAGCGGATCGCCCCCGCCCGACGCGGCGCGCCTATAGCTTGGACCAAAAATCAATTACATCTCGTTCTCTTGTTTACACGACGCGCACATACACACATACATATACGTACACACAAGTTGTGTTCCACACGACCTCCTGCACTTTACCTCAAGTTGCCGCGCGAGGTCCTTTTGTCACGAATCGAGAGCTTGAGAATGAAAAACCATCAAACTTACCTAATCTCATGGAAATACCATTCATCCTTCCATTTTCTCTCTCTTTCGCTCTAACTCTCTTTGCAAATATCGTATCGCATTGTCGTTAATATTACGCGGTATCTCTGGTCTCAACATTAATAAGGACCGATAACCATTTAAAATTTTTTAAGATACATGACCATTATTTGGCGTGCTTTCGGACATTTTTCTATTACAATTATGCTACAAATATTCAACGCATATCAAATGATCTAAAAGAGACAATTATAGTTTTTTGAACAATTTAGACTAATTTTCAACCACTCTGGAAACGATTATATTATTTCAGCTTCCGCCACTAAATGGCAAGTACCTTTATCTGTAAATCTGCAAGTGGTGAAGTCACAATAATTGTATAAGTCCAATCATGAAAGCGATTTATACGAACAAAGTAGTCCAATTAAAATAACAGTAAGACAATCGCGCGCAAAACGCCGGCTCAGATAGGTACTTTTTTAAGCTTGCAGGCAAAAAGGCACTAAGTTCCTATATCTTATAACATAGGACTTGGTACCTTTTTGCTTCTGACCTTAAAGAGATACCTTCCTACGACGGGGTGACGATATGCAAGGAATTCCATCGTAACCATGACTTGGCGCCGCTATTCTTCAAGATCATCGACGAACAACATCAGCAGGTACAAGTTAGGCCATATTCGCTGCAGTACTGGGGAATATCCCGTCCGAATTGACCAAATTCGCACCGGCACCTTCTCTCAATGACGTAGGTACCAATCCAAATTTAGTGTCAACTCAGAAGGATTGACTGCTTTGACCTTTTCGGCACCTCCTCTCAATGACATAGGTGCGAATTCGATGTGGAAAATCAATTAGTGGGACTCACAAGGCAAGTGCCTGTTGCAAGACCATTCGATTTCTTGCGAAAATTCAATACCGATTTTCACACTGACCGAAAAGTTTGACTCGGGCCGGGCTCGAACCATCGACAGTTAGCCATCAGCCGGCGAATGCTCTATCCACTGAGCTACGAGGGAACTTCGACAAATCAATCGTTATTATTATACAAGGGCGAAAGATTATACTCTCATTGTTTACACTATTTCAGTTATGTATTTCAAATTTATTATTAATACGCGAGTCGATTTTATACTAAATATTTTATCGTTAGTAAATTAAGGTACCTTTTTTTGTATCAAACTTGCATCGAGACAGATTTGATGCAAATTTTAATTACTGAAACTCGCCGGCAAATGCCTATTCCAAGATCATTCGATTTATCACGAAAGATGAATGCTGATTTACATTGCATTGGAATTGTGGTGATCATTTTTTTTTATACTTAACTGAATTTGAACCTCTCAATTTTTCGCGATGATTCCAATGAAAAGCGAAGGTTAAATATGAAATTGCAAGTTGTTGCTCAGGACAAAATTGGTCGGATGGAAAAATGGTGATATTCAAAAATCCAAAAATCTCTGAAAAAATTCTGAAAAAATTCAGGCATGTTTTTTGATCAATTCTAAACCCTTTTTGTTCATAACTTTTTTTTCGTAAAGTTGATATTTCTCGAGGAAAAAATTGACGAAACAAGTTTATGACTTTCAGGGCTTCGAGAGTCATATTTATGACTTCCACGTGGAAATCCGGAAAAACAGCTATGGTTCTATAAAGCTTATAACCCAGTGACCAAATCTATGTGGGTTAGAAGTACGAGGAAACCATATTTTCGTACAAATGTATAAAAAAAATGATCACCACAATTCCAATGCAATGTAAATCAGCATTCATCTTTCGTGATAAATCGAATGATCTTGGAATAGGCATTTGCCGGCGAGTTTCAGTAATTAAAATTTGCATCAATCATGATCTGTCTCGATGCAAGTTTGATACAAAAAAAGGTACCTTAATTTACTAACGATAAAATATTTAGTATAAAATCGACTCGCGTATTAATAATAAATTTGAAATACATAACTGAAATAGTGTAAACAATGAGAGTATAATCTTTCGCCCTTGTATAATAATAACGATTGATTTGTCGAAGTTCCCTCGTAGCTCAGTGGATAGAGCATTCGCCGGCTGATGGCTAACTGTCGATGGTTCGAGCCCGGCCCGAGTCAAACTTTTCGGTCAGTGTGAAAATCGGTATTGAATTTTCGCAAGAAATCGAATGGTCTTGCAACAGGCACTTGCCTTGTGAGTCCCACTAATTGATTTTCCACATCGAATTCGCACCTATGTCATTGAGAGGAGGTGCCGAAAAGGTCAAAGCAGTCAATCCTTCTGAGTTGACACTAAATTTGGATTGGTACCTACGTCATTGAGAGAAGGTGCCGGTGCGAATTTGGTCAATTCGGACGGGATATTCCCCAGTACTGCAGCGAATATGGCCTAACTTGTACCTGCTGATGTTGTTCGTCGATGATCTTGAAGAATAGCGGCGCCAAGTCATGGTTACGATGGAATTCCTTGCATATCGTCACCCCGTCGTAGGAAGGTATCTCTTTAAGGTCAGAAGCAAAAAGGTACCAAGTCCTATGTTATAAGATATAGGAACTTAGTGCCTTTTTGCCTGCAAGCTTAAAAAAGTACCTATCTGAGCCGGCGTTTTGCGCGCGATTGTCTTACTGTTATTTTAATTGGACTACTTTGTTCGTATAAATCGCTTTCATGATTGGACTTATACAATTATTGTGACTTCACCACTTGCAGATTTACAGATAAAGGTACTTGCCATTTAGTGGCGGAAGCTGAAATAATATAATCGTTTCCAGAGTGGTTGAAAATTAGTCTAAATTGTTCAAAAAACTATAATTGTCTCTTTTAGATCATTTGATATGCGTTGAATATTTGTAGCATAATTGTAATAGAAAAATGTCCGAAAGCACGCCAAATAATGGTCATGTATCTTAAAAAATTTTAAATGGTTATCGGTCCTTATTAATGTTGAGACCAGAGATACCGCGTAATATTAACGACAATGCGATACGATATTTGCAAAGAGAGTTAGAGCGAAAGAGAGAGAAAATGGAAGGATGAATGGTATTTCCATGAGATTAGGTAAGTTTGATGGTTTTTCATTCTCAAGCTCTCGATTCGTGACAAAAGGACCTCGCGCGGCAACTTGAGGTAAAGTGCAGGAGGTCGTGTGGAACACAACTTGTGTGTACGTATATGTATGTGTGTATGTGCGCGTCGTGTAAACAAGAGAACGAGATGTAATTGATTTTTGGTCCAAGCTATAGGCGCGCCGCGTCGGGCGGGGGCGATCCGCTCCGGTGATTTCTCTACTCCTCTTATAGCAGTATCATGCCAATATAGACATGTCGAGAGTTTGCGCGTCCTAAACTCCTTGTCCACGTTAATATACACACAAGACGTCGTGTATACGTATAAGCTGCATCGCAGCCGACATACGCGTCCTATAAGTTTCGAGTAGCTACCTACCTAGACTCCAGTGCTGCTTCGTCTCGTCTGGGTGTGTACGATATCCAACGCAGTCACGAGCCAAACGAGACGTCGCGCTCTTCTCGAGAATCGTAACGCTTCGGAGATCAGCAGCGCAGCGGCTGCAGTTAACACGCACTCGACGAGTTCGCAGATTCGCAAACCCGGCTTTGTACAATCGGCTCGATTATCAAATAATTATAATACGATAGGAACGTAGCGCGCGGGAGGCAAAACAAGCCAAAAGATCGCAATATTTACCAATAGCTCTTGTGCGGTGAAAAATTTTTCCCAAGGCACACACATATATATATTAGGGTGGTTCACTTTTTCAAAAAATTTTCGTATCGGGGGGGATCCATCGGAATCTGAAAGTTTAAGATTTAAAATGAAGTTTCCTTTAAACGAGAACTCAAACAAATGATTTTAGAGGGTGTCGATGGATTTTTGAAGTTTAAAAACGTGCTTCTAAAAAGAAGCAAAATTGGACCACCATTCGATTTATTTCAAACTCTGTTCAGAGTGTAAAAATAATCTTAACGATACATTTTCTTACGTGTTTTTGTCTGCGGAATTGAATGCCGTAGTTAGTTTTGACCTAGGAGCACCATTTCATTGAAAAAAATACACTTTTATAGCACTGTGGGGCATAAGTTCACATTTATGGCACGCTTTTCGGTGGCATAAGTCGCACATTATGGCACCGCTACGTTCGCATCGCACTCGCATACGCTCGTGCGCTAACCTCACTTCGCGCTACCAGAAAGTGCGACTCATGACTCGGAAAAAGGGGGCATAAATGTGAACTTAGTGCTATTATATAGTAGTATTATAGTAATACTCGTGCCATGGGGACACTTTTCGGTCCAGCTATTAGGACCCTCGCTACGCTCGGGCCCTAAACTACGCCATGCCAAAAAGTGTTACTTATGGCATTAGTATCGTAAAGTACTATTTCGATCGTTATTTTTCGCAAATTTCGCAAAGTTCATTTTCGAGCAAGCGGCAAATGAACAGAAAAAATCTAGAAAATTTTTTGACACCACCAAAATTTAGGATTTTTTATGACAAATCGAACGGTATATATTAGTATATACTTTAAAATTATTTTAATGCAGAAAAAGTACGACTTTATCCCAAAAAACGATATTAAAAAATGGAAAAATGGAAAAATATATTCGTTTCTTTATTTTAAGAAAATGGCTGAGTGTAATTACTCATGAGAATAATTGAATGCAACTATCTGATAGGTTTTTTTTCTCACCTTTTTGACGCCGTTTTCAGAATTAAAAAATTCGCAAGATTCGCTGAGATACAGCTGTTTTTGTACGATGCCCTTTTTTAGCTTAAAAATTGGCTTTGCTGGTTTTTTAATGAATACAGCCAGCTCAGAATTATTGAATTTTAAGCTAAAAAAGTGCATCGTACAAAAACAGCTGTATCTCGGCGAATCTTGCGAATTTTTTAACTCTGAAAACGGCGTTGGAAATGTGAGAAAAAAACCTATCAGATAGTTGTATTTCTTGAAGAAACGAATATATTTTTCCATTTTTCAATTTTTTAATATCGTTTTTTGGGATAAAGTCGTACTTTTTCTGTATTAAAATAATTTTAAAGTATATACTAATACATACCGTTGGATTTGTCATAAAAAATCCTAAATTTTGGTGGTGTCAAAAAATTTTCTAGATTTTTTCTGTTCATTTGCCGCTCGCTCGAAAATGAACTTTGCGAAATTTGCGAAAAAGAACGATCGAAAAAGTGTATTTTTTTTCAATGAAATGGTGCTCCTAGGTCAAAACTAACTACGGCATTCAATTCCGCAGACAAAAACACGTAAGAAAATGTATCGTTAAGATTATTTTTACACTCTGAACAGAGTTTGAAATAAATCGAATGGTGGTCCAATTTTGCTTCTTTTTAGAAGCACGTTTTTAAACTTCAAAAATCCATCGACACCATCTAAAATCATTTATTTGAGTTCTCATTTAAAGGAAACTTCATTTTAAACCTCAAACTTTCAGATTCCGATGGATCCCCCGAGATACAAAAATTTTTTGAAAAAGTGGACCACCCTAATATATATATATATATATATGTACGCGTGCGTAATGATTCGTAGGACTGGAACCATCGCTTACGTTTCATCTGCGTGAGGCCCGCGCGCAGTATTGTAGCGAATTGCCGCAAGTAAGTAGAGAGAGAGAGATATGCATAACAATATATAACGAAGGTATAACGTGTATAAACTAGTGCATAATATGTGTGCGATGCATTATACATTTCACGTACCAGTGCGCCCATACGCATATCCCACCTGCGAGTATATGGTATAGTGACAACGTCTCTTTCTCTCTCTTATCCATCTTGGCTTCCGCGTATGAACCAGTGGTGTGGCACACCAGCGAGAGGAGATCGTCATAATAAGTCTTTGGAGCTGCAGCGATCTCTTCAAAAACTTTTGCGCAAGCGTCTCTCTCAGCTGCGTAGCAGACGCACTTGTACGTGTGTATATATGTGATATAGCTGCCACTACTCGCGCGTGGGTGTATGTGTATGTAAAAATTGCGTAAAAAAAAGGAAGAAAAAAAAACAGCAGTAGCAGCCCCGCCAACCGTGTGTATAAAGTACACACGTACACTTATAGACACGTCGAGCTGCTGCTGCCGCTGCTTTTGTTGCATTATGCATGCCGGTAGAGATATACATACATACACACGTTTATATGCACGTATAGGGTACTCGTTATATCGCGCGGAACGCAAGCAAGTGGTATTATCGCGCTCGCGATGCAATTGTGCGTGTTACGCCTTTTTTTCCTTCTCTTTACTTTTTTTTCGTAGCTTTTTTACGACTCGACAGAGCGGCCATCTGCATGCTCGGTGGCGACTTTTATAGTTTCGACAATTTTCTTCCTTTTTCTTTTTGTACATGTGAAATTTAACGTATGGAACGTTTGGTAGGAGGGCTACTGGTTGGTAAAAAACTAGCGAACGAACGAGAGCGATTATTGTAGGAGTGTATAGACTCTTTAAAGACAGATTTTATTGTAGCAAGATTCAGATGTAATCGAAGGTGTCACATTTAATTAAGAGCGTTTTGATCCCATCGACAGATGGAGTATTGAAAATGTGGAAGTGGGGAACAAATTTTCGATGCATAGAAAGCTTTTAGATGGCATCTCACTATAATACATTTACATTTTCATTTACAATGTATTTACATTTTCATTAGATCGACGCTGTTCGCGAAGATTATCTCTTTTTCCAGACAAGTTTCGCTAGCGACGAAACATTTAAGAAATTCTCATTTTTTTCGAAATGCGGCAAATAAAATAACTTTTTGTATTGGTGATGCAAATTATTGAAAAACGTAAAATGGCTAGATCTGAAAAAGGGGGATTTCTTACATTGGAAAACTATTATGCTGCAGTTTTTAAGAGATTTTCTTCGTAAGCCCCGTCGCGATATATCTCATCTGTATTGTCGAACAGATGGAGTATTGTAAACTTGCAAGTGTCAAAAAAAATGATTGATCAGTATATAAGGAACATATAAAAATACATAATTTAATCAAATGTTTCCGCAGTAACTATTATGCACCATTGTATACTTTGAATTATGTATATTGATGACTTCATCGGCCCGTTCAAGATCGTTGGTATATTTGTACAATATTCTGAAATAAGTTCAACGAGTTGTGCCGTGAACGGTTATGTTTCATCGCAAGCGGACTTCGAGGCAAAGCAGCAGCAGCAGCAGCTCCGATGAATCGTTAAGACAATTCCACAAAACTGCACGACTGATAGGATTTATCACCGCGCGCGCGCGTGGTCGCATACACTGGCCGCGCAGTGAAAGTATGTAAAAACATGTACTCGCTCGATTCGCGATATATACGTGGTACGTATAGGCGCGTGTTGCCGAGATTACCACGTTACTCTTTTTGCAAGATGATATAAACTCGTTGCGCAGCAGATGGGATACTCGAAGTCGCTCTGTAGGAGTGACCGGGCTTTTAATTTTATGCAACTATTTTTGTTTCTCATCGGGCATTCGCCGTACTGCACGATTCCATATTATGATGCAGTGAGCGAGAGAGAAAAAAAAGAGAGGGAAGTGGTGAATTAATGCCAAATAAAGAAACGACTCGCGGGTCAATTCGATTATATTTTCCTCGACGATATGGTAATAAATCGAGAGCTCAATTGCTCTATTTCGCATTGCATTGGCAATAAGCCCCGGTACAGTGTAAGCGGTCGGAACTTTACAACCCGGGCTCCGCTCGCTCGCTCGCTCGCACACAAATCGCCGCTACAAATTGCTTTTACATTTTATTATCTATTATAATCGTGTTCGTACATTACAACGTGTAATAATTTTGCCAGATCGATGCTGCATATATTTATTCCATTACGAATCCGCGAGGATCTCGATGTGTATATTATACATACGTATACAGCAATACCAATGGCTAAAGTAAATATGGTTGAAAACGTAAACAAAGTAAGCGTCCGGAAGCGCGCATATACAGAAACATGCAAAACTCGCGGGATCGCGCGCGCAGGGAGAGGCAATAACAATATCGAGCAGCTTAGGGCAGCAGCAGCAGCAGCCGGCGAGTATAGTCGTGCTGCGATCGTAACAATCGATTTCGCCTGTACGGCTAGAGCTAGCTCGAAGAGAGCTTTTCTTTTTCGGGAATACATAATATTTATGTATACGGGAAAGGGCGTGAGGCGTACAGAGAGAGGATTTTCGTGCTTTTATCGGCGATGCTGTGTGTAAAACATTTTTCTGCGAGAAGGAACAGGAAAAAAAAAAAAGAAAACGACAATACGAACAATGCGACGAAAATCCTGTTACGAATAGAAATGAGTGTAATATGATATATAATGTATGTGTTACGTCCTATTTGTGGAATATTCTTTACGGCAAAAAGTCACGAGTGCAAAATTCTCAAACTATCGACGAATCCGACCAAATATTAACTTCTAATAGCGATGAGCTTCCGCTGATTCGATGCATCTCGTTACCAAGTGCATCGGTAAGGAAAAAAAATCGCGTATTATTAAACATTCTTGCGCAGACAGTGAGTAAAGATAGGATCTCCTTATACCAATAATAGTGTACGCTTTACGTACACATAGAAGAGCCGGTCGCTCTCTGACTCTTGGGAAGGAAGCTTTCTCTGCTGCAACAGTCTATATTATTTATAGATGCACGACGAGCACACACACACACATACCTACACACGGACTGCACAGCTTTATGGGCCAATTTTTTTTTGCTTTTCTTTTTCATTTTCATTATTATATTTTCACTGCGAATAGGGTAGGGTATACACAGCTGAGCATCGTATAACGAAACAACGGAACAGAAGTGAAAAAGAAAAGCCGAAAAAAAAGGAAAGAGTATCCGATCAGTCGAGGCCGAGAGGTTTAATAGACAGTAGGTTATACATTTTGACAGCTATAAATCCGTCTGTGGGCCGAGAGAGGTTGTGTGCTTTCGATGACGTCTGGCTGATACTACACGACTCGCTTATATAGCTAGGCGAGCAGAGATCTCCTCGACTCCTTCGTAGTTTTTGCGGTACTTACACATATAATACCGACTCGAGTGGGATACGTATACACGCGATAACTATAATACTCTCCGCTGCTGCTGCTGCTGCACCTCGTCAAGTGTGCTTGTTAAACGCGGATGAGCCCCATATGTGTGTAGAAAGTCGCGCGCGACCGAAAGTCAAAATATGCATAATCACCGCGATAAATTGTTGCCATTTATCCGCGCGCCGTTATTACCCTTTTTTTTGGGACTCGGTTTTTTCCTGCTCTTTTGGGCAATTACCGACACGAGTGAGCGCGTGAATATTTTGCCATAAAATATATCGAGCAGCAGTAGCAGCAGCCGATATTCGGATAAAGGCGAAGCGATACGATTGTTTGCCGCTCCGCGGGATCGAGCAACGATAGCCGCTGCGATTTTAATGAAAAATAAAATTGCCTGCGATATCTCGCGGTGCGCGCAGTTATATTATTGTATCAGAAGGAGTATAATGTGCTCGTAGACGAGGAGGGCGCCCCCCCTTGAGAATCGGCGCGCACACGTGTGCAGACCATGTAGTGCACATTGCCGAGAGAGGAAGATTGAAGAAAAAAATGAAGCAAGTTCATTGGAAGGCCACCGATACAATCGCCCACCCGGGCGAAAGTAAAGTCGCGATTCCCTGTGTACATATTCGTCCATATAAGACTAAATTATAGGACCCAATAAACATATTTGCTCTCAATGAGATATTGAATTCGCCCGCGCTAATGTCTCTCGGGCGTTCGCTATTGTTCCGAAACCGCTGAAGCCCCGTATGTAGTTCAAGTTTTCGCGATCACTATTACTATCGTTATTATTATTGTTGTTACTGTTATTTTGGTCCGCCACTGCGCCTAAGAATATCGTGCCGCAGCTGGATTATTTTTCCTCGGAAAAATTCAGGCCTTTAGAAATATTTCATCCGATAGATCTCTTTTATATATCTTGGCCGGGGCTTTGACAAATTCGCTCGATTTATTCGCCTTAACGATCGATTATAAGGCATCAGATAAGAGAGTCGAGGATCGTTTTTTTCGCGATATTATCGATCTATCTCTACCTCTCATTTGGTCGTTTCATTGCCTAAATGAGTGAGGCGGATTTTTATTAATTATTTCATGAAATGACCAATTAGAAATCGGCTCTTTCTAGTGATAAATATCGCTGATATTTAATAAATAGCCCTTACCTTGTTTTAATCCAATATTTCATTTAATCAAGTATTACGAGCAATTCTATAAAGAAACCTTAAAATGCGAAGCTAAATTAATAGCGTTTGAAATTTTTGTCATTAGACGCGCTCAGTGGACGTTGATAATTGTTGATTGTGGTTCCAGAAATAAAAAATAACATCTTGATACTTTTTTAAACAATTTTAAATAGATGTGATACATTACTAAAAATATTGTTGGAAAAATCTATATTCTGTCATTAAAAAAGTTAAGATACGAACTATACATTTGTCTAATTATGTGCCCGGATGAATGAAATTTCGGTGTAGCTTTAATAACATGCGAGTATGAGTGCGTCCTATTGACGGCAGAGGGGGAAAACATTCGCAAGGAGCTATCACGATCGCGGGGTGACCTAGCTAAAATACAAGTGTGCGTTCGGTCGCTAACGCATTGCTAAATACCCGAGCAAGTTTTTACAATTTCGTGAATTCGACGTACAGTATTGGTTGCTCGAGGCACATAACCTAGAATATTTGATCAATGCAAATCGTGAAAATTCACAGTAATTAAATATAATCGAGCGAGTGATGGAAAGTAAAGAGGACAAAATGATGTATGACAGTTTTTGTTCATTCCATCATATTTTTTTAAGTGATCTCTTGATCAAAATGTACCAATCTTCAGATTGAAGGATGAGTCAGTTTTAAGATGTCAGATTAATAATCTGTTTGTTCACTATAAAAAATAAATACTAAATTCAAATTTTAGGCAAATGATATGAATGAGGTTATAACGTTACAGGAAAAGGTAGATGAAAAAATTTTCGTTGATCTTCAGTGCAAGGATGTTAAACCAAAAATGATATCTTTAGCGAAAACCATCTGCCAAATTGAGCATAAACATTTCCTACCCAGTGTAAAAATAGAAAACGAAAATCGAACCAATGACATAAATGAAAATTTATTCATAGAATTTGAATGCAAATATGTAAAATCTGAGCTGCCGTCTCCATCAACAATTCAAAATGATCAAGCTATTGTGAAAGTAGAAAACGAAATTCAGCCCAGCTACTTGAATGAAAAAGATCTAATAACTTTGATTAAAAAAAAATTCAATTACAATAATAACTGTCAATTTAAAGTACACTCCCAATTGAATTTTCGAAATAATAAGAATGAGAAAATATTCAGAAAAACATCTCAAACCAAATTATCTAATAAGTTAAAAATCAATTTAAAAACTTATAAAAGAGATGTAATTCTAAAAAGACATATCAAGACGACACATAAGAGCATTGAACCATATAAATGTGAAATTTGTCACAAATCATTTGGATTACAAACTGATCTCAACAGGCACATAAATGCAGTACATAATTAGAGCAAACCCTCCGAATGTGATATTTGTCACAAATCGTTTGGACTAAAACAGAATCCCAAAACGCACATAAATGCAGTACATAATCTTCTGAAATCTTACGAATGTGACATTTGTCACAAATCGTTTGGACTAAAAAAGAATCTCAAAACGCACATAAATGCAGTACATAATCTTCTCAAATCTTACGAATGTGACATTTGCCACAAATCATTTGGTTACACGGGTGACCTCAAAAGACACATCAATGCAGTACATGACCGGAGAAAACCGTTCGAATGTGACATTTGTCTCAAATCATTTGGATCCAAAGGTAATCTCGATAAACACATAAGTACAGTGCATGGTCCTATAAAA
The DNA here is from genome assembly GCA_034770305.1 of Trichogramma dendrolimi. Classification (NCBI taxonomy): domain Eukaryota; kingdom Metazoa; phylum Arthropoda; class Insecta; order Hymenoptera; family Trichogrammatidae; genus Trichogramma; species Trichogramma dendrolimi. The sequence goes on along the minus strand of JAPMIB010000068.1, from coordinate 1,023,133 downwards.
CCCTTAGAATATGATATGTGTCACAAATCATTTGGACTAGAAAAGAATCTCAAAAGTCACACAAATGGAGTATACATGATCGTAGTAAACCCTTCGAATGTGATATTTGCCACAAATCATTTGGACAAAGATCTAACTTGAATAGACACTTGAATTCAGTACATGAACGTAGTAAAGAAGTGGATTAAAATTTGTTCCGAAACATTTGGATGCAACGAAGACTTTAATAATTTACTACACTTCTACATTATGCAATCATTTGAAACACAAAAATCAAATGATTCGGCGCATTACTAACGCATTAAAAGTTAATGTTTAAAATATGATATATATTTTTAGAATACTTATTTAATAATTTTCTTTTATAACATAAATTCTTTCAATCTTATCTCATTTTGTATAATAATTGTCTAATGTTCAAGTTTTGAAATAATCAATCAACTTTTAGAAGAAAATAAAGCACATTATTTATTGTAAGCCAATAAAATGTTAAATGCCTTGACTTGATGTCAACTTCAAAAATGTAAATCGATATCTTAGTCTCAAACTTGAAGAATTTTGTTTAAAGAAACTGCTTAATATACGCACGAATGATAATTATAATCGCAACTCCTCTTTCTTCGATATATTGAAAAAATCTGTAGTTTTCTCGATGCGAGAAAAGAATAATAGTTCTTCGTCGTCGTCATCTTCGTACACGCAATCGGACAAATGGATTTATAAATTCCACGGGACCCGAGCGTGGGTACATCCTAGAATGTGCATGCATATCGTACTACATTCCTTCTTCGTACTCGTATCCTATATACTTTTGTGTTCGGGCACGGATGTAGTCTCTCATGACAATAGCCATCCATCGCGCCAGACACCGGGCCGGGCCGAGCCTAGCCGAGCCGCGCCAATATGTAACATGGCAAGTATGTTTATACACGTGTATTATGAAACGTTACGCGATATTCCTCCTGTATATACGCTCGCTACCACATAGATCGCTAATCACACGTTTTGCGCGCGATTCTTCTTTTTTTCCATACGCGATAGGAAGAAAGTATACATTTTCTCCTACGGATCTGCCTGCGTCGAGTCTACTATCGAACGCTTTATGCTTCTCTTTTTTTTCTCGACTGCTGCTGCTGCTTCCTCGATCGTTGACTTTACTCCGCGAGCTCGATCGAGCATAAATAAAAAAATTTATGCAATTTTTTCCTCTCTTCTTTTTCAATTTTCCTCGACACAAATTTTTTTATCGGTTATAATCTATTGTACAGTCGAGATTCTCACGAATTATTTATTCGGATAATATATAATATGCATACAGCTTATGGAGCGCGCGAACAAATTGAACTGGCGAACGAGCGAATCAGTCATTGTGCAGCAGCAGCAGCAGCCAAGAAACGTGGCATTTTACTTCCCAAAATCTGATAGCGCGTCCCTCTCTATCTCTCTTTCAGCTATAATAAAATAAATAGCAAATATCACTTTCTAATAATGCCAATGGCGTTTATAATACAACAACAGCAACAACAACAGATCGACAAATATAAATACACAAGTCCGAAACACACATACATAATTCATTGGCCAGGTTGCGGCTGCATCGGTGTAAGCGCGCGATCGCGAGGCTCCTTTTCTTTCTCTCTCTCTCTCCCTCTCTCTCGTCGAGATAATTGCCCGCGAACCCGACACATCAATCAACCATCCGCATCTTCTTTCTCGGATCGGAGCAGCACACAACTCTCGAGCTTGAGCCATAGCATCAAATGTCTATGCCCGAGCAACTGTGCGCGACTCTCCAATTTGCCTCGGCACTGCTTTTTTTTCTTTTCTTCTCTTTCGGCCCGTGACCCTTGCGGGGCTGCCTTCTCTCCTTATCAATCGGCACGCGGCGGCAAAATTAAAAAAGACGAGCGAAGCGCGCGCGCGGGTGGAACGGTTTCCGAGTCTCGAGCTTCATATAATATCGATCGATGCGCGCAGCTGCTCCATCGCAGCTACCGCTTCTGTATATACCTATAACTGCTCCTTATAGGATGTGTACTTGCGCTTCTGCGAGCGAAAGTCGAATTTCATATGCCGCTTGAAAGTCGGCTGCCGTTGCTGCTTGCGTGTCGTGAGCGCGAAGTGATATTTTTTTTCTCCAACTTTTGCTCTCGCGCGTTGGTTGTATGAATGTTAAGTATACACAATTGAGAACTTCTGCGCGCATGCGATATTCGAGGTAATCCGAGCGTAAACTCGGGGATAAAATGATTACAGCGAGTTCTTACGGAATGTTACGTTTGCTTTTATTGAAACATCCAATTTTATTTAGTTTTACAAATACACAAATTTAAAATCTGTCTTTTTCTTGTTGGAGAGTAGATTTCGGTGATTGAAACAGACGACGTTAGTGGAATAACGAAGCGAATTTCGCCGAGAACGACTTGACAATGCACTCGATAGCATTTTTCTAAAAAGAAGAAGAGGTAGTTGTTACAGCGGTCAGAAGTCGGCGAAAGATAATAGAGCCGACATGAAGTTTTATTTTGTTCGGTCGAAAAGAAAACGAATGAAACTTACGATGGCCTCCCATAGACTGAGCACTTGAAACGGTTGCTTCACGTTGCTCGTTATACCTGTCCCTTTATCGTTGATTTTTTCCGCGACCGTACTGCCGCTCTTCGCCAAGGCCGGGGCGATTTTCTCTCCGATCTGCTTCACTGCGTTGACAGGATTATCGTCCGACGAGTTCAACTGTATGTTGCCCTGCACTTCGATTTTCTGTACATATATGCGAAAACAAAATACCGATTAGTTGTAGCACTGCGTGGCGACATTGAAAGCGCACTGAATTCGACGTTAAAACTGACCGGCATGTTCGGTAAAGAGATTCCGGCGACGTGGCAAGCTGCGACTCCCAAGGCTAGGAAAAGAACGACTTGCTGCTTCATTGTTATACTTTATTGCCGAATTGAGTGAGAACGAGAAGACGCTGCGATTTAGACTGACCACTACTCGTAATAATTACGTTTTTATATGCGTCCGAACAATTGCAGCGATTGAGAGGAACGTGACGAATCTCGAGTTTAACGAAGACAATGAAATCTTCTCGGATCATTATTGAAAAAATTATGTATTACAAAAAAAAATTGATCGTACTCGCTCTAATATGCGAATGGGATTGATATTGAGAGATCGGAGTCGATGCACTATACAGTTACGTGAAGTTTCGGGACTTGGATGAATAAACGATTGCGAAATATCAAAAACGTGGTTATAAAATAAAAATACACGGCTAAAAATACCCGCCGATTTCCAAACGAATCGTTGGATAAGATAATGAGCGCGTAGCTTTGTTTCGAATATTCAATCATCGTGCCTCCGTACAGATATGCATTATCATCTTCCCTCGCAGAAGTAATAAAAAAAAATTGTCAAACAATTACATCACAATTGCGTGCGTATATAATATACCATTGAAATTTCTCTTGCGCGTACGGCACATCATCTCCGAGCGGAGTCAACTCGGGGAGGGCGGATCGAAGTTTCGCGAGTGGGAAGTACGAGATAATATACCATAAGACGCAGCGCACCGTCGATAAAACGAAAATCAAATTATAATTTATAGGTCTTGGCTGTACCGAGAGCTTCAAAAAATCGCAGCGCTTGCGATCACTACGAGCGCGTTTCGTGGAGATGAAAACAAAATTCAAGTGCAAGGTTTGCGATATTTTCCTCGCACCGAGAGCTGTATATATATGTGTGTTATAGAGGCGCGAAAGATAGAGATTGACGTTGATGAGGAGACGTGCCAAGGAACGTGCCAAACGCCTCGTGGCGCAGTATATACTACACATATAACAGATTTTCGTTTATGATTGATCGATGCTCGCGCGCCGTATAACATGCCCACACGACCGCGCGGGCACGATTAACGAGTTAGATTTCCATTAGATATTTCGAGCTACTATATATAGTTGGTATAAGATCGGAGATTTTTTCCTGGTTGTCTCGGGCTCGCGCGTCTTTGTTGCACCGAAAATGCGAGGAACAGATATTACATACGCGTGTTTTCAATCGTTCGCGCCTCTCACTCGCTCGAGTTGATGGTATCACGCAGCGTCCGTATCACGCGCGTGTATGCGTGAGTTGACACGCGCGCATACGCAAAAGTCAATCACACGCGGAGGGGCCCGGCACGTGCGCACGAATATTTATATCTAATAAAACCGAGTGCAAAGTTTGAGGATAATTTAATACACAAAAAAAATGCGTAAGATGGTACTATACAGTGAGCCGCGCGCATGTATTATTGTACGCGTGAATGAAATTTCGCGCGTTAATACTTTATTTTACGTTACGATCATTCGAGCTGTCATTGCGTACATTATATTATAAAGGGAATATTATATGGTGAAATTGATCTCAAAGTTAGTAGCTGTATACGGAAGAGTCAATCTCGTACGATGGCAAGGAAATCTGTTAGCCATAGAGAACGTTTTGCAAAGCACCTCAAAGTTTGACAAAATTTAACGAATACAAATAGTTAATCGAAGAAACGACGAAATAAGTGATACCGATTTGTGAGGTCCTTGAACTTTATATATGAGCAGATCGACTATATATCATTCGCGTGAAGCCTTACGACATCTAATAGTCGTAATTGGCATTATCTACAACAATAACTACTATATGTTTTCAAATAGTGCCGAAATTGGATTAATTTTATTATTATATCGAGAAGTCGTACGGCTCTAATAATTGTCAACATGGAAAATTATTACATTTTTATCTAGTTCCACTCATCTGTCATCGCTGTTTTTAAATGAGAAAATGTTTCCAAGTTCTCGTTTTATTTGATATTACAATGATCGGGTAACATTTTTAATCACTTCTTTTCTAAGTTAATGCGAAAATGGCAAATATCAACAAAAAATTAATTTTATAGGTTTATGCTTCAGAAGTACTAAAATATTTCACCATATCTTAATCTAAGGGATGAAAAGAAGATAGTAAAATATCAAACGATTAATTGTTGATTTACATGTAAAGACGATCGTCTGAAAAAACGAGAGGCATGGCACACAAAAAACTACTGCATGTCTCGTTTTTAGCTTCTTTTATTTGGAAGTTGATTAAATATAGAGAGATTCTGAAGCCGAGATTTGCAGATAACCATTGCCATTACTATTGTAACTATTATTTTATGTAACGAGCTCTCGAGCTGTTGTTACGTACATTTTGGGAAAACAAATACGCGAAAAGATGTCTGTTTACGAGCATACGTTATTATGATTCGTTGTAGTGCGCGCAGCGAAAAATGTCTTATTCGTGAATATATCTATACAGCCTTAACGAATTACCAGAATTTTTTTCGATCGAAAGAGAAAACGGTTCAGTGTTGAGCACCATTGTTTAACAATATGTTTTATTAGTCGTTGTATTCTCTATTCCGTCAATCGTAAAACGCACGCAAAGATTTTGCCTTCATATATAGTACGGTATACTCTGTACGTATATCATGAACGAATGGTAGTCCTTATTTTTGTTCGAGTTTCATCCGGGCTTGCAGTGTATGTGATGTGTGCTCTGTGGCAAAACTGAAATTGAAAAATAACATTGTGCTTCGCGATCGCACTGCATGTCAGTCAATATTTTAAACTCGCGCGAGTATTATACGTATCCTCATACGCGCACTTTACGAATAAAATTGCTATATAAGTTTGAATTTTACATTCAGAAATTCGCAAAGATCACACAAGCTCGCAAGTAGGGAAATTGCCGTTAGATCTTTCGGCGATCTTTCTGCCGATCAGAGTTGCTGCTGCTGCTTCTCTCGCCGCCACCGTCGTGTCAACAGACGAAACACGCGCGAGAAAAGAGCTGCGAAATTTCGAGTCCTCCCTTGTAAACTCACATGCACACACACATAAACACACACATGGGCGTGCATAAAAAGCATAAAACGATTATCAGGCTTAAATCGACGACAACGACACGGTTTTCACTTTCGACGCAACATGGAACATGCGCGACGCGTGCGGTGCACAGTACGGAGAGCTCGAGCGCAGGGGCCACCTCGGTCCTACATCGCAGCAGCGGTAGCAGCAAGACCATACGTATTATGTGTGTACGTTTTCTTATTGTTTTGCCAAGCATCATCCGGAGAGGAGCTGCGGCGCGTCCGCGAGCGCTTAACTTGCTCGCTTGCGCGGCTTTCGCAGTTTTTGGAGACTCGTGGGAGCGCGCCGCGGGACCATTATATTATAATGCGCGCGCAAGGCAGCGGCTTCGTGTTTTCTTGGGCCTTTTTCCATGCGCGGCGCAAAAAGCTCGATCGCACAAGCACGTCGCGCGCATATTGTACCGTACGGTAGCCGAGAAAAAAGTGTCGAGAGTATGATGTTCGCTTCTTCTCCTTCTTCTTCTGCTCTTACATGTACGTATCGATCGCCGCGCGCGTTTTCTGCGAGGCTAACTTTTTTAAAGTTTATCTCGTTGCTCGCGGAGGACTGCGGCGCTCTACACGTGGTACCGGTGATTGCTGAATTATGGCGAACACGAGTATTCTATACATCGGCCTGCATCTCTCACCGATCAATTGGATAACAATGGCAAAACGAAACGTGTACACACACACACATGTGGTACCGCGAGTCGTAATCCGAAATAATATAAATGACGTAAGACATTATTTTCATGAATATCTGCTGTTGCTGCTGGTGGAACTGTGCCGCGCAGAATCACTGGAGTTTTTTCGATCGATCGATCGTCGTTCGGGCGAGAGTAAGAGAGACGATCCGCGCGCTCGAGCTTTATAAACCGACGCGAATATCGGGTACGTGACGCGTGTACACGTCGTTCCATGCGCGCGCCGCGTGCAGTGCTCGAAAAGCATCGCGTCACTCGCGTTGGAGCACATACGTGTTACTATCTCTCTCTCATGGCTCTCCGTTTTCATAAGTATATATACACAGACACACTCGTGCTCGCGGACTTGTGCACTTATATCTATATGCATATGTACACTCGAGAGCTCGCGCACTTTCCAAACTGCAGCGGTGCAAGCGCATATCGTTTTGAGCCTGCCAGTGCTCGTGTGTATGTGCGTGCGTGTGTGATAGGGTCATTCAGTTCGTGATGGGAGGTCATCAACACTCTCGTACCGACACGTGTATGCGTACAATACCTTTTCACTATAAACGTATCTGTCCTCTCTCGCCCAGGCATACATACACACACACACACACACACTCCACGCGCGGCAAATAATCGCGTGGGAAACGCGTGACGCGTGACGCGCGCCTGGACGTTTGTCGCTGATTTTTTCATTCTCCCCGTATATGCACACATTATTATATGTACGTACTTTAGACGTACAAGGTGCCAACTAAAATGTGACCGACTCCTTGTAACGGATACATCGCTTCTGTAACGTGTCTCTGTCTCTGTCTTTCCGTGTGCAGTCTGTGTAACGCGCGTAATTTTATATTATATCTGCTCCGATGACGGTCTCTCTACTCACGATGAACGTTTAATTTGTCCCTCACAATAGCTCCTTGCGAATTGATACTTCTCAATTCATCTTCGAGTTACGAAAATCCTTTCTTTAAAAAAAAAGTCACGGCTTGATCGTGTCATCGCAAAAAATGCGTCGTCATCCAACATTTCGCTCGCATACGAGCTCTACCATGTGGCTCGTGCATTCACTATACACAGTGCCGAATTCGCGCATTCTCAAGTGTACATGTTTCACATACGAATGTGTATGCCACGGAGGTATATACTTACGGTACGTGTAAATTGATCGGAGTCGAACGATAATCGCAAAATAATATCTAATAATAACGATGAAAAAAATAATAGTGTCTTCCAATGCACGATATACTTTGAATCGGGTTAGCTTAAATGTTACCACTGGTAGAGCTTTTTTTATCGACTATTGCAGTTGTTTAATCTTTTTTTGATTTGAAAATCAATTGAAAGAGATGTTGGAAGTAGTTTAGAAATGTTATTTGCTTTTGAGAAAAGCTTTGAACTAATTTATAGAATGTTGAAAGATCGCTGATACAGCAATACCTTTAAAAAAGACAAAACCGTGTGAATGTTTAAATTTATGTAAAGCTACAGTAACAACAGATGAATAACAGTTTGAAATAGTTTATTGTTTTTCACAAAATTAAAGAATATTTGTGAGAAATATTTTCCAAAATAACATGTCGTAATATGGGAGTGTATAAGTCTTCGTTAGGTTCAAATGTCTTGGAACAAATCTCACGCTCCTAGGGCTTGCTCTGATTATGTACTACCAAAATGTGCTTTTTGAAACTATTCTGGTATCCAAATGATTTGTGACAAATCTCACATTCGAAGGGTTTGCTCCGATTATGTATTGTATTTATATGTTTATTGAGAATACCTTTTTGTCCAAATGAATGGCGACAAATCCTACACTCAAAGGGTTTGCTAAGATAATGTACTGCATTTATGTGATATTCAAGGTAATCCTTGCGGCCAAATGATTTTTGACAAATATCACATTGGAAGGGTTTAAGACGACCATGTACTGTCATTATGTGCTTATTGAGGTCACGCTTGTCTCCAAATGACTTGAAACAAATCCCACATTCGAAGGGTTTATTCCGATCATGTACTGCATGAATGTGATTTTTCAAAGTAAGCTTGAATCCAAATGATTTGTGACAAACCTCACATTCGAAGGGTTTCCTCAGATAATGTACTACATTAATGTGAGTTTTAAGTTGGTCCTTGCGGCCAAATGATTTTTGACAAATCTTACATTCGAAGGGTCTGCTACGATTGTGTACCGACATTATGTGTTTATTAAGGTTACTTTTTTCTCCAAATGATTGGTGACAAATGTCACATTTGAAGGGCTTGACTCCATTATGTACTGCGTTGACGTGACGTTTAAAGTAGCTTTGATAATCAAATGATTTATTACAAATTTCACACTCATATGGTGTAATATTTTTATGTGTCGAATTAATGCGTTTTTTCAAACTTGCTTCTCCATTAAAAGTTTTTCGGCATATTTTGCTCTCATAAGATAATTTGGTTTGAGTTTTCTTATTAAATATTTTCACCTATTCGTGAACGTCAAGCTTTAATCGAGATTTTGCTTGAAAGTGACGGCGATTATCGTAATCATATTTTTTTTTATTGATATCACTAATCTCTTTTCATTCAAAAAATTTATCTGAGTTTGATTCTCTATTTTCACAATAGATGGATAACTTTCACGCTCAGTTTTACAAATAGTTGGCAATGAAGATGGCAGTTCGAGTTTGACATCTTTGCACTCATAATCTATGAATATTTTTTCATCTAATTTTTCGGATAACGCCATAACCTCATTCATGTGATTTGCCTATAAAATTGAAATTGTGTTAAAGTTTTTGATAGCAGAAAAAATAGAAAATAATTTTAATGATTTAACTCACTATTGACTTATAAAGCTTGACTGTTTCTACGTTTTTGGCTTCGCAAGATTCTTTTGAATCAAAACTATTATTGTCGCCTGCATCTGGCCAAGTATCTGTCGGTTCTTCCTTCACTCTGAAGAATGATCAAGTTTGATAAAGTGATCGCTTAAAAAAATATCATGTAATGCATAAAAATGTTATACCTAATTTTGTCCTCTCTGCTTTCCATCATTCGCTTGATTATAAGTATTCACTGTGAATCTTTACGATATGAGCAAATCCAGAATTTTTCTTCCATTTCACGGGCTCAAATCGACACCAAAAATTTTTTCGTGGTACGCGAGTAAGGGTCATGGGAAAACGTTCTTTGGGGACCTAGAAACATAAAAAAATGCGTGAACACGAAAAATTTTGATAGTGAATTTTTCTATATGCACTTTTGTGCACCGCATATGAAAAATCACGATTTAGCATGGTGAGAGTATAGAAACACTTGTGAGTATCGCAAAATAAGCGTAAAAAAAATTTCAAAAACCCCTTGCCCAATGTATTTTTCGACGAGGAATCCAATGGTGACCTTAAATTTGACCTTGAACGTAACCTTGAAGCTCCAGCGATCCAAAAATCGGTTTTTCTAAGGAGAACCCCCATTTTTATGACAGATTTGAAAAGAGTGAAAAGTTTTACATTAAAATATTTCATTGATCCACCAATTGCGAAACTGCGAAAAAAATAAGGGTAAGGGAGGTTTAAATGAAAAATTTAATAGAATTACACTCGGCAACCAAATGATCGCCACAAAAAAATTTCATCGAAATTTGGTCGATTTTCAAATGCTTCTATCTTGGGCTATATTTATCGTATCGACACGGTTTTTTTTTAATTTCTTGGAAATTTTGTCCTCTTTGAATCCAGATATACTACGATAAGATTCGAGTTAATATCGAGTTACCAGTAGTATTTGAACGCAACACTAAAAAGTACTGAAATAAATTGACTGTTTGAACGTGTACCAGTACCACAGTAATTTTTTTATCGAAATCTAACATACACCATCACAAAGTACTCTTTTCAACAAGTATTTTTAAAAAAAATAGAGCTCTCTACGATTTTTTTAACGCCCTGTAGGTATATTTGAAGGTACCATTTGAAGTACGTAAAATCCGTCGTTTAGCTGAAATCAACACGATTTTCTAGGCATTTTGCGTACACAAATCGTACCTTCACATCGACCTACAGGGCGTTAAAAAAATCGTAGAGAGGTCTTTTTTTTTTTAAATTACTCGTTGAAAAGAGTACTTTGAGATGGTGTATGTGAGATTTCGATAAAAAAATTACTGTGGTACTGGTACACGTTCAAACAATCAATTTATTTCAGTACTTTTTAGTGTTGCGTTCAAATACTACTGGTAACTCGATATTAACTCGAATCTTATCGTAGTATATCTGGATTCAAAGAGGACAAAATTTCCAAGAAATTAAAAAAAAACCGTGTCGATACGATAAATATAGCCCAAGATAGAAGCATTTGAAAATCGACCAAATTTCGATGAAATTTTTTGTGGCGATCATTTGGTTGCCGAGTGTAATTCTATTAAATTTTTCATTTAAACCTCCCTTACCCTTATTTTTTTCGCAGTTTCGCAATTGGTGGATCAATGAAATATTTTAATGTAAAACTTTTCACTCTTTTCAAATCTGTCATAAAAATGGGGGTTCTCCTTAGAAAAACCGATTTTTGGATCGCTGGAGCTTCAAGGTTACGTTCAAGGTCAAATTTAAGGTCACCATTGGATTCCTCGTCGAAAAATACATTGGGCAAGGGGTTTTGAAATTTTTTTACGCTTATTTTGCGATACTCACAAGTGTTTCTATACTCTCACCATGCTAAATCGTGATTATTCATAGCGGTGCACAAAATGCATATAAAAAATTCACTATCAAAATTTTTCGTGTTCACGCATTTTTTTATGTTTCTAGGGCCCCAAAGAACGCTTTACCACGACCCTTACTCGCGTACCACGAAAAAATTTTTGGTGCTGATTTGAGCCCGTGAAATGGAAGAAAAATTCTGGATTTGCTCATATACATCGACAAAATATTCGAGGTTAAACGCTTCAAATAGCTAGCACTGTTCACTGTACCTAGAATTCGCTAATTTGTAAACACTTGCTAGAGGCACTTAAAGGAATTCTGCCACAGCGATGGATCCTTCTCAGCGAAGAGACCTCGCAATTACGTTAGCTCCTTGGCGTTATATACTTCCTCCACCGTCGATTGGGCATACGCAGTAATCTACTTGCATGTTATTGAAAATAAACTGAAATTGTAATGAAAATGTCTGTGTTATAAGACATGAGCGGAGAAATATTCGCACAATAGAGAAATGTACCTCTGAACTCACACCGATAAGGTACATTAAGGTATAACACATAATATTAGAAATGAAGTTTCATTAGTTATTAGAGCGCTAGGTGGTAATAAAATAAATACGTCAATTATGCCAATAATTTTTCAAAATATACCTGTGCCTTTCTTTTATTTTTCCTTTTTTTCTTCTTAAAAAAGTGATGCTTGATTATGTCGTCGAAATAAATGTGTTGTGATTGGACGTTTGCATTGAGCAGATGACGTGCGATGCATCCAGCGCGAGATTTCGAGAATAATTCTTGATAACGTGATAGAATTCAACGCGTGCAGCATGTTGGAAGGTGCTAGTAATTGAAAAAAAGAGCCATGTGATGGAAAAAAAAACAATTTCGTTACTATGTAACCTCCATTTTCAATACATCAGATGGTAGTGGTGCATCTTTTTTTTTCCTCGTTTCACATCGTTTCTTCTCTCTTTCTCTCGACTATCTCGGTCGTCGGCTTCGGAAATTAAATATTAAACAGTTGCTCGCTTGCGCAAAACTTTTTATATTATTATACTTTTTATCTATCGGCTCTATCGGCTCGTCGGTGCAGTATGATCCTTCGGCCAGCAGCAGCAGCAGCAGCAGCCCCTCGTAATATTCTCCGCGTCACGAGAGAGAAAATCGTGCGATAAATGCCTCGTAATATACTTTTGGCAACTGGTTTACCCCGAGCTTTAGGAAAAAAAATTCGATTCCTCTTCTCTCTCTCTCTCTCTCTCTCTCTCCCTCTGCGCGATGCAGCCGCATCCGCCGTCCTAACAAGCCGATAAATCAAAAACACGTCCATCTCTGCCTATATACTATTTTGCTCGGAGAGGGAAAGAGAGTGAGATAGAAAAAAAGTCGTCGACTCGGCGTATCTTTTGCGCGAAAAGTAAAAGGATAAGGAAACATACAAAGTCAAAAGAGAGTTCAAAGGATTCTCTCTGCTGTACACACATTCACACACACACACACACACACAAACGTACAGCGATACGTGGTACATGTAATACGCCTCGTGACCGGCGCGACAATAGCTTAGCGAAGAGGCTGCTGCTGCTGTTACCTTTATAATAATAATAACGGCGCAACAACGGCACATCGACGACGACGACGACGACGACGACGACGATGATAATATATAGAAGTACGAAGGTGTGTTTTATGTACGTCGAGCGAGAGTTGCTGAGCCGCGCGCGCGAGCTTAATTCCTCGCGCGGAGCCCGCAAGAGAGGAAAAAAAGCATCGGCAGCAGCAATATATACATTTATAGCGACGCACGCGAGAGAAATCGACATGTTCGAGGCTTTCGAACATCGGTGTCCTGGGCTCTCCGCGTGTGTGCCTCGCTGCAGGCCGCGCGAGATCGAGCAGCAGCAGCAACAGCAGCGAGGACGAGCTTTTGCACCCGTGCTGTATGTGGCTATGTGTACTTCACACACACACATATTTATACAGGACTTACTTTGATTGTTGTCGATCATGTGCTAGCTCGCGCGCGTGGTCTGTATTCTTGATGAGATGACGTTTTTCTTTTTGCCGCATCGACACGTACCCGCGACGACGACGATCGACAATTCCAAGTCTCGTCTCGCGCGCGCGAATAGTCATTCCAATCGACAAAAGATTATAATTAGTCGCGAGGTGTATATAAAGACGATGAAGATATTATAACGGACGATTCTCCGATTCGATTCGTTTTCCTTTTCCGTTTTTTTTTTGTCTCGATCCTCGTGCCGCGATAATAGCTATTATCGCGATATCTATCTCGTAAACGCCGAATCGAAAATTTCACTTTTCTCGCCATCGCCGCTACCTCACTGCCATCGTCGTGAATTAATAAAATATTTTTCGCCCGATTGATTCGCATCGTAATTATATCGCGCCTCGCTGCTGTATTAATAAAGTGGCCCGCCGAAAATGTATTAAGTATGCGCGATTTTATAATTTCTCGGCTGCTGCAGCTAGCCAGCCGCGCGGCAAATTAATTATATATTATAACGAAAAGCGACTCATCTTGGCGGCTGTGCGGAGAGCTCGTCGCGGCCAATCTACTTTTACCATCTAGCACGACTCATCATAATAATGATCATCAATCCGGAAGTGTGCATCACACTCGTCCGACGCCGCCGCGATACGGCGCGAGGCTCAGAGGTGAGAGGTCTAGCTGAGTCTCGCGAGCGAGCTCGAGCAAAGAGAGATCATATTATACGGACGCTCGAGCTCATACACAGCGTCGTCGTGAGAGACAAGACCTTTCGCGCCTTCGGATTACATATACACACGTACACTTATGTACGTTCGTATTTGGCGAGCTACGACGACGACGTTATAAAAGATAGAGACATATCTTTTGTACATGCTCGGGTCGTCGTCGTCGTCTTCGATGACGGCGCGGGGATCTTCTCTTCGCTCTTGATATTTGATTTGTATCTTGTCTCTGGACATGGGCCTCGCGCTCGAAACATCACAATAGGGCGCGAGTCACGTAATAATAACAGTAATAATAATAACAACAACAATCCGTGGCAGTCATCGTCATAATTATCATCGTGAAGTTGCACTGTGCACGCGGCAGCCGCAGCAGCAGCGGCACGTCCTTCCGGCATATGTGTGATACGTTGCACACGTATATATAGGTATGTGTTTGCTGTTCGGCGCGCGCGAGAGAGAGCTAAAGACTAATTATCCACGGCGGCCGGCGCGCGAGCAAAATCTCGATTTAATTGACAGATTAACGAAGTTGTATGAGTGTGTGTGTGTATGTGTGTGTAGTTGCAGTTTGTGTTGCTGTTGTAATAATAAGCTTGCGAGCATCGGCGAAAATTTTCGGGATAATTTTCCCTTTTGCTCTGTGTACACACACGCGCGCGCGCGCGGGCGCTTGCGTTCGCAACACTGTAAATTTTCATAAATCAAATTTAGTGCGCTCGCGCAAAATCCGCGCGGCGCTCGCGATAATAGCGATGATGATATTTTATTTACGATCGACGACGCCAAATCCTACATATATTTATAGCTTCGGGAGAAAGAGAGAGCCCGAAGAATTATAAATTTTAAACCATTGCGGAGCGGTGTGCGCGCGGTTTTCGTACTTTTTTTTATTCCTTCTTTTTTTCAATCGACACGTTTATTATATATGTCTGTACAAGTTGTGTACACTGATTGAGAATGCATTAAGTTTAAAGTAATTTAAAGATTATGTGACGAATCAGATTTGATGTAAAATTCTCTGAATTTAATTTTTACACCCCTTTTTTTATTCAATATTTCATTTGCAATATTTGCCAATATCCCATAATTGAAGAAATTAAATCTTTGCATTCAACAATCCTACTTATATAAAATTATTTTGACTTTGCCACTTGCAGATTCGTCTTGATAAAAGTACTTGCCACCTGGCGGTGAAGGCTGACTTTATTCATGATTAACTTTTCGTACATTTTTGTCCAATTAACGTAAAAACTAAATCAGTGTTAGAACATTGGTTTCCAATTAAAATTTTTAAATTTGAGTGCACAATTGAATCTTTTTTGTTTCTTTTGCATTAAAAATAGTACATGTGATTGTATTTTCAGGTATTTTTTTGTGTTATGTGTACATAAATCAACACTTACACATTAACTTTCAACAAAGATTTCATATAAAATTACCTAAAGGTAAAATTCAGTATCAGTTACTTTAATTTTATTGTCTAATTTCACATCAAATATGCACTAAATTTAAGGTTTTTTTTAAACAGTGTACATAAGTATCCACATATGTCTACGCACGGTGCGGCTTTTATTGTCACGTGCGAAAAAAGTGAACATTCTTCCTCTCAAAAAGTACGAGCCCGGGTCCTGACGCAAGATTTTCTTCATTGCACATATCCTGCACGCTATACACACGAGTCACCTTATTTACTCGAGTAATCTCCGCCCCGGCATTTATAAACGCGTCGTCTCACACTTCCGGAGTTTTCTTCACGCCTTTTTTCGTCGTTTTGAGATAACTGAATGCTTCGATGCCGAATGCGTAACGCGTATTTAAATACTCTTACCTATCCTCGACGTATAATAGCCCAGATAAATACATATAAACAATGCCACGCGTAATATTGAGTCAATGCGCCAACATCCTTCCGCTGGTAATGTACCCGTGTAATGTGAGATAATTACAAAGGCGGTGTTTAGGCGCGCTTGCAAGAGAGAGAGAGGAAAGGAGGAGAGGATACGACTCTCACACACTCGTATACGTCTAAATATATTTACAAATATACATTTCTCAGCTGCTGCTGCCATATATATAATATATATAGGATAGATATGCATCTTATAAAGTGCGGCACGCGGCCAATATTATATATGTACTTTCGCTCTCTTCTCGCGGCCGTGAATAATCCTCCGCGCTGCCGAGCGCTAGCTCTCTTTTGCGCCTGGAGCTTCGCATCGGGCGACACGCGGGCGCGCGCGCGCAGCTTCAAATGTTATATATGAATGTATCCGTGGCGCGCAAAGGTTTATAGATGAAGATCGCGTTACAAACCAATATTTTCTTCTGCCTTTTATTTTTTCTTTTCTTTTATGCATCCATGCTGGCCGTCGACCTAGTTTTTCACCGATTTATCTTCGATTTTTTATTCTCTTCCATTCAACTTTTTACTTCCAATCGCGGTCGTTGAATGTTCCTATTGGTCACACTGTTGAAAATACTTAGATTTAAATTTCTTGTAGAAGCTTTAAAATGACTGGAATTTTAATTAAAAATAAAGATTTACAATGATTTATGAAAATCTGCTTCACGGTTCAAAAATTAATTAGGGTAGTGAATTGTATCTAAAATATACTATCAATTAAAGAGATATACATATTTTCTAGATATCCATGTAATTTTCTTGAAATATCATTAAATCACCCCAGCCTTGGAATCCTCGTATTAATAAAAAAGGCTCGTATTTTTTTTTATCCTATAAGAGTGGTGAGGTTTTTAGCGTAAGCAATTTATAAGCACTGTGATTGGTCGTTCAGTAGCTTGCAATTGTTTAGTGGCGCGCAAATACGAGTGTTGTAGTAAGTTGAGAAAGTGGAATATTCACCTATTGACGGCTTAAGACTAATTTTGATATTTATAGTTTATAACATAATCTTCGTTTATCTTATTTTTCTATTGTATTGAAAAATGGAAAAATGAGATAAGAAAGACGAGAGCGCGCTCAGCGCGCTGAAAGTCGTGCTAGTTAATGAAAATGCTAATCGATCTCAAAGCAACCGTTTTTTCGAAACCGTGCTTATTTACTAAACCCAATTCGACTGCTTCTTTTTCGAGAAGTAACGCGCTGCTTAGTGATTCCGAGTTCGAACCTATTTAAATAAATTTACTACTACCTAGTACTGTAGAAAACAATGAGCGCGTGTACCTTGAACAAGGAATTATTATCAGTATAAAAATATTTTGAGTCAAAAATTTAATGTTTTTCCAAGCAGCTGCTTTTAATAGGGCTTGATACAATTAATTTGACTTCACCACTTGCGGATTGACAAGTAAAGGTGCTCGTAATCTAGCGACTAAGGTTGGCTTTAATTTTGATTGAGTTTTCATAGTTAATGCAAATATCATATCAGTATCGAAACATGGATCTTCAATCAAAGTATTTGAATTTGAGTATATAATTAAATTCTTTTTGGTTGATTTTTGAATTGAAAATAATGTTATAAAGAAGTTAAAGTAATTGAAAAATTAGAGTACCTTAAATAAAATTCTGTATCCGTCATTTTAATTTTAAGTTTTTTTTTGTTAAACTGTGTACATCGACAAGTGAGCACAATATTTTTGGTCTCTGTGGTACCGCACACGCCGTAAACGACGATTTTCTTCAGCGCAGCTGTTCCTCATACTTGTTCGAGGGGCAGCCGCCACTGCACGCGCTACCCGTTAAGTGTTTCAAAGCTCGCTCGCTCGCTCACTTGCGCGCGCGCGCGGACATCAATTAAACGTTGCGGATCCGCTCGATTCGCATTTATGCAGCTCCGACTTGTGAGAGAGCCGCGTTATTATAGTCCGCGGGGGGAAAGACGCGTCGTTCGTTGGCTTCTTGTTTATTCCTCGTTGATTATATACACGCTCGCGCTCGCGCGTTGGCAAGAATTTTGCAAGCCTATATATTATATGTACGCGCGGACTTGGGTTTTAACGTTCTCGCGAGCCTGTGCTGAAACGGCTCTCTCGGTGTATTACACTCGTTGCGGTAACAACTTTTTTCCTCTGCCTTTTTTCGTGCCTGTATAGTTAGAGCGAAAAAAAAGAACAATCATAAATCTCGGGGGCTGTCATCGTTTTCTCTAAATTATTCTATTAAAATGTAATTTTTATTATTATGGTATATTCCTCTCGTAAAAAAACTCGCCCTTAATTTCCTTTTAACGGCTCTCTCTGTCTCTCTCTCTCTCTCTCGCGCGCGCGATCGCGTGCAGTCTGATTATTATCGTTTTAATGCACAGCAGACACACACACACACACACACACACGTAATCGATTGACTCATCAATTTCTGCCTGGAAACGTACAGAAAATAAGAGAGGATAGAGCTTGGGTAAAAAAAAAACAACAAACAAACGCTAATCGAAGAAACCCATAGCCTGGCAAAAACTAAATCAGCTCCGCAGCTAAACGTGTTTGTGTATACAGCGGCAGTACCATATCCCGTTCACGATAGCTCGCTGCTTTCCAGAGAAAAAGCGGAAAAGCACAACCCCGTCGTCGCGGCGCGCGCTCGATACACGCGGTATATATATCGCCATAAGCGCATATAAAAGTCATTCTATAACGAGGTTGAAAACGGTAGCGCGGCGCACTGTATACATACGGTAGCGTTGGAGCTTCGCGCAAATCCAATCAAGCCGCACACGTTCGCTGTAAGCCGTGTGTCTGTGTGTGTGTGTGCGCGCGCGGCTTTTACAAGACGAGCATAGAATAAAACTCAGTCATCGTGTGCGCGCGGGCCAGCTCTTCTACATTGAACAAGATATTAATTAAGGATATATACATTTCAAATCGTCTCCTCTCCGACGATATAATGCAGCGGGACTATATACTTTCTCCCTCGATGCTGCAGCAGTCGTATCTATCTATGAGCGGGAGCCAAGTGAGAGAGAGAGAGAGAGAGAGAGAGAGAAAGAGCTTTATAAACACAATTCCGCGCGGTATTCATTGAAAAATGAAAGGATATTTTCGCCTTCAGTGGCATCGACCATATTATAAACATACACACATTACATCGGGTTCGTATAACTCTGTGTTTTATTTAGAAATTCAGCCTAAAGTCGCGCGCGAGCGCGTACGTAAGTATATTAAATCATCGGGACCACGGCGCGCGCGTCGTAAAAAAAAAGATGGTTCGTCGCCGCGAACTCGGCATACGTACAATTACGCGAGAGCCATAAATCATATTCGCGTATATTCGAATTTACACACACGAACACACAAACACACGGCGATGTATATGGAGAGTGTGGAATAAAAAAAGGTTAGGATCCTTATTATTTGCCGAAGAAGAAGAAGAAGAAGAAGCTCCGCGTAACACTCGGTTGTGTGTACAACATGCGCGTGCACGATGAAAGTTCGCGCGCGGATTTGATTTAGAAGCCTATGACGCGAGGAATTACACGCGCAGGAAAACCTTTTACCGTTTTTGTCAAGAAATTAATGCGCCGAGCCGCGCGCGACGAGCAGTGTGTAATGTGTGTTTCATTTTACGCCCCTCTCGCTCGCTCATCTTAGTCGTTGTTGTTGTTGTTGCGTAATTTTTATCGATGACGCTAGTCGAGATGCACACGCGTGCCAGGCAAATTATTATCTATATATTTTGGTACCAAAATTCGAATTTCAACAAGATCTATACGTGAAACGAAGCGAACTTGCGACATCTAACGAGTGCATTTTTTTTTTTACATTTTCCACGTACTCGTTTACGTATAATGCAAAATTAAAACGTAACCTTTGCAATGGACAGCTGAAGTTGCTGCTGCCGCTGCGGCAAGCCCCGCGTCCCACTGACAGATAATTAATACCATTTTTACGTCACACATAATGCATTATACGAAAAATTTACATAATCGAGCGCATAATAAGCAGCGCGCGCGCATCTGCGAGATTTTCAACGATTCATACAAATTTCTATATTACATATGTGAGTGCGGCGGCATGTCCCTCTCCTTCTCTCTCTTTTTCTCAAACGTACACATTGTAGCTTCGCATTGCGCAACGATCGCCTGTGTATACATCAAAACACGTACACAATCATTCGATTCTCCGCGCGATTCGATACGTCAGCACCTTAATAATATCTCGACGATGTGTGCCTTCATAATGTGCACTTTTACGGGGCCGATCACTTATTATAGTTTGGTGCTCTACCGAAATTGTCAAATAAAAATGAACAATGTTCAGTTTCTACACGTGCACATACACACACACATATATTCATACACGAGCATTGAAATCAAACGACTGCACACAAGGCGACGCGATGAAAAAACTTTAATTGCTTTTCGATAATTCAACAGTCATAAATCATTATATTATCTCGCTTGTGTGAAACATCGTTACGTTAATTTACATGATCGACGATTCGTCAGCTGATTTATTGCCTGTGTTTGTTTACAAAGGAGTAGAGAGGATACATAATGTAAGGTTTCGAATCGTGTGTACACTTGGTGTTTTCATCAAAGAATGAATATACTGACAATTTTCATCGTATTAATTTCTCCTCGATATATGGAGCAAAATCGCCTTGTAAAAGCTTAGATTATTATATCCGAGGTACTGCACTGTGCACGCGAGCCGTGCGCAATCGGTTAAATCGTCGTCGTCTTCGTCGGGACGATCGTCGATCGGCTTTTAATTAAAGCCGACACATGTGTGATCGTATATATAAATATTTAACAGCTCTCGTACGTGAACTTTCCAATGGCAACAGCTTAAGTTCACGACTCCGTGGCAGCAGCGTATAATATAAGAAAAACAATTTTCTCAATTTTTTCTCTTCGTCGTCTTTTACATTATACGCTTCAACCGCGTGACGATAATTAATTTTCCACTGTGACGATCAGCGACACAAGTTCACGGCTTACGACCTGCGCGCTCCGAAATCAATTGTTTTATATTATTCGATCGTGCTGAAAGGAAAAAGAGAAAAACTTATATCTCCTCGCAGCTACATATGACGGTACATCAGTGCCGTGCAAAGTGCAAATTCAAACTACATTCCGTGTGCTATGGAAAAATCGAAGAAACTTCTTGTATCGCTTCGAAAACATCTCGATGCTAATATCGTACCTATACTACATATCCGAGAGAGCTACCCGAATTTTTCCTCCTGTATATATGTACGCTACACAGGCCCACGTGGCGAACATCACCTTTTCGCGCGCGCTCCGAAACAATAATCCATTGGATTCGTATATGTGCATATGCGCTGTTATAAGAAAATAATATACGCTTTTGCGCGGAGGAGGCGCAGAGCCACACATACGTATATATATATATACCCACACGATGCACAATTTCCCTTGACACTATCGAGCTCGATCGGCTCCGTACAAGCGCGCAGCTTTTGCTCGTATCTCTCTCTCTCTGCACTGTGTATATATATGCACACATACAACACCTTCTCCGTGTCACGATGTTTTATAATTTTTCACCGATTGTGTATGCGCGCGATGATCGGCTTCGTCACGCCGAGCTCGTACATATACGTATATATATACCCATCCGTATGGCGATGTATACATATAATAATGCTTCATAAAAGGAATCGAGCATTCCGCACGCGCGCATCGAATGAAAGATAATATAAAAAGCGAAGAAAAGCTCACCTTCACAAAAGGGTCCAGATCGGCGAATTGATATCACGCGCGTTGACACTCTGTGCGGCGCGCGTGTGCTCGTAACCAAAGCAGTATATTTCGATAAAAATTATGGAAGAAGCGCACTTATCAATGATGCAGCACATACAGCTATGTGGCACACACACACATACATAATAGGTATATAATATCACGGCAACTATTAATTCCGTCGACGTTCTATTCTAACGAGACGAAAATCCGAGCCGAACTTTCTAAAGAGTTTAAAAAAGGAAAAATGTGTGTATATAATACGCGCATATACATACGTATATTATATCTATCCATGTGTGTGTACAATATGATGTTAATGTGCCTCTATATGCAAGTGTACAGCATTATAGACCTGCGCGCGTGTGTGTACGTACATATATACCTTCACTTATAGAGCAGACTAATCTGCAGCTGTAAATCTGTCACTCATAGATACTTAAAAGCCACGGCACAGTGAGAGAGAAAAGATGATATTCACTGATTGTGGAGAAATTTTGCAGTTTCATGCGCCGTGGATCCGTCGCACGAGCGCGCGCGTGTGTGTACGATATTATGCGGACGAACGCGAGCTTTTGCGCGCACGAAAGTAATTCGAGCAGGGCATGTGTGCCCAGCGTCTTTTAGGAATCGTAATTTGTGCATCATCGTTGAGTGCCGCCTACACATTCTCGTGCAAGGCAGTGGAGGGATGGGCGAAAATATAGGATCTCCGCGATCGTCTTTGATCTGGGTAAATGGCTCGCTGATATTAATTAGTTTAATCTGGCATGAGATTCTCGAAATATATGTAATATTATTATGATAGAAATACTCAAAATTTCATGGTTCTTTTTGTCAATAAAGAAGTTTCCTGAATATAAAAAGGCCATTAAAAATGGACGTCTACCAATTACCAAAACCGTTTCGTTGTTTTTAATATTTTTTGAACACACGATGATCCACGTTTTTTTGCTCAATTTTTGTACTATGTCAACTGGTCAAATGGTTAACGTATTTTTAGTCCTAAGCTTTTACTCTATAACGAAATTAGTTTTAGTTAGTTGTATAATATGTCTTTGTTGTGGGGGGTAGATACAAATAGGTCTCTGAGTACGACTACAGCAGTAATGAAATTTACCACATTTAATTTAGTCTGACTTATAATAAAATTTTCAAGTGCTTTGAATTATATACAATCATTTTCCATTTTCTAGTTGCAGGTTTACAAATTAAGGTACTTGCCATCTGGTTGTAAGGACTTACACTGGTATTATCTAGTATTTGGAGTGGTTAAAAGCTGACCTAAAATTTTCAAAACAGATAAATTGTCATTTTCAAATCATTTAAAATACACTTAATAATTGTAATGCAATTTTAACACAAACATTGCAAAAGGAGCCAAATAAATATTCATATATTTTAAAGCATTCAGATAATCATTCGATTATTATTAATAAGAATAATTTCTATACTAGGTTTAATATCTATTATGCGTTGTCTTACAAGAACCAAACGGTAGGTATTCCGCGATCTCCTCTTGAAATTAGCAACCGTTCAAACATATATTTTTATATTGAGACGCATAAATAATTCATCATTGTAAACGCGCGCGGCTACGGGCAGAGGATCGCGTGCCAGCGCATGAATGGCTCTCACGCGTCTCATACACTTGATATATATAGTTAAACAAAGATTTATACGAGCTCGTGCATCGTGTGTACTTACGGAGGCATCGAGGAGGGGGGGGGGGGTGCACTGGTCGAATCGAGGTGCTACATAACGCGCGTCGCGTCTCTTAATTCTAGACAGCATGCGACACAAGAAGCAGCAGCAGCAGCACTACATCATGCTCGCGAGAGAGTTTGTAGCAGTGAAATTGATCTCACTGTTAGTAACTATACAGAAAAGTCAATTTGGTACGATAGCAGCGCGATCTGATTGATGAAAGAATTATACGATATCTTCAGTTATTGAAATTTATATAAGGACAGGATGATGATATCATTTGCGTAAAGCCAAACGACATCTAATAGTCATTATTAATGTTATGTATTGGGTGAAGGAGGAAATAAATAGACACTTGTATATAAATATAAATATTGAGTATAATTAGTGAGAGAGTCTTAGCTTGTGTGGCGACAACCACCGGTTTGTAGCGACGGCGTACAGTCGGTAACGACGCCTGCCTTACCGAGCGCAAGTTTACATCGAACCAGGTGATGAATACATCACAATTAACATAACATGCAACAAAAAATTAATTACTTGTTACTGGCAAAGGAGTCAATAAGATAAACTTTTCATCTTAGTCCTGACTTTGGCGACTGCCAAAAAATATTGCATAGACATGCAAACCCAATCCAACTCAAATATTGAAATCTTGAACTTCTTATGAGAATAAGGCGACTATATCGTTTACGGAAAGACATTATCGGTCGTATTAGGCATATCATAGAGAAATGAATGTATATTCTCGAAATATTGTATTATTGAAACATTGCAAACATTGACACTATTGAAGTGGCTATTATTGAATCTTACTGAAATTTAATTTCTCACTTACTGCAAATTCATGTGAGGGAACTGATTAAACTTTGTACCGAGAGGTGCTTATTTCAATTTTTCACCTTTAATTTATTTACAAGTATTATCAGGAGTCTGTAATTTCAAATATATCATATGAAAAATTTTAGTCCTTGAAATCATTGCTTAAGGGATGAAGAAAGAGAAATTAAATTTTTTCCACTCTAACCAGAAATACGCAACTTTGTCGCTAATTTTAGGCTCTCGTAGGAAAAAATAGTATCATCAACTGGTGCAGGTAGGGTTTTTTAACAAAACTCGCTACAGCACTCGCCTTCGGCTCGTGTTATAATCCCTCGTTTTGCTAAAAAAACAATAGCTGCACCCGTTGAGAGGTATACTATTTTATATACTTCAAGGATAGCCTCGAAGCAGATATTCCCGAGCGAATCCAAGCAATAGCGACAATAACCGCAATCGACGTACTTCGCTTCGCAAGTTCAAATCATAAGCTCGCGGGCAGATCCGTTTAATCCATTTACAGTGGATTTTTCGTCTGTTAAAACGATCGACTGTGCCTCGAAAGTGTCAAATAATATGTGATGTATAATTGAGCGAAGTGAACTAATTCGAAACAACATTTCAGTTTGATTCCCCGATCAATAAACCGCCACCCATTATATCATCACGCACATAAGGTCAAGACCTCGCCGATCGATGCAAACGCAGTTTAATAGGGCCACCGTGCACAATCCCGCGAGGATGATTCTTTTCTGCTGTACCTACTCGCTCTTTCCTCTTTTCGATATCCTTCGGATCCTTCAAATCCCAAGCTCGCTTGTATATATTATATATCCCGCAGCTTTATACCTGCGGTCTATATCCTCGGGCTCGAGCGCCATTTACATACTGTATGTAATCTGCTGGATCATTGAAATTGTAAACTTTAG
Organism: Trichogramma dendrolimi; assembly: GCA_034770305.1. Lineage (NCBI taxonomy): Eukaryota > Metazoa > Arthropoda > Insecta > Hymenoptera > Trichogrammatidae > Trichogramma > Trichogramma dendrolimi. The sequence continues at coordinate 997,979 of JAPMIB010000068.1, read as the reverse complement.
GCGAGGATTTCCAACTCTTCTTCGCTTCGTTACATAATCGGAGCGATGAGATTTTCGCAGTCTCATTTCGATCCTTTTAGATTATGGCTATCGATTCGTAGGTATACGGGCGCCGCTTCATTATTTTTGGCGCCGCGATATTACAATTCGAGTTAATAACTCGCTTCGTTAAACCTAAGCTCTGGTCGTCGAGAGCAAGGGAATATGAAAATGACTCGTTTCACATGGCTCTACGTATACAGTAATAGCAGCTATACCTCTAACCAGCGGGCTGACCAAATTTTTTTACGATCACGCGCGCACTTTTGACGCGCGCAAATAAATGGCCTATCGTTCGTCGCATCTACGAACTCACTAAATCATTCTCGGACTCGTGGAGCGTATAGCAGCACATTGTATACGAGCTAAACAGGTTTATCGCTGGACTAAATATAACTGCATTACTCGTCCCTTGCCTATTCACTCGCACGGGAAGAAAAAGAAAAGCGTCTCGTCGTTTTTCAGACTCGTGACCTTTCACGTTTTCTCGGACCGATACGTATGCAGCTCCTCCCAAAGGCCATCCTATCTGCGTTTCATCCGATATCAGATGTGTAGTACGTCGCTGCCATTGGGCAAAAGGATCATATACATTTGCATGTGTGCATATATTATATTTATAATATATACGATATAATGTGTGTGTGTGTGTGTACAAACGGCCGTCGTACGGCAACCGAGCATCCCGCGATTACAATCGATAGATGGCAAAATTTTGCACATGCACACACATAGAGAGCTTGAGTGAGAGAGCCTTTGAGCTGAGGGCTATAATACCACAAACTGATTCGATCGTCGCGATGTTTATAATGGCTTCTCTTTCTGTATCATGGAACGTACGAGCTTTTCTCCATTCCGAAATTTGTTATCCTTTGGCACTTTTTTCCCTTCTTTCTTTTGGCTGACACGTTGCACCGCACACCTTTGAGGAATTATACGTATTCAAAATGTCGAGAGAAAGATCGTCAGCAGTGATTATTACTTTGCGCTTCGTCGTTTCATCTTTTGCAAAGCTTTATATTGTTACCGCGGCGCAATGAGTGTGCAGTACAAAAATATTTGTGCACCGGCATCTTTATACATGTATTCTGAAAAACGAGCGCGCGACAAACGAGCTTCTGTGCCCTCGTTGCAGCACCAACGCGGCAGCGTGATAAAACCTTGCCTCGTACGGGGAAGATCTCTCCTATATCTTTTCTCTCGATGATGTTGCGCAATCGATTGTCATTTGCTTTTTTGATTTTTAACAGGACACCCTGTCTATCTGCACATAGCTCGCAACTTTTATATTGCCAAATAATGGGTATTCCACGAGAGGAGAGAAACTATTGTTATATATCACGGTGTATGTAGGAGCTTTGACTCTTCGAACGAGCTACTGGCTAGTGTATACGTCGTCACACTTACACATACTCGTGTGCACTTGTCAAGTGTAGTATGAAAAAGTGTTTCGCCTTATAGGTGAAAATATGTACGATTATACACACAATCACACGCTCGCGAGCCGAGAGGCGACAGAAAACTAACGATTATCCGCGCTCGCGTACGTGACGCTGCTGTGTTACAGAGATTCAAAGATGAATCGAAAACGATAAGACATCGAGCTGTTATTTTTTTTTTTTTTTTGGAAGGCGAGAGGGCTTCTTTGCGTTAAAGTGGCTTTTAACAATGTAACAACAAAAGTTGCATTGAGTAATGCGCGCGCGCGAGGTAGCTTCTAGTTTCAAAATCGTTGAAAATTCAGCATTTATTAATAGCACGCGAGAGCTTAACCCTGACATCCAAGTTGCGGCACCGAACCGACTGTCGATCGCATTCGCTGAATAAGGCAAAAAAAAAGAAATCAACGAAGTAATATTCAATAGTGCTGTTAAACGGGTTAAAAAAACAAAGGACAATGAGGATGGGACTGTAACATACACACACGCGCGCGGGCTCTTAACGGACTTTATGACGGCGATACTTTTTGTCACGATTCACCGCGCGCGCGTGCTTGCGCACGCTTCTAATGTATACGTGTCTCTCTCTTTACATGCGCACATCTATGCCGTTTGTTATCTGTATTTTATATATATCGAGAGAAGACACAGAGGAAAACGTTTAACATACCACGCAGATATAAATCGAACGGATTTTTTTGTTCAACCATTATATATATAGGGACTCGTTTGCTCGCTCGGAAAAGATATGAAAGTCGAAGCTTTTTTTTCGCTATCCGCGGAGACCGAGCGGAGGATGTGTTCATGCACTTTCGGCATTGTGGAAGGAAAAAAGCGCGGCGCAGGCACTTTTATCCTCCAGGCACGACTTAATTGTTATAAAGCTGTGCGAGCTAGCTCGATCTCGACGTATTTAATAATATAATAATAAAATATTAACACTGGAACGACTGATTTTGCTCTGTGCTCGCAGCGCACATACGACGGCATTTCGCAATGATATACCGAGTATCCATTTGCGAGCTCGACTAATCGGCCGGGCACGAGTTTTCTCGAAAATTGCGCCCTCGTTAGCGCGAAAAGCATTTGCATTCCGATCGCAAGGCATCTGCGCAAGATATATTACAATAAAAACGATTTAATGAGAGCGACGAAAATCGCTCAATCTTCTCGTTTCGCGCCTTGTAAATGTATACAATGGTCGATTACTTTGTCACGTCAACGAACATTCGATCGTCGCGCACCCCTGATGCATGGAAATATCATAGACGAGCGTTTATGGATATATTAATCGTGTCGCGATATTAAGTCAGTATTGCTTCGATTATTGGCAGCTGAATTTTTAGGTCTTCACGTTCAATGAGATATTCCAACTATTATCAAATTCAATAATTTAATATCAATCTGAAAGTCCTAATCTTTGCGACTACGATAGAGACACTGCGAACCAATTATGGTGTATAGAGTCATAGTAACTTCATATTAGAACAGGTCGACTGTATCGTTTACACAAAGACATGTGACATCTAACGGTCATTATTGGCATAACCTACAACAATAACTATAATATGCTCTCAAATAGTGCTGAAATAGGATTAATTTTATTATTATATTGAGAAATCGTACGGCTCTAATAAATGTCAACATAGTGAATTTTTTTAATTTTTACCCGGGTACACTCGTGCGTCCTCGCTTTTTTTAAATTATAATTGGTGATAATATGCATCATAATAATTTTGACAATTTTATCTACTCTAATCTTGCCTAAGTTTACAAAAATGGACTATCCATTTAATTACTTTACTTAAATTTTTCAAGTTTGATGTCAAACGTTTGTTTTTATTTTCCTTCAGAAAACTTAGTAGAACTTTTCTGAAGTTTCTGAACTAGGGTCTGTTAAAGCTTCGATCGGCAGTCGAATTAATGTATTCGTTACAGCGCTGAAAACTACCTTCCTTCTTACAAAGGCCTACAGGGGGCACATGCCCGTGCGTAATACGTAATACGCATCGATTAGTTAGTAATTTTTCAAAGATGTTGAGAAAATAAGTTTTCAATAACTTAAGGAGCCGAGGCCTTCATTTTCTGTAATTGTCTGCTCAACCTGGTATAAAATTGTTTTTGATTTTCACGACGATGCAAAAGTTTTTCGCGCATTAAAAAAATGTCAGAATCATGTGTTAATTATAATCTACATAAGATAATTTAACTTGGTATAAAAAAAAATTGACTCTATTGTTTGAGGCAAGCCGTTATGACTTTTTATGGTCGTAGCTAGAAAAACGTATAATGCAAATTACAAGTTCTGAAAATTGCATCAATATCGAGTTCCTTTAGAATAAGATGATGGCAAACATTGGATGATAGAAACCTGACGAATTTAAATTCTGCTCTATATATCGTGTATCGGGATCGCTGTTCATAGCATACGTGAATCGTGATTGACGAATTGGTCGAAAAATGTCTTTGCTTCGAAATGGTAAATATTTATGAGCGGAGACCAAAAAAAGATGACGACTCCGAAACGACGTGTTTGTGGGGGGTAACGTATCAAGACGAGCCATGTACTCAGATCCATGACATCCATTGTTGTACGTACCGTACACACATATATATGCGCGTATATCCCACTGCGTTCGACGATCGTCGTCTGTGAAATAGTTTTACTTTATAAATATACGTAATTCATCGCTCGAAATGTATCAATGCCGATCGTCGAGAGGAGAAATGCGCTCGAGACGTCCCTGTACCCGTGCACACAGGCGGAAAGTCGATCTCACGAAAAACAATGTGTCTCGCTGTATATCTTGTGCGCTGTACGGGTTATTTTTTCAGCGCGCGGTAAAATAATTTGACTTTGGTGCGCGTGCACGAGTATATTGAATTGAATTTTGACGTGAGCGCCACGATGAATCAAACGCGCTATTATTGATGGCAGATGACATTTAGGATGTATAGTACTGCATGCCCGTACAAGCTCGATCGAGATTTTGCTCGATCGCGTGGAGACCATTTAGTCGAAAAAAAAAGAGATAGATGAAAGAGCCGCGCAGAATCATCGCGCCTCAGTGCAAATCAAATTATCCTCTCGATGAGTAATTTGCGATTCGTGCCCTAATGAAACAAAATAAAGTATGTTCGAAGCCGCGACGACTCTCGATCAATCTTGAGAGTACACGACGACGCGGTCAAAATATGTTCGCAGTCATTCCGCGCTAAAAGTAAACAACTTGATTCGCGCGCAATCGAAGTTTTTTTTCAATAATCCTCTTGTGTATCCAAGCACCGAATTCTCCACCGTCATTATGTGGCAATTATCGATCAGAGCCGCGCTCTTCGATCGACGCAACAATCGGCATCGGTATATTAGATCAGAATGCGCAAGGATGGTCATTGCGTCGCATTTCATGTATGCGCGTATAATACGTCGGTCGGTCGATTTTTGCGCGCGAGATTTCACCGCGAGAGAGATGAAATTCCCGCGATGTGTATATGCCGTACAGGCCTACACTCGTCTTCGCCGCATGAGTCCCATCACTCCAAAGTCTCCAGACCACAGCTTATATGCACGTACGTGCATCGGAACGAGCTAGAGACGCTTTGGCAGGAGTTAAGAGAGAGAAGAAGAAAGTGCCGGTTATAAACGTTGCGCAGCAGCAGCAGCAGCGGTATTAGTAGTAGTAGCAGTCGTTGTGGTTGTAGTAGGGCAGAGGGCCATATGCCGCGCGCGCGAGGCAAGGATCCCCAGTCGCGCATCCAAGGATACATACGCTCCAAGAAAGAGAGAGATACATACATAGCTCGCAACCTCCTACCTCCTCTTCGTCCTCCTCCCCGAGCAGCACCTTCTGCTGTACGAAATCTCGCGTTCATACGTGTGTGTGTGTGTGTGTGTACACGAGAGCGAGCGAGAGAGAGAGACGAGCCTCCGTACGCTGTGTATGCACCCACACTCACACTTTCATATATAGCGTAGTGCACAGCGTTGAGGAGTAGTAGAGGAGGTAAAGAAGGGGTCATCATCTGGCCGCGCGCGCTCTCGCGTTCACCTCTCGCCTGTGCTCTCCTCTACGGCGTACGACGGCTGCGCGTATGGGGCATGCGCTCGGGTTGCCGCTGCTCCTGGCTTCCTTGCGCTAAACGCGCGCAGCAGCAGCATCGCCTGCTATATACTCACACAAAGTGCAATCGCGTAGCATCTCTCTCTCTCTAGCTATGCTGCTGCGCCGCGAGTGCAAAATAGGACCGGCTGACTAGTCAGTACTGTGCCGCGACTCTAGCGCGTCGCAAGTCGCTCTCTCTCTCTCTCTCGATCAACAACAACACAGCCGCTACTGCTGCTATACTTCTATATACACGCGACGATCGCTGCATATGCTCCGTACGTGTTTTGCCGCGCAGTGTGCTTTTTTGAATTGGCGCGCGCGCGCGAGAAAAGCTCCGCTGCTGCCGATGCTCCGCGATACACGGTCGCAGTAATCGTGCACGTGTTTGATAGTTTTGAAAAACTAAAACAGAGGGTTTTTTTTTGGCGAACCCGAGGATTATTGAAGTCGTGCGAGGACTTCGTTGCGCAAGGGGTTGTGAGGCACAAAATTTGCTGCTGCTGCGTGATCGTGTCGTGTCGTTGATTCGGCCACTAAAACTGTGAACGAAAAATTTCTAAACGAGGATTGAACGACGATTCCGGTGAAACAAGTGCGACGTTATCCATCCTTTACTTTGTTTTCTCAATCGATATAAATCGTTGCGGTTTGCATGATATTTGAGGAGCGAGGAGGTATCGTGGCGTGCGAGTGACACAGGGGGTGGTACACACAACAACATCGACTACCGGCCAGTTGTAAGCGCGCCGAAGCTAGCTGTTATCCTCGTGGTGAGTACACACGCTATCCCTATGTATATCACTAATTTTATAATTGCAATTTATCGCTTTTTCGCGGGACTCGTGAGTCTCTAATGGTCGAATGAAATATTACGTCGATTTGGCGAATAAGATCGCGAAAAAGAAAAGGCGCAATTCCCATCGGTGATTTTATCTCTCAGCTCGAAAGCTTAATCAGGAGCGTTGACGAATGAGCGCGAGCGCGCGCGAAAGCGACAGAAGTAAAAGCGCGCAGCGTGAAGCCATATTATACACCTTTCAATTCGATACCAATTGCTGCAACGCGTGCTGCGCGCGCGCCAAGCTTTTAACGGGCTTGCAGATTTGTCATCCGTACACAATACGAGTCTATACTAAATTTGGAAAAAAAGTTTAATGCTACACTCATTTTTCCCTTCGAGTTCATTAATTTCGTCGATCGTTGAACGTTCCCTATGCTACGCGCATCGTAAAAGTGCGATAATAAAAGTATATCTTTCCGCGAGGAAATTTATTGCTCGATAATTTATTTCACCTCGTTAAGTTCGATAATAAAAATTAAACAAATTATTCAGTGTCTGCTCGAGCCCGCGTTACATTAATATTACATACACGCGACGACGCGCAGAGCTACCGTGTTGGCATCGTGCACGCCAGTTCCCCGTCTCGACGCACATAGGCACAGCTAGGTATAAGACAGGTGTAAAAGTGCGTCATAATACCTTCAGCAGTCGTACACACGAAGCACGCGTGTAGTTGCGCGAACGCTACTATATAAGAATTCGCGCGCCAGAACTAGGGTCCCGAATCCCATATAACACGCGCAGGCACACATACCCATACGCACACACACACATCACAGACGTTATAATGACGCTATATAATTAGGATACTTCTTCTCTCTTTTTTTTTATAATTAGAGGGGCGTGAGAAAACTACGCCGCGGAGAGCGAATGCACACGACGACGACGACGACGACGCCGACGATCGTGCGAGTACCTCGAGGAATTACGCATCGGCGTAATCTCCTCTATACGCGTGTACGTAGATGTATAAAAGTGCAAGTGATTGCGATGCGAAGATTCACGCTCGCGATCTGCATGTGTACGAGTCTGTGCACTTTTCGAAGTCGCGATGTTCCTTTTTTTCCGTGTTTCATATTATAATATATACCTGGAGGAGCGAAGGTCGTCGCGTCGTTGGCCGACAAAAATTTTTCGTCGCTACTATACGCGCTACTACGCGTACGCGCGCCTTGATGGGAAAATTTCGAGACCGTATATTGTTGCGGCACGATGATTTTTGTTTTCGTTGGTAATAGCGGCGGTAGCAAAGATTCAGGTGCGCGCGTGTAGAGTAGATCGTGCTGACTGATTTGCTATCTCTTTTAACTCTTTTTTTTTTCCCTCTTATTTTCACAGAAAAGTTGAGAAAATTCGTCAAGCCCGCACGATGACTTATTTCGATGCGAGCATATAAATACGTATTTTTAATCAAATTTTCGTAATCGTATAAGATTTTTCATTTTTGGTCGATCGTATAATAGAATTTTACGTAATCCGCGTGTATGCGGCTACTAATAAAAATTCAATTATAATTATCTAAGCTCTTTTCAAGTTCATTTCGGTACGAACGAACCGGCAGTAGTATAATTCCATCGTTCGTCAGACCTAATTTATATTATACCGAATCGCTTTTGTACGCGCGCGGGAGATTCTCCCTTCCACGAGAAATTTTTCATTTTATTCCGTCATTCGTCTGGGTGACTGTAATTTTGAAACAAACTTCCTTGCAGCGTCCCAGCGTGCGTATAAGTAATGCACGACTCGGAGATTTCGCATCGTTGATCGTTCATTTTTCATTCCTCGTTCAATCCTTCTTAATTATGAATCATTGTTGTACCGAGCGCGGGAAATGAAAAAAAAAAATTCGGATGAAATGCGCGAGTGACCGAGCACAGTTTTAAAATTCATACCTATTATTCATCAACTCGTTTCATGCTCGCATGGAAAATGCATAGATTTTCAAATCCGTGGACGTTATACGAAAGCGACGATATACACAGAGATGCGAGCACTCGGCTCGTGCATCGACTAAAGAATATAATACACGGCTTTAGAATATATCCTGCGCAATGACAATGTTTGCGTTGAGTACCTTCGCTTGAATTATCGACTTTCTCCCTCTCTATCTCTCTCTCTGTCGTCGATATAATAGATGCTTGATATCATCCGCGTGTAAGCGCAATCCATTCGATGTGTATATTCATTAACTTGATTGAATTTCAGCTCTTCGAATGTATATTTTGTGTTTTATTCGTTAAAGCTAATGAAATTGCGCGCATATATATATATAACCACTGTGCGGCAGTGGCCCTGCAGTACGAAAATGTTCCCATCCCTGCGCTCGAGCTAGATTGAACTAGATTAAATTTGAATTTTTAACGAATGTATAAAAATAAAAAGCACACAATGGACGGGGGTGGGCATTTGCGCTTTTTTTAAACATCCAAACTGTTTAAATGAAATTGTAAAAAAAACAATCAAAGGTTCGCGCGCTAATGGCTGAGTCGGAGCGAATTCTTTTTTACCCCCGTTCTCTTTTTTTTCTTTCAATTATATACACACTATGCACACTGGGTCAGTGTATAAAAATATTTCACTTAATTGCTCTAGTTACATTAATACCCTCTGCACTGCAGGGGCAAAACTTGAGAGGTTTTTTTTTCACTTATTTTTTTTAATTTGCTGTAAAGAGGTGCACCATAAAATAACGAAATAAATTTTTGATTAAAAAAATCTACAAATATACAAAAAAAAACAAAATAAAATAAATTCGTTTGTTTATGCCATTAAACCGGAGAGTTTTCCAAAAAGTAAACAATCACCACTCTGCTATCATGCGCAGTCGAAAAAATAAAAAAAAAATGCAGCGCAATAGAATAACGCAAAGAAGTAAATCTATTGCAAAATCATTGAAATATAATAATTATGCAAAGACACATGTATGAGCTCGGCGGCGCACCACGAGTACGTAAAGTCACGTCCGTCGAAGTAGCTATATAGCGATCTCTTATATACACACACACATGCACGCATATAGGCGTGAACAACAACGTCTGAGCCATACTACACCATCACGTCCCGAATTTCTCAAGGGGTATAGCTCATTCACACGCGATATCCATTTTGCCATTATCAAATTATGTGCGTGCACTTCGCGATGAGAAAAAAAAATAGAGAACCACAAAAGAGATAGAGAGAGACGGAGAAATAACGAAGAATATAGATGGTATTTTGATAGGATAAAATTGGGCACATCGTGCGCGATAGAGAGAGATACGTACGCGTGCATACATACATGTATTATTGTTGTTGACTTTCTTGCATTGTATAATCGACCATGTGATATAATATTCCGTCTTTGATTCGCGCGTGCATACGAATTAATCAACGTATCTGGGCGTGGGGGTGGTGGACAATCAATCGGTAGAGAAAATTGAACTCCCTCGTATGCGGGGAGACTCGTTGTTTGCACAAACACTTATCGCTCGTGTCTATACGTATATAGAGAATCGAATCACCTGTATATTATATATAGTGCAAAATCAACTAAATCCCAGTAAAATTTGATCCATCGGGGGATACATAGTTTTTTCGCCGCGTATTCGAAGTACATTATAACGACGATCTTTACGCTCGATCAATTGTTTCGAATAAAAATAAATTTAATTGCAGGCATGCGCTTATGTGTGCGCGCGAGTGTTTTTCCTCGTAACAATGGTGCCTTTTTTGCGCGCAGGTAAATCGCATCGTGAGCAAGCGCTGCAGCAGGTACTGTAACATACGCACGCGGTACACACAGAGTCGATTTCATTGCGATACCGCGTGCAGCTCGGTTTCTTTGAGAATTTTTAAGCTGACGGTTCAAACGGCAAAAATCTCATATTTCTCGCGTGGTGATTTTTCGGTAAATTTGTCGAGACATCATCGCGTGCTCGTTGTATTTATATACGAAGATGAGTCGATTTTCACGTACTTAGAAACAATGTACGAACGAGAGTCAAAATCAATCAGTATCAAATGTTGGCATACCAATGGAATTGAGCCGAGAATCTGCGCTTGGTGCTCATACACGTTGCTGTGTACGCGGGAGACGTTCTTTGATGCTATTTATATGTATATACGTGAATTTGAGAGACAGCACAATAAGATGCGCTTTTCGCACGCGCTCAATTTTATAATCGTGCAAAAGACGAGTATATATGTAGTTGCATGCAAGTACGTGCGCCTAGTGTGTGTACGCTATACGTAAATACTGCATGCCAAGAATATCGATGGAAATACCGTGTCGAATTCCAATTGATTTTATGAAAAAATAAAAATAATATGACAACGAAAAAAGAGTAGAGTCTTACCCGTACTGCGATACTACTCTCTGATATACGCGTAATACGTCGTCTTGACGTTTCTCTCTTCTCTCTCGCGCGCGCGTACACGAAAAAATAGTTCAACTCGAAAAATGCCATAAAGATTCGCTTAGGAGATGGCTCTCCTAGAGCTCGAGCTATATGGCTCTTGTTCATAGTACAAAGATTTTATTAAACGTTAGAAATTTCAGCTCTGCTCGGCTTCGTCCGGGGACTGTGGAAAAAGGGGGAAGGGGGGAGTCGGCGCTCTTAGATAATGGCTCGAGAGTCGTAAAGAGTACCTCTTTAGAATTTACGTTGGCAAGCTTATGCTGCTGCTCTTCTTCTTGCTGCTGCTGCTGCTGGCGGTGATGCGCCTTTTTGAATAAGAATTTATATTGATTAACTTCCGACCTTTCTTTTCTTTTTCTCTCTCTCTTTTTTTTTCATTTTTTACTATCGTAAAATTCATTCGTCCCTATGATTACATTCTTTTCGTGAATGCATTCAATTGAAGGTAAATGCCGTGCCACACGCTCGTTGCGTCGGGTTCGCGCTGAATTTTTCACTGTCGCTGCTGCCTCGGGAAGTTTCGGAAAAGTCTCTAGTCCCGGCCCGTGGAAATTCGATTATTTTTTCATTTCGCATTGTCAGCGATGTAATTTTCCGAAAATTAGTAGCTTTCGCATTCTCGCTAAGCTCTAGCGTGCCTTTTAACATTATATACGTATAGCCAGCGCGCGCGTTTTATACATAGGTATATCGCGTGCGACGATCTCTGCTCGCGCGCACTAATATATCTTCTATGAAGCTTCTGTCCGTCCCTCGTTACGCGTGAAGATATATGTATATATCTATAGGCGCCAGGCTATACTACTACTACGAGTGTATAATACGAGTGCTTTGGCAAAAAGAGGAGATGCGCGACGCGTTCTGTGCTGCAGTGAAAATCGCGAGCACCGCGCGCGCCTGCTCGTATTATCCTATACCGAACAACTCCACGCTTTTGCTGCTGCCGCTGTTTCCTGTGTTGTATATTTTGCATTTATGGGTCCTCTTTAACTCACTCGTATTTCTTCCTTTTTTTTCCACAAAAGCCCAATAATAAAGAAGGTTTAACGGTAATCACTGCATATTCATCAACATTTAATTTGAACACAAAAGAAAGTATATAGTTCGGGACGGAAAAAAAAACCAAGTAAATAAAAAGGACTCGTCTGATCATCATTTTTTTTATGGGCACAAAATGCTTCAAAGGATATGGCGCTCTGTCTTGGGATGTGCATCCGTTGGTTGTATACGTTTTTCGATATGTTTCTACGGGTTTACAGTTGCGAATTAATTTCTTTTTTTTCTTCTTCTCTTTTTTTTTATCTTTATCTTCTCATCCAACGAACCAACTACATTTTCTCTTTTTCTCGCGGATAAATGGAATTCGCGTTCGAACGCGGAGGAGGGAAGAGAAAGATGAGGACAGCGATGCCGAGAAGGAACTTGCCGAAAGAGATGTTTATCCTCGAGGCAGGCGTGGTTCTCTTCCTCAGCATCTTTTATATAATACAAACATAATAATTTTTTTTTTGCCTTCGACTTAGCGCGCGCGCGCGCCGAGCTCGAGCTCGTGTCGTGGATTCGTAGTAGTTGTACTAGTAGAGGAGCATGCGGCAATGCACTTTTATCGCGGGGAAAATCTTATTTCTTCTTCCTTATCGAATTCGATTCTATGGATTCACCTCCGTCTTTTTTTCCATTTTTTTTTGTATATACCGTCGAGCATACCGTCGTGGCACTTTGGTATACATAGAAGGCAGTCACAAGCGACGGCGGCAGCAGCAGCAGCAGCAGCAGCAGCAGCAGCAGCAGCAGCAGCAGCAGCAGAAGTGGAAGTAGAAGAAGTAGACGAAGTATATAGAAAGAAGTAGGGAGTAGTAGACTTTTCATTTTATTTATTTTTCTGCCGCTGCTTTCGACTGGATTGCATCCTTTTTCACGCGGAAGAAAAATACGATTTCCATTGTTGAACACGGCTCTGATTTTTTTTCATCGTCGTCGTCGTCGTCGTCGTACGGTATAGAAATATATATAAAAAAATATATTCAGAGTCGCGCGTCCCGTGCATACGATTAACGCAAGTTATCTCTCGGATTTCCGGCGTAAGGCATTTGTTGCACAATTGACATTGGCAATTTCTTTGCCTGCTGTTCGCCCAACTTTTTCCTTAAAACTCGAGCGGGCCGTTCACGCGCAAATTCGTCACGCGTGTGCAGTTGTAAAATAAAAAAAAAAGAAAAAGCTCAAGCACGTATCAATGTCGAAAGTTTATATAGAGACGTAAATATATAAGTGTATCTGTATATATATCTGTCTGAACGAACTTACGTGTATATCGCGCGCGTCTTCCTACACAAAGTTTAACTGCGCGCAAAAAAGTTTTTCCACCCACACACCCAGATACCTACATGCACACGTGCGTTGTCTCGTCGCGTATCGCATGGACTTAACAGACAAACATCTTATTTCACGACTGTTTTAGCCTCGTGCTGCACATGCGTCCGTTCACTTAAATGTGTATCTCATTAATTTTCCCTTAACTCTAGGATCTCTTTATCTCCTCGAGGACTCGTGGAAGGAGAAAGAGATTGAAAAATTCATACGAGATAGAGATAGAGTGTCGCCGGCTTAAGTAGCTCGGCCTCACTCGAAGTTATGGATCGAGCTCCATCATCCCTGCATAAATACACGTATTCAGTTGAGAGGAATATATCAAGGCGTAGGTATATGTATACGGGGTAGAGAAGAGCCGAGGCTTAGAGGGCCGCTCGCGCATGGATATCCGTGTGTGATGCACTGCTCTGTGCCACGCTGGAGTACAGTGGCACGGTGCAGTGCAGCCCTAGCTCTGTACAGCGAGTGTATATATATCGTATACATTTTATGCGCGTTAAGCTATAAATGCTCGAGGGATAAATTTACGAGTCTTTTCTGTGCCTCGCGCTCGCGCCCTCTCCGAGTATAGCCGGAGAGCTTATTATATATATGCCAAGAGATCGGGATGGAATATGCGAATACACATACGCGCGTATACGTGACTCTAGGCCACGCGTATACCATAGCCAAACAATATAGACATATATTTGTAATATATCTTTGATTAGCTGCCGGCTTGCTCCGCATACGAAATTTATACGTTGGAACGCAAACGTTTGCTCAATTCACGATATATCGTCGAATATATACTTGCTACAGCGTGAAAATGAAAAATCCTGGACCATCGCGCGCTTGGGAATCGATTCCGGCTTTTATAATATATATGTTTATATACACCACATAAAACCGCTTGTGCCCGCGCGAGAGAGAGCGGAAGTTTAAGCGCGTCGCTCGCTCGAGCTCCATGGTATTGTGGTTAAAACGACTTATTATATCACTTTCGAGCGCCGCGGCTTATAGCCCCGCGCGCGCATGGAACGCGCGCGACATTTCGCAACACACAAAATGGGATGTACCGCTGCTGGCGCTCTGTGCACTGCGCTGCACTGCAGTATATATACAACGCGCATAATACTATAGTGTGCAGTAAGAAAGAGAGAGAGAGAGAGAGAGAGAGAGAGAGACCGATGGACGCTTCAGGGTTAAACACCTCTAATTTTCTCGTGCTTTCCACGCTCGAAAGTCGAATTACCATTGAAAAATAGTGCATATCCCAGGTATAAGTAAAACCGCCGGCACCGCTGCTGCCATCACCACTGCCACGCCGCCGTGCATGCTTTATATACATATATAACTCTTGTTTGTTGTGTACTGCACTCGTGTCGTTGTTTACACGCCGCCGTGGTCATTTTCTCGCGAGCGACTTCTTAAGCGCCATATATTCCTCCTCGCGGATAGAGCGGCGTGAAAGTTTTTTTTTTTGCTTCTTAACTAGATCCTAATTGGGCACTACTAGAGCGCGATTGTCTTTTTGACGCGTTGCTTGGCACTGGAACAAGTTATGGTGGCAGTAGCAGTGGAAGGGCTTCGTGGTGCGCTGAGCAACTTTTTTTCTTTGTCAAAAATCCGAGGATGATATATTGCACGCGCACTACTAGCTTTTTCACTCTTTGACGTGAGCTACTGCCATGGCATTTATATGCTGTAAAAGCGAGATGATCGAAAAGCACTGTAAAGTCGAAAAAGAAAGAGAAAAAAAATAGTCCAACGTCACGCGCGGATCTTCTGTACGGTTTTAATGCCTATGAACTTTGATGGCCTGGCAACGATACGCAGCAGCAGCAGCCTGTGCAGTAGTTGTGCACCCGTGACGCGACTCGCGACTTTTAACGAGTGAGTAATTGTCAGATATTAGCATTACAAAGGCGAGCTGGTACCTATAAACAGAAAAATGTACCTCGGTATCGCTGCTGATAGATATAAAGCGAGAGACGAGCTGTTGTTTTTCACGCGCGCTCGCGAGGGCGATCGACTATCTTTGAAAAATCGTTTGCTGACTGTATATATATGTAGACGCGATGTTTATTGCGACACTCACACAGTGCAGAACGCACACGGCGAAGTGTTTTAACACACGTGCAGTGCAGTCTCGCGCGGTGAGTTGAGCATTAATACGATGGAAAGAACGTCTGTCGTGTCTCAGTATTATTATATATCTATACTTTTGTTCTCGTCAGTGCAGAGCAAATGTTATCGGCCGCAGATTTATGTGTAACTGCGATACATCTATGGAGGCTCGCAGGCCTTTTTCTATTATATTATAAAGGATGTATAAGGGAACGTAAGCGACGACGACTTCTTCTCATTCTTATTCTCATTTGCCGATTTGAGACGACGTAAACGTTGGGATTATTGACTTTTATGTTATACGCGGTCGTTACTCATTGCGAAAGCTCGCGTCGCAATTGATATTATAAGCTTCGACGTCGTCGCGTAAGGCGCAGGTAAATTGAATCGTCGTAGTCGTCTACAGAAGCATCAAGATTATAAACAATTACTCGACTTAATGATATACATTTAATTCTAAAATTGGCACGTATCGTAGCACGGGGGGATAGGACGACTGCAAAAAAAGTCGCGCAACCTAACGAACGATTTCGTATATCTATATGTAGATAAAAGAAAGCACATTCCATCGAACACAATATAATAGCCCGCGCGTATCTTTCAAAACAAGAAGAGAGAGAGATAGAAGAGAGAGAGTCTAAATCTCGAGACAAGCATTCGGTGCTAAAAAATTGATGCTATATCTGCCGAGCGAATCTAAAGCAACACAGAGCTTCACTTAAATCCTTACGTAAAAGCCTAATGACAATGCCGAGCAGCAGCTGCAGCAGCAGCAACGCGCCGAGGCAGGAGGATCCCCTTTTTCGATCTCTACACACCGAAAACTGACGTAACCATGATGCAGCCTGAGCTATAGCGAACTCTGCCAGACGAGGGATGGACTCTAGCGCAAGCGGGCCCATATATATATTTTTATATCGTAAGTTTTTTGTTGCGCGGCTGCTGCATCACCATTCCATATCGATTAATTGTGACGATAATCGCTGCTGCTGCACCAGTACAACGACTTAACCGCCGAACGTCGATAGATCGTGTCCGACGTCGTGATTTTTGCATGTTATAATATTATATATTTTATAACCGGGCATGGGTAAAGGGTTCGGGGATCTCATCGCGGTGTTTTCGACATTTTCTTCGATGGTGACTTCATGCATCGTGTGCCGGGGCATCTCGCGTGTGCTTTTCATAATTACTTTTACGACTTGTCTGTGTGTCTGTGTGCACTAAGTGTGTCGTTATAACGACGCAAGCACGCGAGATTTGCATAGGACACGTCCATATATTTATCGTTCAATCGACCATTAAAATATTCTAAGATAGAGTTTACTCAACAGCTCGTAATATAGACGTGCATATCCAAATATATATGTGTATACTGTATATATGATCGATTTTATCACGAGCATCGCTCATAAATGTATACATAATATATA
This sequence comes from Trichogramma dendrolimi, assembly GCA_034770305.1. Lineage (NCBI taxonomy): Eukaryota > Metazoa > Arthropoda > Insecta > Hymenoptera > Trichogrammatidae > Trichogramma > Trichogramma dendrolimi. The sequence continues at coordinate 981,242 of JAPMIB010000068.1, read as the reverse complement.
AGAAATAATTAACACGTGTCGCACGCGCGTTATGTATAATATGCACTATATATTATATATCATATCGTCGTTGCACACACACGCAGACACGCACACGTCGAACAGTACTTTACACCTCGCACACTCGCAAATAGACGCGTGCACAAACGCGGCGAGACTTTCGCATAATTAAATTAATACGAGCGCCGCGCGCGCCATTCACTCTTCAGCCAGCAGCAAAGGATTCCCGGCCTGCATGTGTGTCTGTGTATGTGTGTGCTGTGGAGGATTATATTGCTCTGTCTCTTTCTCTTACGCGCAAGAATGGCATGTATACTACACGTGTTATGCGCTACGTTTGTGTGTTTGCTCTGTGTGCGCTTCTAGAGAAAGAGAGAGAGAGAGATGTCAAAGACCAAAGTTGCTGTGTGTATTATACGCCGCGAGTTCTCAACGAGGCTTTTAACACACAGACACAGACAGTGGGTACATAACTATCGCATAAGTAATGTAGTCGGGCGCGCGCTTACATCAGTGATAATTTTCAAGTCGCAGGTATATATCGTTATTAAGTCTCGGTAAATGAATCGTCGTGATTTTACCGCGCCACTCGATCGTTGCATAAAACGGTCTTCTTCCTCGAACGAATGAATGAGATGATTCATACACAAATAAAAAATAATTGAGCCAAAAACAACGCGTCGACAGTAGTATGTCCGCGTAATAATTGTCAAACGTATAGGCCTCTTAATGGACCAACATCGATCGAACTCGCTTTTTGCACGCACGGTAGTACATACGTATGACTAACGAGTGCGCTCGACGCGTAGATTTCGAATAATCAGAGGCTCCTCTAACGAAGAACTTTCACCTTCTGCGAGGCATTATATACAGTTCGCCGAGACGTTCGCGCAGAAGATCTTCGTCGAACTTACGAACGCCAACGTCTCTTAAATTCGCGTCTGGAAAAATTTCATAGTATGCCTGCGCGCGCGCAGAGAGCACACCTATAGCGCACAATGCGAATATCGTTATAATAAGCCATTAAAGAGCTCCGAGAAAGACGAGAAGAGAAGCGTCGCTTCGATTAATCGTCGCCTATATAGATTCTTCGCGCGCACTGCAGCACACGGGCACATGAATCGTTAAAGGATAGCCTATAGGCTGTATGATGAAGGTATACAAAAAAAAGCTTGTGTGCCTTGGCGCGTCGCGTCCCCCGCGGCTCGTACTTGCTTTAGCTGTGGCGGTGCACCTTGTGTCTATATGTCTGCGTTTGTGTTTGTACACATACACACACACACACACACATACAGTTTTACATAAGAGTACAGAGGATCACAGAGGTTCGTGCGAACGCGCGCACGTACGTACTTGTGTGTGTGTATACGGACTATCTATGCGCGCTTTCTCCTCTTTTATCGAAGTAAGGAGACGCGAACCGCGTGATTTTTCTCGTATATGCATCGTGTGCGTGCAAGCAGTCGATTTCCGCGCCCACACATGCACGCACGCACACAAATACATATAAACACACTCGAGCGCCAACGAGTCGCGCGCGCGTGTGCGTGGAATTATTATATGCGATTGTTTTATTACGATTGCGGGAGGGAAAGAGAATCTTTTTTTTTCACTCCTCACCTTTTTCTTCATTACACGCAGCTTTAATCGCCAGAAAGAGAGAGATAGATGAAGATACGGCTTTCCGGGATTGTCCCTTTCTCGCGGTGCGTGCCGATTGCGCCATTATAAGAGACGCGTCGAAAGAATTACATATATAGATAAACGTATCACTGTTTACTTATGTGTTGCAACTGGTATAAGTGTGTGATACCTTTAAATATGGAGCCGTTAATGGGTTCGGGAAAAAAAAGCGAAGAGAGAGAAAAAGTTCGACCCTATCGAAATCAGAATTCAATGCTAATTTTCGCGCTCGCAGAGTCAGGTGCTATTATTATTACATTACATCTATAAGAAGTCGATAATAGACGCTTCAAATTTTGCAAGGATCCGCAGAGAGCGTCGAGCTATAAGCCCTAACGCAGAAATGAATGGGCTCATTCTTTATAGGAAAATTTTTCATTGTCCTCGTCGATAAATCGACTCGACGCGCTGCGGCCATTGAAATTATAACGAAAACGATGACGAAGATTAATCATATAAAAGAAAATATCGAAGAATCTACATGTGTTTTTTTATGCACGTGCGCGATGCGCGTGAAGCGAACAGTTGAATATAGTTATAAATAAAAGCGTTGCGACGACGAGCATCGCACGATTCAGGGCCAAGAATACGTACGCGTGATATATCTTAGGTGTGATACACGCAAAGGAGGAGACGTTGTACACAATTGTTGATGTAACAATGGACACGAACTTACGGCGGCTGCCCCGTTACGGCCTTTGGACCCTCGAAACCTATACTGTCTCTTGTTTTCCACACCTTTTCGCGCTTGAGAAATTGTGTTTCGTCAGACTACGTTCGAATTTGATTCGAGAGGGAATTTTTCTTTACTACAAGATATTTAATACGATGAAGCTATGTCCGAGCAATATCAAAGATTCTCGAGCTATGATAAAAGGAAAACTTCGTGGACTCGCGCGGATACGTCTGCAGTGCAATTTATCCCAACCAAGTACTCGGTCTCCGCGAGTCGCAGTGCGCAGTTTATTGGTCTATCTTTTGTGTGCAGCTCTTAAGTGCTACACGTACACAGATTTACGTCACGCGCGCCGAGTGCAGCAGCAACGCTCTCGTTCGCTGATATATTTACCTATGCAAAGCGATCAGAGAGAGAGAGGGAGAAAGAAGTAGAAGTGGATCGCGCGCTGCGGGATGATGCGCTGCGCTCGGGCTGCATAAGCTATGGGAAAATGGGCATCGCGGAAGGGGAGAGATAATCGATGTAGCGGCGATTGAGGAGTGCTCGATCGTGTATGCGCGCACGATGCAGATCGAAGGACGCGCGGGGTCGTGGCCTCAGACATTGTGGATTTTTATTTTTTCCTCTCTTTTTGTTTGTTTGTTTTAAGGAATTGTCAAGTCTCTGGTGGAAATTCTCAGGAGGAGTAATGACCTAAAAATGACAATTAAATTGTTTAAAAAATGTTGACTAGTTTTCGATCACTTTAAATACTGTAATACTAATTTGAACCACCTCCACTAGATGGTGAGTACTTTTGTATGTAAATCTGCAAGTGGTAAAGCCAAAGCAATTTTATAAGTCAAAACGCGGTTACCATGTCAAAAGAGTATGGATATAATTCGAGTGTTCTATACTATCCTAATTAAAAATAATAACAACTCAAAGTGTCTTAAATGATAACTTGCCCGAGTTTCGTATAGTCAAACGATAATCTTTAAAAAGCCGTATGATAAAGCTGTCCAATTTTGAGTAAATAAAATGTTAAACTTTTGGTTTGCATATGTCCAGTTTTTACAAACCTCTTATGTCTTAGAAACTTTTCGGTTGGTTAGAAACAAGCCTTCAATTGTCCAACGTTTCAACCAGGGGTGATATAGGAAAAATTAGTGAAAGACCATTTTGAAAAATCATCCTATCGCGATCAAGCGAGCTGTATATGAGCTTGCCGCATACCGCAAAAGTCCGGCAATTAGTCTGACGCACACATACACGCACATTCGAGAATATAAAAAGGTTCATAGTTCCTTGTGACTTTCCTTCCGTAACGAAGCTTCCACGAAACTTCTCTCCATCCGCGTCTTCTCCTTTATACCGCAAAAAAGAAAGAACTTTCATTCGAATTGTCGCGGACGCCCGCGCGAGCAAAGCAATATCGTACCTAGCGCAGCAGCCTCGCGCGCGAGCGAGCTCCTCACATAGACACCCACCCATGACTATACACTTCAAATTCTCTCTTTTTATCATACAAAACGCTCTTTTTTCTTCTTCGCTTCTTCTTTTTATTTTTTTCTCTCTTTCGAGGCTTCGTTTCATTCATTGTTCTTGCGTAGAAAAGGGCCGATAGGTTTTTCCTTTTTCTTTTCGTAAAACGCTAGAATACTGAGAGAGAAAAAGAGAGAGAAAAAGTAATTGTAAGCGCTGTACTCCGCCGCAGCGGAAGCAATGTTCTTTATATCCTGTGTGTATCTCGAAGTAATTTTCACCCGAGCGCGCGAGTTTCAATATATATATGTCTGTGTACCTTTGGGCGAACTAATTTCTGGCTCTCTTTCAGCCTCTCGCGAGCTCTCTGAAATATATAAGGGCTGGCCACCACTTAAGTCTACGTGTATGTGTGTGTGTGTGTGTGTGTGTGTGTGTGTGGTGTGTGTACTTGCAACTGCTCGCTTTTACTTTTTTCGCAGATTGCCCGGCGTACGACGACGTTCTAATTTTACGCGCACAAGTGTTTGAAAGGTCTTTTCCTTCTTCTTCTGCTTTTTTTTCGATAATCGGAATGATCAAAGCGTTCAAAGGCATTCGTACATCGTACCCAAAAAGTAAGGGAGAGAGAGAGCTCGAGGATCTTCTTTTCGATAAGATACAGATAAGCTCCGTTTTATAATTAAATGTATCACGCGATACAGGCGCGCGCACGCGGAGGGATCCCGATACACGAATTTTCATGCACATTTCACAATTTCTCGCTTGGCATAATAATATCAGTACCCAACAAAGAATAGACGATATTTATGCAAACAAACAGAATATAGCAAAAATGTGCGCCAGGAGAGCTCCGCGATAAATTTATTGTACACACATGGCTCGTCGCGACGCGCGGGGACACACGGGTTGCAGTAAACAGCGGGATAATATAATCGGCGACACAATCAGTGCTATAATTTCTCCAAAGCGTCAACGTACTCAAGAGAGTGAGGGACGTTCTCTCACGTGTATGTGTATATACATAGCCGAGTCGCTGTCAGTCCCCGCATACGTTTATAAGCGCATCGGGTCTCCTGCTGCTGCCGCAGCATGTGCATGTGTAGGTATATAGTCATGAATGCCAGCTGCAATTAACTCGAGAGAGAGAGAGAGAGAGAGAGACTAGCTTCAGGTTAGAAACTCCGAAGCGCAAGAGTTTTCATATCCTATATTCAAACATGGACTATGCGCGACTAATTAAAACATCTCGGGTCATTTATCTTCATTATTGTATCAGTACGACCTTAACCCATTGCGACGCAAAAGCCCGCACACGGGAAAATGTATATAAATATATTTTATCGCTCGTCGTCGTCGTTGTTACGACGATATTATTATATTGCTCAGTTTAAAGGGTTTTCCAAAACGAGTCTACGTCGCGGTGTATTACTTGTATGTACGCGAGGATCTAGGATAGGTTTACGAGAGAGACCCAATTTTGGCACTTTCACCCAGAGATCGTTCAAAGATGCTCTTATATATATATGCATGCACATATGAGCCGATCTTTTTCTGTCTCTTCTATCGCTCTCCCTCTCTTTTTCTCTTGCAACCAAGACATGCTTTTCGGGTATTTCATAGCACATATACACTGGCTGGAAAAATTCGACGAGACGCTGATGAATCTCTAACTTTTCATGTCACGCTAGAAAGTTCAGCCGTTTTTATCGCGAAAAAGGCCTTTTATAATTACACGCGCGGATGATGCTAGCGCGCGCTCGCGCGAGGATTTTATGCTCTCGTTATAAAACCTTCCACCACGAGCGTCTTGTTATTAAATTATATCATGCTCGAGCGAGACAGGTCGTGGCGGCGCGCGTGCGTTTGGGAAATTGATATTTTTCTTTTTGTTTTGTATTTCGCCGCGCGCGCGCGAGTGATTTATCCAAGGTGATAAAGAAATTGAAAGTGACACGCATGCACACGCACACGCACCACGAAAAGAGCTTCGAATGATATCGGCCGACGTTTTCCCATTACACGCGTGTACTGACCAAAGTAAAAATATCAATATGATTATCAAGATATCTTTTCTATTGGGAATTTAGAAAATTTAACTATCGCATCCGCGTACTATAACGTACGTGTAATCAGTTAAAAATATTTTTACATAAAAATTAATCTAAAAGTGATGACCGATATTGATTATCGAAATATTAAACAATCCTGTATGAAAAAAATCGTCATTTTCATTCAGTGTCCTTCAAGATTTTGACAAGAATGGCTTAAAATAGGAGTTTGTCATTTTACACGATGTGATGATAATGACTTCTCAGTTCAAAAATTAATTGATCTCGTAATTGGTGAACACGATGGCAAAAGACCTTCAAAGTGTACAAGTTTTAAGATGCTCTCCAAACATACATTTATTTTGACTGTACCCCTAATATACATTTATTTTGACAATGCCGTTTGCAGATTTACGCATAAAGGTACTTGCCATCTAGCGGTGTAGGTTGGCTTTAATTTTGATTGGATTTTCGTACTCTTTTGATGCTATTAACGCAAGCTATAGATCAATATATTGGAATGTAGAATAGTTTTCGTTCAGTTTTGCATTTAAAACAATATGATTGTAATTGTTTTTCGTGATTTTTCGTGTAGTTTGTGTAAAAAAATCAATGAGCCCTGAATCAGGGCCGCTGATACAATTATTTTCAATTATAAGTTTTTTTCAATAGTGTTCGCATGCATCGAGAAAAATCAAAGCACAAACGCGCAATAATCAAGCTCGCGAGCCGCGTTGAACAGCGCAATTCCTAGTCGAGAGTCGCGCTCATGGCTAAGTCAATACGTTGATGCACGTACCGCGCTCCAAACGATCCTGCGGTGCTCCAGTAGTTGGTTACATAGCCCACGAGCCGACGAAATTGCTCGTATCCCGAACGAAAACTTCGAATTTCTGCGGTATATACATAATATACATCGGCTCCAATACTCGGCTAGCTGCATGATATACACGCGCTATATCGGTCCGCGGCTCGAACGCAACTATGCGCGATCGGGTACTATAAACTTTAACTATGCTAGGCTGCAGGCACCCCCCGCGCTCGAAACTTGCCCGATCGAGCTTACTTGAGTTATCCTACATGCGCGCAGCAGCAGCAGCAGCAGCCCAGCTCGTTCGTCCGAAAGGTACAGAGAGGTATACGAGAGGAAAAAAAATTTTTTTTTCTTCTTCCTGAACTTTAATTTCCAACGAAAGCATCTAGCCACTCGCTCTCGCTCTCTTTTTCTTATACTCGTTCGAGCTCGCCTTTTTGCGTTTGCTCATACGAGGAGGGAAACTACGTTAATCGAACTTCACAAGTCGTTTTGAAGTCCGCGTTCCCCGCTCTCCCTCGCTCGCTGCGTCGTCGTCGTCGTCGTCGACCAACCCCGACCACGGGAAAGATATGCTTCGAGCTGCGGTTTATTATAACGGTTTTACGACTTTTGAACGTGACTTTCGCCTATACTTATGCACACACATGCACGCATATACACGTGCATACACGCGTGCTTCAATATATAATATAATACTATGCAGCGGCGTATAATGGCGTATAGTTAGAGATCCTCTATATCATGCCATTACGTATGTATTTCATCGCCGCGAAGAAGTGTAAAACGATGCGCACCGCCGCGCAGCCGAAGAAGAAAATAACGAGTTGATTATCGCCATTTGCTCGCAAATATTCAATGCGCAGCGCATCACGATCGTATTGCTGTAGTGCGATGCGATGCGACGCCAGCAGCAGCTCTGCACACTGCACTTTCGCGATAAATAAAAATCCCTCGCGCGCGCCGTAAGGATATTTACGACGCGTAATTTGCCGGCGATAAGTCACTTTTTTCGCTCAAAGTATCGGCTAAAGTTACTCGCGAAGGTCTATGGCGCCTGCTCATGCATCCATAGATATACAATATTGCAAAGAGTTCGAGCTGCGGAGCCGCGCCGCCACCTTAATCGTCCCTGGATAAATCGCATTCTAAAATCTTAAACAAGCAAGAGAGACTCCGAGTAGTTTTCCTATCTTTCTCCGCGCACACATTTCTGATCCTGCCTGCTTGCCTGTGGAGACTAATTTCCCATTTCGCTTTCGCGCGTTTCCGCACTTAACGTATAACGAGGGGGGAAGTTGAGAGAGAGAGAGGGGGGCGCGGGAGGAATATTTTTGCAGAGGAAGCTGAGGGACGTTTCTTACGTGTGTATACTGCGATCGGTGCAAGTAGAAGGCTGCGCAGTGTATGTGCACCCAGCAGTCAAGAGAAGCTAATTTTGTTTGGTTAAGGATTTAGAAAATGCAGTGCACATGCTGCAGCTCGCGTACATATACACATACAATATAAGTCAAGATAATTTTATAATATTTTTCTGGCAATTTATTCGGACATTGTGCATGCACGAGATGTGCGAGCGAGCAAGCGCGCGCGTGTCTACGGTACACTCGAGATAATTAGACGCGTAAAACGTGTATGTAAGAATATTAAATCGGACTCGCAAGATATGTATATTTACAACAAAAATGCGTTTCCGTATTACATCGAGGAAATGAATTAAATAACTTATTAAGCTCGTGCTCTATTATGGACAATGAGAAACAGCTAGTCGAATTTCGCCAAATTTAATCAACTTAGGGACAACGTATTTCTCGAAAAATCAGAGCACAAGCATTATTACACGAATAAATACGAGTGACACTGTGAGTTTCGGGACAAGAGAATCCGCGAGTATGTAATATAGTGTAAAAAGAGAAACTCATTGCGATTAGTCTGGGTCGCTGCGGTGAATCGTCTGAATTCAAGTCTATTTCGCTGTATATACACACGTGTAAGTGTGTGTGTTATATTATACGTATTACGTCCTCTCTTCCGTCTACCTCAGAGTTAGACGAGAGCCTCGGGTATGTACATGGCATACACACATACACACATACGTATAGGACTAATTCCACGAGACAATGGCCGATTCTCATATTATGCAAATGTATAATACGAACGGTGGAGAGGTTGTGAAGTCTGCCAGGAATATTGCACTATACACACAAATGTATATAGCACGCGGCGAACGACGAGGCAAGCCAAGTGCTACAATTTTACACCGCTTGCCGGCTTATTATTTACTCCTCCTCCAGTTGCTCGCGAATTCGGGATCGCGAAAATTCGATGCGAGGAAAGAAGTAAAAGAAAACGAGTATGTTGTAGAAGAAGAAGAAGAAGAAGAGGAAGTAAGAAAAAAATCGAATTTCTCCAAGTCAGAGACTATACGTATATCGCTGCAACGCAGACGGCTACTATATATTGCGGGGCCGAGTTTCAGCACTAGCCTGGCCTTCTGTGCTGTCTGTGCTGTGTACACGCGTGTGTGTGTGGGAGTCCGGAAGGACGAGCCTTACACGCAACTTGCATGCGGCGCGCATCTCTATATGTATACACAGCGAACGAATCGGAGTTTCAAACAGTTGCCTCTGTATACTGCAGCTCGATATAGCGCTCACCTTTTGCAGGCACCCGGGGCCCTCTGCTGCCACTGCTTGCAAAGTCGCTCGAAAAGTTTCGCGAGTATAACGCCATGGAGCTCTAGCTCACGGTGCAAATTTATTGTGACGCGCGCCAGCGAATCGAATATACACATACTCTATACGAAATTTACGATATGCTATTCTGATATTTGTGCCACACATAGCACACACACACACGCGCGGACGAATTGTGACACGCACCGAGCTCGTATAACGAAAATTGTAACATCGTATCGCGCAACACGTCACGCGCTGCACATTTTTTATTACTTTTTGTTACGCACGTATATTGTACTTGTATATGTTTTGCATTCATACGCGTCAAATCCGCGAAAATTGATAACGCTGATTGAATAGGCTTTCATAATTAGCCGCGCGGATATATATTATTAGGGTGTAAATTGAGCTCGAATGAATTATAATATACAATTTTACGCACACGCCTACTACTCGCGTCAGCCGCGGCACTCGGCAAAGTGCGTTAAATTCAGTTTAAAAGTGAATCAATCAAATTGCATGTATCGTACGTTTATACATCCCTCCCCATGACACAAGTTGCCTCCGTATAATATAACTATATTATCTTCTATAAATGCAATGCCAATTAGCAGCTCTCACATTCGTACGTATAAATAGTCCGCGGCTAGGTAATATTGATCGAGGGATTACTCCATCAATTGTTAATTGTGCCACACATCGTCAAACGCTAATGGTCAAGTTTGTTTATCTGTCGTGTTATAGTAGCTCCGCGGAGCAAATTTCGTGAACGAAATACGTTCTCGATCGTTATAATCACGTACATCGCGCAAAAATCTATTCGTTCGTATACATTTAAGCGCGACTACATGGAATATATGGTTGAAATTTTCTCGTCATCTTTAATTATATGCACGCGAGGCTACGAGTGAACACAGGATCGTTAATCCTTCCAATTTTCATCCGTCGCATGGTCGGTCGAATTGTAAGTGCGTGCGTCAAAGGCCTCACCGCGAGCACACACACACACCAGACGCGATAAAAGTCCTCGCGAGAAAGGCTTGTAAATACAGCATCTTCCGCACGTATAAACATCAGAGGTGCACGGCTACGAGTGTAAATTCGGTACCTACGTTTACATACACATACAGCTAACGTACTGTTAAACATAAATTAGAGAAAGAGAAAGAGATGCGCGAGAAATAAGGAGAAATAAAAGTAATGCTTAATTTTCACCTCTAGCGCGCGGCGCACACACGTATCTGTATGTATAATATGTATGGTACGTATACTGCAGCTTGTAACCGCGCGCGAGAGTCAAGGCGCGCATAATCGCATCACGAAATGATTGCCCTCCTCTTTTTTCCCCGTCTACGGGCTTCCCGATATCTATATATATGTATGTGTGAGTGTGTGCATAGAGAGCACTGCAACTAGTCTCTTTCTCTTTTTTGGCCTCTGTTGGTGTGTGCGTACGCGAGCGCGAGGATGTGCATAGAAACACACACATGCATTCATAAATACATATAGGATATAGTCAAAGGACGTGCTGCTGGAGCAGTGCAAACTGTTCGCTGAATGAAGCGATCGTGTATTGTATACGTGCATGGTATGCACACACATATATATGCAACACGTTCGTTCCTTGTTATTGTTGTTGTTGTTGTTACTGTTTTAGCCTTGCCTCTACTTTCGCGCTTTTCGACCGTTGTTGTTGTCGTCGTCGTCGTCGTTTGCGGTGAAATTGCTCCCTCGCTACGTATACAGTACGTGCCATACGTGTGTACGTTAGAAATGTGGTTTTATGGCTTATAACGAGAGGCAAAAGTGAGAGAGAGAGAGGGATATGCGCGCTCGTTGTTTGCATCTATACATATACACGTGGAAGGACTTTTTAATGGTGTCGTTACAATACTTAAATGGATGCTGCGCCGCTGTTTCAAACATAGCAAGCATGACTTTGCCTGGCTTATGCGCGCGACCCGGAGAGAGAGAGAGAGAGATTGGCTTTTAACGAAGGTTAAAAGCAAATGGTTGATGACCTTTGCTGAGACACAGAGGCGCGCGCATATAAAAGAGAGCTTCATTGTTTTTCGGATTATAACTTATAAAACCCGGAGAGAAAGAGTGGAGTATATACTGCTACGTGCATACGCGGAGCAATTTTGAGGGGGAGGGAGTGAAAGAGAGAGAGAAAGACTATCGAGTAGCTCTCAAAAGTTTCACAGATTATCCTGGCTAGATTTTGATGTCGATTTTGTGTTGCAGCGAACGCGCGCGCGCGAGCCGAGATATCTGCCACAGGCTGTTCCGCTGCTTCTGGCGCGCGTTTTATATATATATATATACGCGATATACTTTTTGAAGGGCCAGGCGCGCGCGCGCGCACGTCGTAGAAAGTGAAAAACGACCCAATCTCGAAGAAGCTTCAAGGTGTATCGGATTTCGAAAGTAGATCCTCAAGGATATAGCTTGCGCGCGCGAAAGCTCAACGGCGACGACAACGATGATCCGGAACAATTTGGAGATGCGGCTTTTATGTATCGAATATCGTGCGCAGCATTAGATAGATATGTATGATATATAAATTACACAATTTACTGGAAAAACGCGCGGAGAGGTAATAAAGGTGCACGCGAGTGTCGGATTGGTGAACGCATGGATGATTCCGACGAGGAGGAGGAGGAGGAGCGAGAATCATCGATCGACGTATAATACAGCTTAACAATCATATACACGATATTATCTCGATCTGCGGCAAACAACGATCGGATCGCGCTGCGCTCACGGCTCGTACAGGATATCTCACTTTATGCGCGTTATGCATTAAAGGTAGATCTGTGCATTCCGATCGCTTCGCGCGTTGCGATTAGAATTCGCAGATGTATTCAAGCGACTTTATCTATTCTGAGTAAATTTTGTAAAAATCATTTTTACTTTTAAACTCGATAGTGATCCATTCTGGAGAAAATTAAATGGATCAAACGATGCTTAGAATCACTTAAATAATACGTGTAAATTTGTCCACAATTTTAAAAAAAACATTTTGGATTTTTTAAAATCTGGTTCAATTTCTTTGTAAAAAAGGAAGGTAAATAAATAAATAAATTTCAACAATCCAAAAATTAGTACCGTGATTGATAACTAGATGCCATTATGTCAGTTTTTAAGAAATCCGCATACAAAGTTACAATTGTAATTGTATATGGTCAGACACACGCTGACCTCATCAGTATATTGAACAAAAAAAAATTATTACATGTGGACTGCTCGAGTAGCCACAAGTCGATAGTCGTTTCTCAGATCTGGTACTTCTGTAGTTCAGAAAAAGATGATTCGCTATAAGAGAGCTTAACCAACAAATCAGTCCAAAAAAGTGATAGCTGTGAGGATGATTTGAAAATGCCCCCGCTTGCCGGCCGCACACCCAGACGACACTTGGGGCATTTTTTTGCAACTTCCATTCTTCTTTTAACTATTTTGTTATAGATTTCTCTTATGAGCATTCAAAATTGTAGCAGAAAAAAGACTATTTAGTATTGTTCAATTTACGTTACCATTGATTGGCTTGTTTCTGGTCACTTTTTGCTATTACAATTATATACAACACAATTTAATTATTTCAAAAAAATTGGAGCAATTTTTAATCACTTTGAAACGATACCACTTTCAGTCTTTACCAATAGATGGTGGGTGCCGCCTCCGTGTCAACTTTTGTTTGCCAGTCACGTTGGTTTTTTACGGTAAAAAATTTATTTTTATTATCGACCACGTCTCTCTTAAAGAAATAATCTATACATCAGCAAATTTAACCAAATATTCTGCAAATATAGGTTTGATAAATTCAGAGTTGCAATAATATTACGCGAGGTTTATAAATAATTCAGTAGCCTACTAAATTCTTGACCCATTCACAGCTCCAAACTAAGATGTGAAAAAAACTCTCGGCTGATTACTGCCTAAAGAGCTAAAAACTAAGTAGCCAAAAAATGAACAGAGAGTATAGTAATTATAGTAGCAAGAAAAATTTGAAAAAATACCACTACGACACATTACAAAGGTGTAATGATTCTAAAAATCTGGAAAGACTCAATCATTTCGCAGAATTTTTAATGAAATTTTGTACTTTAACACGTACAAAGTATTTATATATGTATATTTACAATTGTCAATCATCATTTCTTCTTGTCATTATCATATGCGAAATTTTTGCAACCTTCATGTACTGTTTTTTTGTGTAAAAACAAAGTATGTTTGTATCCGAATTTCTTCTCGCACCTATCGCAAGGGTAATCTTTGCGATCCTCTTGTACTGTCCTTTGGTGCTTCAACAAATCTGATTTAATTCCATATTTTCTCTCGCAATTAACACAAGCGTAATCTTTACGACCTTCGTGGATAGTCTTTTGGTGCAATAGCAAAGTCGATTTGTACCCAAATTTCTTCTCGCATCTGTCGCATGTGTAATCTTTTCGACCTTCGTGGACTGTTTTTATATGCAAGAGCAAACTCGATTTTTGTCCAAATTTCTTTTCGCACTTATTGCATGCGTAATCTTTGCGACCTTCGTGTACTGTCGTTTGATGGGAGAGCAAATGCAGTTTGTATCCAAATTTTTTCTCGCACTCGTCGCATGCGTAATCTTTACGACCTTCATGGATTACCTTTAGGTGAGTGAGCAAATTTCCTTTTTGTCCAAATTTCTTCTCACACTTGTCGCATGCGAATTCCTTAAGACGTTCATGTACTGTTTTTTGGTGGAGAAGTAAAGTCGGTTTTCGTCCAAATTTTTTCTCGCACCCGTCACATTTGTAATCTTTATAACCTTCGTGTAATGTCCTTTGGTGAACGAGAAGATTACATTTTTTTTCAAATATTATATCGCAATGATCACATATGTAATCTTTGCGACCCTCATGGACTGTACTTTGGTATCTAATTAATTTTGATTTTTGTTCAAATTGTTCCCCGCAATTGTCACTTAAAGAATCTTTCAAAATTCTATGTACTGTGTTTAGATGGAAGAGTAAATGAGATTTTTTTTTAAATTTCTCCTCGCACTTATCGCATGCAAAATCTTTACGACCCTCGTGGACTGTCTTCAAGTGTGTGAGCAAACTCTGTTTATTTCCGAATCTTTTCGCGCACTTTTCACATAAGTAATCTTTGAACACTTCATGAAATATTTTTTTGTGCTCGAGTAAAGTTGATTTATTTTCAAATTTTCTTTCGCACTTGTTCCATGAAAAATCTTTGCAGCTTTTGTGTACCGATATTTGGTGTCTACTCAAATGACTTCGAAACTTAAATTTTTTTTCGCACTTGCCGCATGAGTAATCTTTTTCTTCATTGTGAATTGTATCTCGGTGTGCTATCAAGCTCGATTCGAGTGTAAATGCCTCCTGACAAATATCACAAACGTTTTTTTTGTCGTCTGAAACAACAATGTCGTGTTTATTTAAATTATTTTCCAATGCAAATTCTTCGGATTTTTTCTCACTTTTATCCATTTCGATGCCTAAATCAAACGATGGTTCAGTCTATTTAGTATCACGGAAATTTAACGAGTATTATTTTTCTTTTACTATTATGTCTTGTTCGGTCGTGAAAGACAACGTTCAAAATAATTTGTTTTTACTATTAAACCGATCAGTGTTTGAGGGACTATGTCAAAATCGTTCAGCATCATATTGTTTACATTTAAGGTACCGACTTATTTGTTTATACATTGTCCGTACAATATTTGAATCAGTTTGAATTTCTAACTTTGGCGACGTTGAGGCATTTTTTCGGACTTCTGAAACCAAATACTTCTCATGAATTTCTCGACAGACAACATCGAATCCACACAAAAAACATTGATTAAATGGATCCTTATAAACATGCATAATAAAAAAATGTCAATATTAATTTCAAAATTTGCCAACCCCACGCCAAGGCGTGATTGGCATGCTTCATAAACCGCCACTGCATGTCTATGTGAATAATTAAAAATAACTATTGAAGAATTAATAATTTTTTATATAGTCGAACATAGTATAGACTTTTGAATAGTAGAGCTGAAACAATCAGTTTAAAAAATCGTCAATAATAATGATGAATAAAATCCTTATCTGAAATATTAACATTGTTCATGATCATAAAAATATTGTGTATGCGTAAACAAATACTTTATCAAAAAAGTTTCTAATGATGAATATCAAAAAATTCGATGTAAAATCTAGTTCAATTCTTAGAATCTGAGAAATATTTTCTTTAAAAAATAAGAAAAATTCATACACATTCTTTGAGTAATTCTGAAAATTTTCGAGAGACTGGATTTTTTCTGGTTCGACCACAATACGAAAGCTGCTTGCGCTGCATCACGTGCCGCACTTGCGGTGCCTTCCGATCGAATAATTAAAGAGGTGGATAACTAACGTGTTTCTGGCTTAGATGTATACACAAAGCGTATACACATACACACGCGCGAAAACGTGAAAAATGTCTCTGTTCGGTGAAAGATCCGATAGTGTATATAATACCTCTGTATATACGCGCGCGCTCGATCCGGACGAAAGTTCCGCAGCGCTCGCACACACATATACACCGTACACGCAGTATAGTAGTGCGGCGCATCCAATTCTCATTTATAAAAGCACGCGGGGGAGAGTGCATCGGCGAATTTATCAGCTAGAGACTGGCTTGCGACTTTTTTTTCTCCTTTCATTTACTTCCATTTACACGTGCCACACGGCGCTTGGGTATTGCTATTCGCGCGCGTGTGTGTGTATGTGTGTGTGTTCGATGTTTTCTAGAGTTCGCCAGTATACTCTGCCGAAGTGAATGGAAATTTGCATTCGAGCTGCCTGTGTGTATATGTCTGTATGTGTATGTTTATATATACGTACACTACGTTAAGCGTATGGTGATCAGTAATGTGTCGCTAGGAGCGTTGAACTAATGCCAAGCCGTTTATCTTTCGTATATAATGCGCTGCTCTCTTCTCTGGCTAACGCGAATGTGTCCGTGTGGATATATACACGTACACACAAGAGTGATATTTAATTATACGCCGATGCTAATCATTTATTCGACACACCGGATTAAAAAAAAAGGGAGAGAGAGAGACGGGCTCCAACGGCAGCAGCAAGCAAAGCCAAAGCAGCAGCACGCGAACGAAATGAAAAATAAAAGCGAGAGATGCTTTCAATGTTCTTAACTCGATTTTATACGACGTTTTAAAAGCTTTTTTTTGCGATCATCAACGGCTACGGGCGCGCGAACGGAAAAGAGCTCAGCTCGAATGCTGCTAGCGACTAGCCGTTCGTGCCGCTACGCGCATTCGTCGGAATTAAGGGCGCGAGCTGCGAGTGTATATATATCCTCGGCGATGGGCGCAGGGGTCATTCAGTGGCGGCGTCGAAAAGCATTTCTCGCGAATAACAAAAGCTCTCTGTATATGTATGTGCGTGCGTACGTGCGCGTGTATAAGTGACTCTATAAAAGTTAGCCGACTTTTTTTCGCTGCGCGCGATATTGCAGTTGACTCTCTCTCTCTCACTATTTTTTTTTCTCTCGTTTTGTTCGTGCGCACGCCCATAAAAATAATCGCTTTAAAACAAGTCGTCGCGCACACCGGAGCGGGCGAATAAAACGAAATTTCGGTCTCTGTATATACGTATATATAATACACATACTCCCGAGCTCGCGTTATCAAGCAACTTCCGCGTGAATTCGTTTACGAAAAAAATGTTCGTATATACACATATATATTATACTTCAGCTGTAGGAGAGTTCAAACCAGCAGAGTCCGCGATGTTTAATGGAGAGTTTATATTGTATATATAGGTAGAGGAGGAGCAGAGCGTCATTTCCGCGCATTTTCGCAGGCTTGGAGCACGAGGTGACGAGTCGCGCGCGAAACAAAAAATAAAAGGATATAATATACATAAAGCCACTTTGTAGGATGCTTCGGCTGCGGAGTTATAATACTCTCGCGCGCGCGCTCACTCCGGTGTTTATTATTGTGTTTTATACATCGCGCGCTCCGTTTCCTACAAGTTTATATTGTACTCGCGAGAGGACTATGCACTGTGGCACATTTTAATACACGCGTTCGATATATATATGACATTGTTTCGAGCCAGCTCTCCTGCGCGCGGGGGGAGCTTATAACTCATTAAACCTCTTCTGCATTTCTGCTGCTATCGCTTAAAATATGTACATAACATATATATATAGAGAATATAACCGTATACAGCGCGTTTTGCATTTTCCCACGTAGAAAAAAATATGTTTATGCTACTGCGCTTGGAAGAAAACTTGGCGAGCAAAAAGACTCGGTGCGCCGTACTTGCCGCTGCTGCGCACTTGCCGCTGCTCCGGGAATGTTTGGAGCTGTTAGCTGCTGCTGCAGCACGTGTTGATGTATCCGTGAATTTATTTACTCCTGTATATATATGTACGCGTGTGTGTGCGTGTATACACGTTCGCAACTTAACATGTGCATACAAAAGTCAGCGGATAAGTTTCCTATACTACTGCTGCTACGGAGCGCGGCTCGAGACACTGTTTTGTATACGTGTGTTCTTGCATAAACTGCACCGCGTGCAACATGCCTTTATACAATACAGCACTATACGTAGTAGTCTCTGTACATGCGAATTGAGTTTTTAGCCATTGGCGAGAGAGGATACCCGCTCGAGCTCGTACCCGAGGAATCGCCCCGAGGGGGCGAAAATCTTGATTATGAAATTCAAATTTTCTCCTCGAGCGAGTTTTGGTCACTGCTCGTCCATCATCGCGTATAGCACAAATTTCTATACACGCAGTCACGATCTTCTCGTGTCTCTATATATATCTAACGAATCATTAGCATCGCCGAGCAATGCGGTTAAAATTTTCCAACAACAACAACAACAACCCAATCGAATGCAAAGTGCATCTCTCTTATATTCGAGCTCTTAATTAACGCTGCGGCTCGAGCGATATCGGTTCTTTTAACGACCGATAGTCATTACAAAAAATTAAGTCCGCGAATATCCATCTCGAATGCGCGTAACGTGCAAAACAATTTGTGCCCGGGCGAAAGAGAATCGACGTCTAATTACGGGCACTTATAAAGAGCGGCTAGAGTCTATCTCTCTCCACTTAGCAATGCATATAATCGCGCGGCCGGCGCGCGACTGATTGGATTTTCTTCTTCATTTCTGTCGCAGTTATTTTCGAGAGATGCTTTCACCCACCGTGCCTAAATTGATCGATCGAAACGATCGCAGCGGACGATCTATTATACTTATTATAGCGATGCGGCTTATTACACGCAGTATAACGCAACGTGTATTATATGTATCTACTAACCGCGCGAGGATGAGTCGGAAATGCGAGCCCGAAAATTTATCACTGCGGCCGTTATAAGTATCGATGACGCGCGAGAAACTTTTCTTCTATAAATGTATACGCGACAAACGACGACGACGACGACGACGACGCTTAGTTATAATACGCGTTGCTAACGTCAACTTTCTAGTCTCGCGAGCGTTGCATTATAGCGGCCTGATAAATGATAAATAAATCCTTTGAGATGCGCGTGCACACATATACAAAGCTGCAATGAAGCTGACGCCGTCACCACCATGACGCGTATATAGCTGCCGCCTCGCGACGTTACGTTTATAAGGAAGAGAGAGAGAGAGAGAGAGAGAGAGAGAGAGAGAGAGACTATAAAGGCTTGCAGCAGCAGCGGCAAGTGTGTTTACCGAAATTTCACGAGGAAAATTACACACGCACATCCCTGAGGTGTGCGCGGTTCGCGCGCGGCGAGTCGAATGTTTGTATAGCGTAGGCAGCGCATTATGCAAGTCGCGCAAAAAGCAGCCCGCGGCTAATATATATAATATATATTATAAATATATCGCACGTACATAAGGTATATAGACGCGTCTCTCTCTCTCTCTCTATTTCTCGTCATAATATCAAACGAGCCGCAGTTTTGAGGGGCTGACTTTGTTAGCGTGCGTATAAAGTGCCGCGGAGAACGTGTCGTTCGATGGAGCGCTTATAAATGCAACTCGAATGTGTCCGATGCAAGTGCGCGCGCGCGGCTTGTCGCTCGAGGATAGCAGAAGATTAAATTCGCGACGTTCGAAGGCTCGCGTCAACGTGCCGCGACGATGTAATATTCGCTCGACAAAGTGTATCGCGTGTAATTGTGTCGTACCGATGCGCACACAATCCTGGTAAAAATGCCGAATGTTTAGTGACTAGTTTTTGACACCAAGGGAAAAGTTGTATGAGGTGTACGAATAAAAAATTTCACACATTATGAAAACTTGAAAAATATCTAAATACTTACACATTATGTCGAGTAACTTATACAATTATTTTCACTGCACTGTCACTTGCAGATTTACAGATAAAAGCACTCGCCATCTAGCAGTGGGGGCTCAAAGTAGTATTCTCGTATTAAAAACCGCTGAAAATCAGTTTAAATTTATTGAAACAATTGAATTGTTATTTTCAGATGATTTGAAATCTTTTTAATACTTTCAACATTTGATTGCGAGAGAAAAAATTACCAAAAACGAGTTAATTTACAGGTTTTTTAAGTTAAAACATTTGAAATTGCCATTTTTCGGTATACCAGGACATTATTAATGCCAAGCATTTCTATCAGAGTAAGAGCCTCTTTCTTTTTTCCCCTTATCTCGAAATTGTTTCTTCCATTAAATGGCGAGGAGCTTATGAAATTTTCTCAGCGTGCAACACGTCGCGCGACTACCGCGCCGATCACATAATATAATATGTATAAAACGCAGCAGCAGCAGAGAGCTATCATTATAAGTTTGGGCAATTTTCCGCCCAACGTGTCCATGAGAAAAAAAAAGAAAAGAAAAACAAGGTAAAGCGGGCCACTGTATCTGCTGCACAAGCGCTGCTGCTGGTATCGAAAGCACGGAAATCCTGCGTCGACCGATAATTGCGCGATCCTTTCACCCCTTGCCGTACGTTCCCCTCCACCTTCTCCTCTTTACCCACCTCTAATCGCTTTCTAATAAGATATACATACAACTTGCATATATAGCGTCACGCCCGATGACATTTTGGCTCCGGCGTATGTATCTGCACAATAAGTATGGCGCAAAGGGATCTCGCGCGAAAATGTAAACAAACTCGCGCGAGAATAATCGTACGGTCTGCGCGTGATTCAGTACCTATAACGTTTGGCTGCATCTAGTCGCTTTCAGCCCGAAAAAAGGATAAAAGTAAAAAGTAGATGCTCGAGCTCTCGTGCTGCATGTAATTATATACACGTGTGCGATCGCACTTACAGTGAGATCACACTATACAGTGGTATAGCGCCCCCCGCACGCGCGTAACGAGGGATTTCCGTGTGGCGATCGGCGCTGCATTTATTAATAAATATTTGCAAATACTTCGGTAATAATAATTAGCCGAGCGCACGCTATATAGACGAAAAATAGCGAGAGAGCGAGAGAGGATGGGTATATATACTTTTGCTCTCGGCGCGCATTAGAGTCGCGTAAAAGGAAATTGCCGTGGTGTACTATATACTCTGTAAGCGCACACACAGCGCGCCAGCCGTTGTTGCATTAAATCTTCTGGTGCGCGCCTGATGCAAAGTGAGTTTTAGTGTATACGTGCCATTATGTGTATGTATGTATATGTATGTATATAGCTGATCCTACTGTACGTGTATGTACACTTTGTATTTAAGCGCCTGCTGTCTGGTGCTTGTGCTGGCTGGCTGCTGGCGCGCGCGTGAGCACGAAATACATTTATATTGAATTACGTAAAATTATATTATATTTTACTATCGCTTTTATGTGTGTTGTATTATGATTAGAGGAATTTGTGTATGTATGCATGTATACAATAATCAACGTAACAACGATTTATAACTATTTAGCGCGCGCGCGCGCGCGTGCGGGGTTATATATTTATAATAAAGCGTACACGCATTATAAGTGCATCGGTATAGGCATTAATATATATCGCGCTTGAGATCGACGAGATTGAAAGGCTACTCACGCGCCGATAGAGCTCTTCGTCATTAGGACCCACTCTCATCCGTAGACCTTTTTAATCATCATAGTAATCATCATCATCATCGTTCCTGGGATATATATATATATATATATATATATATATATACATATATATATATATATGCAACGTCTAATGATAAACGGCTCGCGAATATGTAACGCTGTATATATACCGATTATTAAATCAATCGGCTAGCTATGATCTAATATAATCACGATCTATATACCGTATTAATATTATTATATCTATCGTAACCTTTCTCCCGTCGTCCCATAGCTCTGACAAAGTTTGGCGTCGAGAGATGTGGGTCGCGCGCGCGGGTATCGGGGCCTATACTACTAGTCGCAAATTTCAATTCATGCACCGCCCCAATAATGGTAATAGACGCTGATCGTGACGTTTGCGTCTGCCTGTCGCGAAGATGAAAATCTCGCTCGCGTCTGCACCCCGTAATACTGCCTACTACTATATACAGCTTCGCGCGAGCGGCTGAAAGCTGCTGGCAGCAGCACATAGGCCGACGTGCCAATTATGTATGTAATGCTTCATTTTTGTCATGAGCTATGTGTGTGTGTGTGTGTGTGTATTGTCACGATCCATCGCATGTGCATGAAGGATTGACTGACGCTGGGTGGTGACGTTTCGGGACAAGCGCTGACTGAAAATTAATGCGCAAAGTTTTATCTTTGATTAAAAAAAAGTAAGTTAATTATCGAGTCGTAAAATAATCGTTACGATTGAAAAAATCGGTACAGGTCCATAGAAGTAGCGGAACAATGCGAAAAACCACACGCATATGGTACTGCAACACGTAGCTTCCTCGAGGCTCGATTTTATACTTTCTCGATCCTCAGCCTGTTTGTATATGTATATTTAATGACGCTGTACCGCGAATGCACTCAAAGTCAACTAGAATCGCGGCGCGGCGGTTGACGAAGGTACGCATCGATGCGAGACACGTTTTCACGATGCAGCACGCTCTGTGGTCGGCAAATTAAATTGTAACCGATCCAGCTCGAGGTGAATAAATCGGTAAAAAATAAATGACTGCAACAGGCGTGAATGTACTTACTTATTTGCATTATATGCAGACGCAATTAAGGCATCGCGTGTGTCCTTGTTCTTTAGTTGCTACTGCTGTTGCTGCACCCAAGCTGCTGCGCATCAGAGCTTTATTGGCCTCGTGTTCACGTCCATTACCATTTTTATCCCCTACTCCAAGATTCTGTTGTTTCTGCTACTTACTCGTACTGTGCTATTTCTAATATCTAAAAAGCGTAAATGTAATATTCATGTACACACTGGGGTCTGCGCATCTCCTTCCTAGGCACGTCGGCTGCAGAAGCTCGGGTAGTTTTCCGAAGTTGCCTTTGCAAATATTCAAAAGCGTTTAAACCGCTTATTTATTCATCAAAGAAATTAGCCTCGATTGTCGTGTCGGAATGTCGCTTTCGAAAATTAGAGAAGAAGCGCACAACTCGCCTCGCGTCCAAAGTCTTTGTTTTCCCAAGAGGGAAACTGCCTGTTCGTTGTACTGTTGTTGTTGCTGCTGCTGCTGCTGCTGCTGCTACACAGCTGAAGCTCTTCTGCACAAGGCAGAAATGTGTATTCGGGCATTTGTGCAGATGAATCCGAGATATATATACTCACAACGAGCAGACGCAAGTAATGTAATTAGACTCCTCTCGCTGCTGCTGCAGCCACCGCCGCCGACGCCGCCGTTGCAAATTGAGAGGAGACGTCGACGTTCGAATACGAATTGCAGATTAACGCGCTGGTAGTGGAAATTAACGAAAGTAAGAGCATTTCTGGGTCGTTGTCGTGCTCGTACGAATGATTATTATTTGACTCGCGACTGCCGCACAGTCTAGCGTAGCGCGTGTACATCTAGGTATGTATTGTATTTGTATGGAAGCAGCGACGTTTGTTTTGTGCACATAGTCGCGCGATTGAATGGACGCGATGCTATTACTGCAGCGCGCTACTGCCATTGAACGAAGTGCCGTTAGAATTTGGTCGTGCGGATCGTTTAGCAAAAAGCTCAGATTTACCAAATGAACTATCCGTAATGACCGTGAATTTTGTCGATTTCGCAAAAACCAATTTCGACGAGCATGATTTCAAATTCTCTCAGATGAACTTCTCACCAAGTAAGCTTAACCCCCGTTACGTACTTTAACGGCTTACATGCTTTGACTTATACAATTATTTTAATTTGCCCCTTGCAGATTTACGAACAGAGGTACTCGCCATCTAGTGGTAGACGATTGTAGTGGTATTATTATATTTGAGTTAGTTGAAAACATTTACTTTTCTGACACAAAAAAGTTATAATTTTCAGGTCATCTGAAATGCGCTCAATATTTTGTAATTGATATATTGCCAAAAACAAACTAATTAATGGTCATGTATTTTGAAACATTTTACATAGTAATTTTTATCATCAGACCGTTATTGTTATTGAGCATTTCTATCAAACAAAATATATCGAAATTAATGCAAAAAACTTCAAATAACCATTTGTCGTACAATTCAAGCTAGAGAATATTTTTCAATCCTGGATTTTAAATCTCTGAGAGAATATTGTTTTTTCAATCGATTGTACAAATGATCTTTGACCGACTGATGTATTGACTCTCGTACACGCTGCACCGTGTACTGCTCCTTTCATCGGTCTTGTAAGTACTTCGCGTTGCTGCGGCCGCGCGCGAGCTCATGATTTCTAATGATGAATGTACGCATCTCGCCGTGGTATAAGATGTGCTTCGTCACGCTCGCGGCGCGCTCGTCGTATCTGCATACCCAATGGAATATATCAATGTTTGTCGTTGCAATTTGAAAGCGAAGTGATTAATGCGCTCGCGCGAGCTGGCACTGTTTGTTTTAGGACTTTTCGTGTTTACGCACGAAATTTCTCCCCTCCTACCGATGGTTTTGTATGTGTGCATGATAATGCACGCGCACTGGGCTCTGTGTACCACGCGAGAGTATGAGAGAGAGAGATAGAGCTTGATTAATATTGCGCATCGAATGTGTCTTATCATCCTTGCATCAATGAGATTGAAGCGTGTTGTGCGGGTGTAAATATGTTTCGATGCATGAATAATCATGCCGACCGTTTTACATCCGGGGCACATACAACATCGGAAGGTTCGACGCGATGAAATGTTCTTTCATACGCACACCAGCACACGATGTGTAATGTATAGCAATCGAGAGTGGCATGAGTAATTTTATTATAGGTAAAATAAAATGTAATTTTCGCCCAAATACGTACACGCCACCGACGAAATCGAGGAAGTGTCTTATGTGCGCGGAAAGGAAGTCGTATTTCGTCGCTCGCTGTACACGCGTATTGGCCCGTGTCTGTGTACCTGTGTGTGTACACCGTGTACACGCATACACATTGTACTTATCTATACACTGGCTCGAGGCATGCGAGTACTGCGCGACTAGAAGTTACTATTTGGTCGGCTAGACAGTTTTATACACATACGAACTGCGCTCGTCTTTCGTGAAATACTATGACGAGCTTCGTATATCTTATGCAGTGTCTTTTAAATGGCACTCGACAAATGTATTTACTCTTACGTAATTTATGTATTAGCTTTTTTCACGGATGTAGCGTACCGTTCATGAATTATAAATAAGCATACATTTAAAAATTATACGAGATGAAATGGTATCGTATATTTTAATTATTAATGAAGGCTGTGTTATTCATTTGGATCTTTATTGTATCATTAGCGAGAGCGACATAGTTTTTTCATAAAAAATTGAAGAGGGAGGGGTCAAAACTAATTAAAGATCAGTTTATGCTATTTAATTTCCATCTGAGCCTCCACCTTCAACGCCGAAATAGCTCAGTTGGGAGAGCGTTAGACTGAAGATCTAAATGTCCCCGGTTCAATCCCGGGTTTCGGCAATGGTCAATGAGATTGACGATTCTCTTTTGGTCCTATTTTTTTAATTAGCTGAATTGAATGATAGAGCAAAGTGATTACCAATGTCAATCGGAGCCTCCGCCTTCAACGCCGAAATAGCTCAGTTGGGAGAGCGTTAGACTGAAGATCTAAATGTCCCCGGTTCAATCCCGGGTTTCGGCAATGGTCAACGAGCTTGACAATTCCTTTTTGATCCAGTTTTGCTGAAAGGTCATTGAACCACTGACAGCACTGCAATTTTTTTTCTCGTTCAAAAAAAAAATTAGGAATCGTTTTATTTACTCTGCGCTTGAATATACTGCGCAGTAGATGCAGTAGAATATTGGTATTGTACATCAACACAAATTATAAAACGCTCTAAAAAATCATATATTTAAGTATAGTGTTTTGATTGATTCAAAATGAGCAGTATGGTTCTTTTGGTAAAAAATGTATTGATTTTATTCAAAATAGGACTTTGTTTTTATGCATTGATAATGTATAATAGATAGTACATTAGGGTTCTCAACAAAACTAAACAAAAATTGTATACATTTATTAAGTCTTATGCGTGGTGCGCCATGTCAATATGAGATTTGAGATTTCTTTTTTGTCCGAATATCTTTCCGCACGTCTCGCATACATAAGTGTTACCTTTATGCATCTTCTCAATGTGGGTTTTGATATAAGTCTTTCTTGAAAACTGCTTCTGGCATAATTTGCATGTATAAGTAATACCTTTATGCACCTCGTTGATATGGGTTTTGAGGGTAAAGTTGTTACTGAATGTTTTTCCACATGTACTGCAAGTAGGCGTTACGCCATTGTGCACCCCTTTATTATGAGCTTTGAGATAATATTTTTGTTTAAACGTTTTTCCACAAGTATTACATGTATGCATGACACCCTTGTGCATTGTGTCAATGTGAGTTTCAAGATAATTCTTTGTTGAGCATTTCTTTTCACAAATATCACACGTATATGTGACACCATTGTGTACCGAGGCGATGTGAACTCTGAGACTAACCTTTCGTGTGAATGCCTTTTGGCATATATCACATACATGTGTGACACCATTGTGCAGTTCAATGTGGCCTTTTAGATCACCCTTTTGTGAAAATGTCTTTCCACAAATATCACATGTATGTGTGACACCCTTGTGCACTGCGTTAATGTGTCTATTGATATTACTTTTTTGTAAATACGTCTTGCCGCATACATTGCATGCATAGTTGATACCACTGTGTACTTTAATGATATGAGTTTTGTGTCTATTGTTATAGTTTAACTTTGTGTTATCTTCTCCATTTTTATTTTTTTCGTCTAGTTGACAATCGAAATTCAAATTCAATTCTTTCTTGACTCTGCTATCGGTCTCTGTTTTTATAATGTTTTGAGTTTTATAATCCACGGTATGACTCATATGCTGTAAGTGATTTTGAGAATAATTGTCAATTTTTGTAACTTCAAATAAATTCATGCTGGGCTTCTCGTCGTTACACTCAAATTCAATTTTTATTTCGTCAAGTTCAGTTTTACGATTTTCGTTACATTCTCGAAGCAACTATTATAAAAAATCAAGTTTTATTAAAGTTTTGGTAAAAAAAGTTAACTATATGAAATTTATATGACTGATGATTCTTACTGAATATTCTCTGAAGAATCGAACATTTTTAACGTCGGACGAGCTATAATTTGTTTCATGAACATTTTCGTCAAGTAACTCATCCGGAGGTTCTTGTTTAACTCTGAAATAATTAAAATAAGCATAAAAATTATGCTAAGATATATTTATACTTTCATTCGTATTTTGAAAATTACCTGACATTACACTTAAATAAATCACTGGAATCCATCTCACTTAAAATTTTGTGAATGACTAATCTTTCTACGTAACGATTCAAACTAACTAACTAGTATTCAATTTAATAATATTTACCAAATCATCATATCAAAATTTAGACGAAATAATGTAAACACAGCATCTCTAGGGTATTATATACTATTGAAGAAATTACAAATTGATCTCATTAATAAGAAATAATAATTTTTCTATAAACGATATTTTATTAAAAATAATTTTAAAAGATGTCTTATGCAGAGAAAGAGCGAGTTTATAGTAGAAAGGACAAAGATTGCACAAAGATAAAAAAATCTTATTAACTATCAACGACATCATAGTAATTAACATAAAAAACTCTGCAAATTGATTTTTGTCATACAGCGTAAGGGGCGTGCCCAAAAAGTGCTAGAGTAGTGAATCTTATTTTATAGCACTATGCCAACTTATACGCCTTTTTTTGGTATGTGCTTTTTGGGTAAGTGGAACTTAAATCACAGAAATGTGGGTCAAGAGTGTTAATTTATGCATTCTCCCGTGCTGTAAAAGTATTATTTATCACATAGAAAAGTGCAAGGTCGTTAACAAATTACTACTACGAAAACCAAGCGAGGTACCAGTGAGTCCTTTTCATACAGCTCTTCGAACTGAACTCTTTGGAATAAAGTTTTGTAAATGAGTTTCATTGCTGGCAAGAGTGATTATTTTCAATCTTGCTTGTCAGTTTGAAATTGATCTGGCCATGACCTGATGGGTTTGCTCCTTGTTGATAGAAGGAGCATCTAATATATGAACGATTGCCGAAAGAAAACATGCATAGAGGACGGCTGCTTTTTTCACCTGCATTTTCTCATCAAAACTGACACAGATCATCGATACAAGTGTACTTACATCTAACTTCATCTTTTTAATTGCTCATAGAGTATTTGTATAGCATTGTCATTAGTTAATACGCCATTGCGGAATTATCTCCATAGCCGAAATAGCTCAGTTGGGAGAGCGTTAGACTGAAGATCTAAATGTCCCCGGTTCAATCCCGGGTTTCGGCAGTCGAATTAGTCAATTGTCGTCCTAGCGAAATAAATTGATGAGATTTCAATTTTGATTTTTTCAGCTTCGCTAATAATTTTTCTTACGGACTACTCTTGCTTTCCTAAACGTTGCTTGCTTGCTTTCTCGCATCAACTCACACGAGATTCAAAAATAAAAGTATCACGATTTTATCTCGAAACGGATACCGCATTAGACAGTGAGCATGATTAACCGAGTTTTTTTTCTTCTTCTTTCGCTTTTTTTCCACGGCAATAAGAGGCCTCTTATTTAAGTAAGTCCCGCCGTAATGCACCCGACACGGACACACACACACGTAATAATTTTTCAACAATTCCTTCTGCGTAAGCCAGAACAGGTGGTGGATGCCACGAGTATAGAATGCTCGGTTGACGGAAAAAAAATTATGTTTGTCGCGATTCTCTCCGCTATATACTAAGTAAAAGCGTGAGAGAGTAAAGTGCATCTTATTGAATTTATTACCAGTAAAATATATAAATCTCACGCGCACCGCACACACGTGCGTTCCGAAACGAAACAAAAAAAAGCGACACGCACACACCTCGTGACGCAACCGTATATAATAGCACGTAAAGTTTATCGACTCGAGTAGTTCTCATTTTTCGCATTACTCGAGGTGTATGTAGAACAAAAAATGAATTTTATTTTTCCTATAAAATTTTTCTCGCGATTCATGAAGAAAGGTCAGCGACGTGTTCATAACATGCTAACTAATTTCGAATAGCCGCCCCCCGGAAAATAATTCATAAATTTATCATAAAAGCCGCGCTCGGCAAGATGCGAATATGGGCTAACGAGTTTAATATTCTTATAACGCGAGCATTAAAAAAGTTGCGCACCGCATACTTTGTGCTTCATTGTATTTAAATTTGTGCGCTTGTGGCTACATACCCCCAAGATACTTCGATGTATCGCAAGCCTGTAAATTATATCTATATGTACAATATTGTTCTCGCCGCTCGGAAAATAAATCATTTTAATATCTCGGGCATATAACGACAGGACCACTTTAAATTGAGTCGCATAATAATCGTGCATTATTTGCTGCGCGCCGCGTGGCTGGTCTATCTGCGATGATGATGAAACGGTGCATATAATTTGAGGCTCTCAAACGATGTGCTGTTTCGCGACCAAGCCTAGCGCATGTTAAGGCACTGCGAGAGCGTTGCAACTGTATATAATGAGACTTGATAATTATTAATTACATATATTATATTGCAATGAAATCAAGAACCACTAATTAAGCATTTGAATTATTTTTTCAGGCTTCGCGCTGGCGTCCCTGTTGCGACGATGATTTTCAAGTTCTTTCTTCTGCTATGTAAGTACTTTTTCAACATCTCTCGCTTTTATAATAATAATAATAATAATAAATTAAAGACCGAGAAAGTCCAATAAATAATTTGTCAATGATTTTGAAATTAAACGCTGGAGCGGATATAACAAACGCAGTCCTGCGTTAATTTCCAAATTTTCGCTAAATAACCCCGAGAGCACCTGTCCCAATTTCTTTTTTTTCTTCTATTTCACGCGACTCATTAAATCTTTGAATAAAATATAAGGCCTTGAAGGTTGTTGTTGCTGCTAGCTATATAAACGCACTTGCGCGACTAGTAGATACGCGCGGCAAAGAGAGACGGAAATTTTACTGTTTTTCGGGAGTACTGCAAAGAAAACAAGATTCCTTCTGGCGTGACGATCAAGAACGCGATAATGAGGCATCGCCACCGCGGCAAAAACGACGACGCGCGCCGTAGCCGCTGCAGCTATATACTATTTGTTGTCTGAGCGAGCTGTTGCGAAGAAAATTGAGAAATTCGTACGCTGCGTGCACAGAGTGCTGAAAGCTGCTAGACTATAGCATGCACAGATATTCGAGTGCGGGAACACACGGCGCGGGCTGCGCGCTTGGCAAGGATGCATCTGCTGCTGCTGCTGCTACTGCTCTTTCTCTTTTGTAATTTTATTATGCACACACACATAGAGGAGGAAGACTCGAGATACACGTCAGGATGATTTTATTACTCGGAGTTTTCGGCAATTTTTTTCCTTGCCAGTGTACAGCAGCAGCAGCATAAATCCGTCGTATTCTATAATGCAAAATTAATGCTGCCAGATTTATAATCCTTGGCCCGAGTCGTCGATCAAAAAGCATAAGCAATGCTTCACGAGTTGGGAAATCTGTCGAGCTGTGCGCGCTCGAGCCAGCGTAAATACCGTGTATACCCCGAGTCATCTAAAATTCATTTAAATCACCTAAAGTACACATTTTATGTACAAGGCGCTCATGAGCTCAGATGAGCCTGTAAAAAACACCGTTTCGCCTTTATGTACACATTGTAAACGGCGTGCGCGGGGGAAGGCAGCACAGCAGCATTAAAAAAAAAAGCGAAAAAAATTAATAACTCGTTTACTTCGGAGCTACACCTTAATTTCCGTGCAGTGCGCGTACCGAGCGTTATATACACTGTACACACACATAAGCGCCACTTAGAAGAAGAGCTCGCTGCCGCTGCTGCTTGCAAAACGCTAATGGTCGGTACGATTATTCAATTAGCATCTCGGGGCGCTCTCCTACGCTGCTTCTATTTGGATGAAGTTGCACGAAATGTTTTGCTTGCCTATGTGTACTATCTACTTCGCCCGAGCGTTTCCCATCGGGCCGCGGCCCGAAGAATTTACTTTTGCCAGATTACACGTAAAGCGAGGGAGAGGAAAAGTTTATTCTCCAGTAGCAGTAGCAGCAGCAGCAGCAGCAGTTGCAGCGCATCGTCCTCATACCCGAAGCTTCTTTTACTCTTCGCTTCTTTCTTTCTTCCTTTTTTTTAACGGTTACCACTTTTCTTGCTGTTACTCCTCCAGAGGGGTGATTGTTTTAAGTAATGGTCGAGAGTGAGAGAGAAAGAATAAGAGAGTGCAAAGTTCTGCTATCTCGCGCGTTCGAGTTCTTTTAATTTGCTCGCTATATACGTATGCACACACTTACCTACACACATACGCACCTGCGCCGACTCGTAGTTGCACAAGTACGCGAGTTTCATTGCTCTTTTTCTGACTGCTTCTTTTCCTTTTAACCTTTTTACCCCCCTGGTTTTTTTTTCTCCTCCTATCTCGGTCCGAGGTATAGAGATTAAACAAGATGAGCACTTGCTCGCGCTTTCGTACGAAATTGCTATCGGTTTTTGGCCAAATTATGATTATTATTATAATTTTTTTTTTCGTAACGACAAGATGTAAAAAAATTTTTAATAAACATAAATTCTACATGGAAGTAGGTTATCTATGCTTTCGTGTATTATTATTATCACTTCTTATGTAAATAAAAGTAGGCTTGATTGTTCGAGCACGGGCGAAAAAGTGTATTAAGATGAAGTTGCGAGATAAAGCAGAAGCGAGCGAGCGAGAGAGAGAAAGAGCCGAACTATGTATACAGATATCAAAAGAAACGGGAAATGGCAGAACACTTCAATAAACATATTGTGAAATGGAATAATCTGGTGCACCGCTGCTATCGCATACGTCGTGTGTATTTATACGAGAATCAACGTTTTTCTGATATTATTCTCTTTATAATATTAATTATTTTTCATATAAAATCCATTACGTAACGAGGTTATATATTTTTAAAAATTTCATGAAATTATAATCAGATCAATCGTAGCTGCCTATCCACTCTTGGAAGAAATTTGTTTCCGATGCTGCTATATTAAAGCGCCTCATTACAATAAGCACGCCGTAAACGAGCGAATCGTGCACTCTTACCAATTCGCCTCCACCTCGCTTATACACATACACAGACAATAACATCGCTTCCATATCATCGATAAGAACATGATCGTCGGTGCTACTCTGTACTCCCTTTCGAATTTTCAAGAAAATAAAAGTTAAAAAAAAAAAAATAGTTAAAGAAAAAAGCGCCTAGCCAATAAAGTATATCGAGAATGATCCGATACGCGAACAGGGCCGGGATTAAAAATGTATACGCGCGCGCAGCTCCGCGGCTCATTACACTTCCACTTTGTAAAATAATGTATACAAGTCAATAAATGTGCATGTGTATATAATACGAAGCGAACGATCGATCGGTATCGAAGCCCCACGGAGCGGCGGTGGCAGCGGCTTTACCTCTCAACCGGGCGGAAACAATCGACCTTTTGTTGTTGGATGAATTTTTCTCTCTCTTTTCCCTCTCAATCTCTTGCTCTCTCTCTGTCTCTCTCCGAGCGCACCGCACCGCGCCGTATTTTCATTTCTCTGCTGTGTGTGGCACATAGCGCTCAAGGACGCGATTCCCTTTCGCGCCGCGCCGAAGATCATACCTACACAGCCGCGCGCGGCGTTCACGCTGACACGTGGTTCGTTGTTTTTGTTCACTTGTTCCGCGCCTTGTTGTACATACACAGACACTGGCACAAGTATTACTCGAGCGCAGCGTGCAAAATTCTATGGCAGATAAATCTATCGACGCGCGATGTGGTCATTCTTTTGAAACGTCCGTATAAACACAGCCGCTGTCGAAGCTGTCGATTTATCGTGTCTTTATTGTCGCGTGTGCGTCGTCGCGTTTTTTGCCGATCGCTCCATTATAAAAGCTTCGATCGTTGCATCTGCCACGCTGAAAACGGGACGTAATCGGATTATATTCGCTGTCGCATTTATCAACGTTTAATAATTGAGAAAACGCCTCTATGGACGTTGTGCGAACTCTGCACTTTTCGATTTTAATACTATTTTTGCCGGGGATATTCATAATGCGTTAATGATCATAAATTTAAACGATGAAAGTCGAAATTTTCATAGAACGCTTAAAAAGAGCCATATATATACACGTAATACACAGAGTGTATGGAGCCTGGCGTGCGCGCGCGTTGTGGGAGCAGCGGACGCGGTGATTTATCGCCGAGTTAATTAAGATGGATTCTAATTGTATTAGATAATGCCCTCCCGAATCGTTTAAGGGGAAAAATATTTATTGAGTTGAAATTACAATTAACTAAGTTATCTACCACTGTAAAATACTGCGATTGCCTATTAGTGTGCCCGAGCTATGCAGAGGCCTTTTAAAAAGCTCGACGCGGCGCGCGGACGAGTGATCGGCGCTGGCGCATTTTTCTTTGTCGATTTATCGACTCGATGCGAGGTGGCGGTCTCTCTCTCTCTTTCTCTGAGTGAGCCTAATTACATCATGAAAAAAATTCCCCGAAAAATTATAAAGCTACCTGCTGCTGTTGCTGAGTCGTCCTGTATGCAATAATACATGAAATTTTATTAAACTCTTGCACTATTAAAAATATTTACATTAAAATGAATGGCATTTTTTTTATAATTTAGCTTTCATAGAAATTACAAGTTATGAATTAATAATCCTGTAAGAGCTTTAAAATAAATTTTAAATAATTCAATTTAAAATTCATCAAATTCACATTAATTTTCGTGCAGCCCATATGTCCAAGCTAGGTGCTACTGCTCCTCATGATTTAATTGTCTGCTTATCTAATATAAAATGCTGGTTATATTTAATTTGTAAATTTGAATTCAATATCATAAATGTTAATACTTGTGCTGAAAATCTAATTATTTTATTTAATCAAATTTCAAAAATTAAGTTTTACAAGATCCACATAGCTATTTAGGTGCTTTCATATAATTATAATTTACTTTACCACTTGCAGATTTACAAATAAAGATACTCGCCATCTAACGGTGGAGGTTGACTTTAATTATGGTCGAATTTTCATAAATTTTTTTTACCACCATCAACGAATACCTTGAATAAAATTGAGTATAGATTGCTTTGAAATTTGTTTTAAAGACGAGTTTAAAGTAATGTAGTTTTGTCTGTAAGTAAGCGTGTGTGTGCGCAACATTTTCGACAGATAATTACGTTAACGTCGATATTATAATTATCATTAACAACACCGCTGAGCTTGGCGCGTCAAAGTTACACGAGACTTTTCGGGAAAACGAAAAAACAAAAAAAAAAATTTCAAACTTCACGTGCGGTTTCGCAATTATCCTCCTTGTACGAACAAAACACCCTCCTCGTAAAAACGACCGATGAGTGCAAAGTCGACGATGATTTGCACGGCAGCAGCAGCAGCAGCAGCTCTGAAAAGGTTGGCTGCGCGCGAGCGGTTATGAGCTATCCACGTGCATCGTATAAATAACAGAAAAATAATCAAGAACGAAGAGGAGGATTCTGAAGATGATTTTATTGCTGCATGTGCATACAGCAGCAGATAGATGTAACGTATAACAGATCGTTCGCTCGCGGGACTTACGTAATTTCAGGCTCCTCCGACGCGATCCGAGCGAGTAACAAGATATTCTCCTCGGCGGCTGCTGTGTGTGTGTGTACTTCGTCGGAGTTATACCTACCGCGCGCGCGATCACGGGGGTTAAAAATCATTGGCAACACGTTAAGTAACGTTCGTCGAAGAGCATAATATACAATAATATACGTATAATATGAAACGACGAGCAATTTTTTTTTTCTTATACCCTCCGTTTCGCTGCGGCTGCACCGATCGATTATAATATCTCGCGAGACGTTGAACGGTGTCACGGAGAGTGAAATAAATTGTCAGCGGTGCAGTGCGAGGTTCCACGCGCGTGTGTTCAGCAGATAAGCGTCCCATTGTGCTTTCAGCAAATGTTTCCTTTAAACATACACACTCACACATACACAGAGTCACTTAATGTACATTCCTTAATCGTTAAGGCACTGTCGTACAGCTCATAATTATAAGCGCATAAAGCGCAAATCCTTGGCAAAGATCGTACATAATAGAGGCACCTTTATGGGTTTTCATGCCTGTTGCTGCTGTCGCTGCTACTATCATATCTAGAAAGTATAATTGCCATGTATAGTCAGCCGTACTACGCGATGATGTTGCGAGGGTGATACACTGTAAATTATTATGCTGTGCTTAGCGATGTCATATGCTACCTTTCCCTTCAAGGTT
The DNA here is from genome assembly GCA_034770305.1 of Trichogramma dendrolimi. Classification (NCBI taxonomy): domain Eukaryota; kingdom Metazoa; phylum Arthropoda; class Insecta; order Hymenoptera; family Trichogrammatidae; genus Trichogramma; species Trichogramma dendrolimi. The sequence goes on along the minus strand of JAPMIB010000068.1, from coordinate 946,044 downwards.
TTTTGCAACTTTAAGTGTCAATGATATACAAGAAAGAAGAAAATGATGATCCATTTGGTGTTGTTTGGCCTGATCCATTCTGGATTCGTTGATGCCAGTTGGCATAAAAATTTAAGAAATTATGAGCAACTTTTTGTATATCAAAGTTCACTTTTACTTAGAGCTAAAATTTTGCCTTTCTTCATTTGGTTTCTGGAAATTCAGTCATACGCCATCTAGAGATAACTTATAAACATCAGTACCTGAAAAAAGAGTTAAAGTCAAGCGGATTGAATCAAATTCTTAGAGTACTGTAGCGATACATTTAAATGTTTTTTGTATCCAAATAGACTAATTATATTGAAAAATGCTGTTATACCTATCCTTAAAAAATATTTTTTTTTGCTTTTACAAACTAATGCTATGAATACAACAATTAAAACAGCAGTTTGTTAGACATCCCTGTAAACTTTATTCCATATTCACGGAAATTCAATAATAATAAACTTGTTTGAAACAAGATTACGATTAAAAATAACAAATCGAAAACATTTAGTCGGTTTCTATGTTTAGTATTTAAGAGTTTTTTGAAATATATAGCAAGACGAGACCTCAGATGCAACGAGCTAAATTTGATTAAAAATTTTATTTCTATGATCGATAAGATCGACAAGATTTCAAGTCAACATATTGACATAGTATCAAAGAACGTAAGATAAGTAAATTTACACTATTATAAGTTTACCTGAGAATCTAGTTTACCTTGACGAATACAAACTTAAAGTACTACGAAAAAACTCTAGATGGCTTTATCCTATTATTCGAGATATCCTCACACAAAATAAGGAAGATCGTCAATAACATACATCACATCTATACATTTATTAAAATTTGGAATGGATCTATGCTCCACTTTTAAGCAAGCTCATTAAAAACGAATTTCACTGAACGTCGAACAAAATTGACTGAGCTGCGAAACTGAAAAAGATTTATTTATAAAAAATAGATATTTATACAAAATTAGTCAGCGAAATTTGGAATTTTTGTAACATTTTTGGGGATGAAAGAAAAATAACAGATTTTGCTAATTTATTTAAGCGCTTAATATATACTTCGACTTACTAATATCAATGCATCATTTTTAATCGATCCTTTATAAATAAAGTATATATATAACTATACGCGAGAGCGGATGAATGATTAAATAATATTGCATTAGATGAAAATCAAAGCGAAAGCCATCGCAGAAAGAGCCGTACACGCGGATATCGAGGCGACTCTCGAGAATGTCTCTCGCGCGCGAGAAGAGATTTAATTAGTGCCCATGGGATATATATTATTTGAGCACGCGAAGTCATCGCGGTAGCAGTGGTAACCCCAGTGCCTATAAGAAATGCGACTCTCAATTTTTGCAGTATAGTTGCCATTTAGGCAACATTGTGCGTTTCTTTCTCGCTGTTATATACAGCTTGCCATCGGGAGAAATGAAAACTTTTTGATTTTTATGCCTCTTAGCAGTATAGCAGTCGTAGTAACCACCGCTTGCAGCGCAAAAAGAGAGATGAGATTACCGCGCGCGAGTTGCAGGCAGTGTGAAAGTCATCTGTCTCTCGACTCGTTGGGATGTGTGTTGGACCATGTGGCGTATTACACGCATTTTAACGTGCCGGGATTTAACGTATTTAAATTGAATCGAACGTTTAAATGTGGATTTTGCATACTTTACACGATTCATATCTACCGCGACTCTGCGAGCTTGTAATATTATTATTATATTTTTAAAATTTTCATGAAAGTTTCCTGAATCGCGTGTAACTTTTTAAGCGCGCGCGTGAAATCGTTGAATATTCTGAAATAATGCGGATGTTGTCGTCGTCGTCGTCTCCAATCATATTACCATTGATTCGTCAAATAGATATAAAAGAATTGTAAATCTTTTCGTCGTAGACGCTACAAAAACCAGAAATTTTACATAAGCTTTTGCGTGCGCACCTTGTAAACGATATATAAAATGCAAAACCGTAGGGTAATATACTCATCGCGTTCGTTATGTATAAAGACTACCGTGTGTGGCAAAATCTGTGCAGTGGCGATATACCCTCGTTCAGGGATAAAATTATGAATAACACGCCGAGCTAGACGTTATCCAGCCTGATCTGCATACATACTTACACTCCTTTACTGCTTATTATTATTATTATTCTGATTTTTTGCCTTCTTATGCTGCGCATCGACCTCCTCTCTCTCTCTCTCTCTTTACCTCGGCCATTTAGATACACTCTGTTATACTTGCTATACGTGTGGAGGAACATTCATGTGTAGCAAGATGTCCCGCGCGACGCGAATGTAAATCTCTTCTCTCCCTTTTTCTAACGATATACATGCACACGTATACGTATATATACCCAAGTGCACAGCCGAGTTGTTGCAGCGGCAGACGCTGCGGCAGCAGCTGGGTAAAAGTCAAGGATCGAAGAGGCCTCAAGCTCGACTCCTAAGCATCGTGACCTCGCGAACGGGTAACGGGTTATATTAGAGAGAAACTCGCCGCTGCCGTTTGGCGATGAACTACGGCAAAAAGCCAACGAGAGAGCTCGAGAAGCGCAGCAGCAAAAATATGACCTTTATAAACATAAAATATCTAGACCTACGTAGTGCTGACGATCTTTGTGCTTCATTTTTTTTTTGTGAGCTTGCTTCTTCTTCTGCGTCGAGCATCATCGCCCTGCGCACCGATATTTTACGATGTACCTTTTTTCCTTTATGATAACTGCTGTACGAGCCTTGGGGATTTGCACAATTTTCACAACAGCTGTTTGATTTTGTCGAGTCTAATGTTGCTTATTAGGTGCGTTGAGAATTGTATGGATGATAATTCTCGTCGGTTGTTATGAAACGACCTTTATCATCGATTTATAATTGGGAGAGAAAACTGCGAGGAATTTTTCTGCTTTATTACACACTGTATTCACTCTATAGCTTCTCATGCTAATGCGCCGCTTATTGCTGCTCATATTCCCTGGCAAGATTATTAATTCAAAGTCGATGCCGATTCAACAGTTATTACACGTTATTGTGCTTTTATTGAAAAAATTATAGAGCTTCGACAGCCGCGCAGTGTCATATTTAATAAGTCTCGTGTCAGTACAATACACACAGACACACACACACACACATTAACGTATACGAGGGATTCTTTCACGCGGCGCATTAGACGCGCATAAGCACATGCGATATCTCGCCGAAGAATCATGTTCCCCAACAATGCAGCAGCCGCGGCGGCCGCGAATTCGCTCGAGCTATCGACTGCTCGTTTAAAGAATTCGACTGTTTTATTGGAGGGAGAGAGAGAGAGAATGCGAAATGTTAAGGACACATTTGCCTTATAGGCTATTATAAACGAGAACTTTTCTGCCTCGCGCGCACACGTGACTTACTTTTACTTTCAGGAAGTTTCATGCATACACATCGTTGCGGTTTTGCATATGTGTGTATGTGCGCGCACAGATGCCTATATGTATTCGCGAGGTTCGCGAGTGGTTCACCGTCGGATGAAAAGTAAAACTCGCGAGAGAGAGAGAGAGAGAAAGAAAGATGAGAGTTCGCGATGAGTCTAGTCTGCACACACAGGAGCTGCACTCGCGGTACACGCGCGGCGATCCTTATACGAGCTGCTGCTGCGCGGGGGCTTTTGAATTTCAATAAAATAATTCACGCGCGCGATAACGCGTAACGAAAGTTTGGCCGAGGAATTTTCCGCGCGAGCTTGTACAACAGAGTACATATCTTTCGTCGTCGTCAAGCATCCGATATTTTCATTATAAAGCTAAACACACGCTTTTAACTACAGTATAATAGCGTAAGCCTTAACTTTCCAAAAGAGCAGAAGATGATGAAGTTTCGAAGCTCTCGCGCAAAGAGCTGTCTTATTTCACTCACGAAAGTCGATCTCCTCGAAGTCTAGTCGACAATGTTGCTCGTGGTTCTTTTTTTTTTTTTTTGCGCAAAAAATATATAATTGCATATACATCGCGATTAGCTTTTCACGATTTTCTCATTGTTTCGCCCAAGCTCTCGGCGCGCGAGCTGCATTGTTCGCGTGTACCGCGTGTACCGCGCGGGGATCCGTGTATCATATTGACACAACTACTCGCCTGCGCGCGCGTACGTACGTAGCATGTATAATAAGAATAATCAAATGATTTTTCATTCAGCGGCAGCAGCAACACACACCCGAGGAAGTGTGAAAACTTCACGTGTCAAAACTTCAATTACTTCGCGCGCGTATCTTACATACACATATAGTATAGTAAAGTATAATACGGAACAATATGATTCTCAAGGCATATCATTCAGCAATTTTCAACTTCGAGCATATAGGCGCGCGCGCATGCAACAATTGTTATCGAATCATCTCGCCTGCGCGCCAAGTCTTATCAGCGTGTCTGCGTTAATATTGAACCCCGTACTCGAGTAACGTAACGCACATAGGATTTATACACATGAAATATAGCAACTACACTCGATCGATTAATATAGATACATCGTGGCTCTCTCTCTCTCACTCGACTCTAATAACTGCGCACTACCACTCGCAACACGTGTCTATCAAAATCTCGAATTTTCGCTATCTCTCTCTCTCGGCATTTAGCGAGCTGCACACAAAAAAATGAGAAAAAAAACTTCTCACTCTCCGTTTGCTACTCGCACTACCGCCGCCGTCATACACGCACACGCGCGTGATCGATATCGCGCTGATCCGTGGTACGCGCGGCGGAAAAACTGGGTCGAATCTGCGAAGATTAGCACACAGCACGCATAGCATATATGTACGTATGCAGCGTAATGTATCTCTCGCGCGCTCTACATATTATACGCAGCATATGCCGCGATGCATCGAGGCCCTCTGCGCTATATACATATACTGTGCACGGCACGGCTGCCGCGCACGGCTGTCTATCAAACGCGGATCTCATTCGCAATATGTGTACAGCGGTAGCGTCGACAATGCTCCTGGCATGGGTTATATCACACACACACACGCGCGCACATTGCAAGCGCCAACAGCACGTGGATTATGACGCGATCCGCTCGGCGACGACTGATTTATTTATACGCGTTCGAGTATATATTCACTGTATATTGTTGTACGTATTACTTCTGGACGAATAATTGTCGGGGCGCAACAATCACGTCTCTTACGCGATCTCTTTCGTTCTCGCTGACTCGTGCGATCCTTATCTACATCTCTCTCGAGCGTTAAATACCGATTGCATGTTTAATTCGACTATTTGTGTATACTTAAGTGGTTCGTATAAGCTACGTATACCCACGAGACGACGCTCTACTTTCTAAATTGCCAGCTTTTTTATCTTCCCCGGGCACCGGCGTATATTATAATATTCTATTAGTCAAAGCAGCTCGCAAGTAGCATCATGATAGAGTCTATATTTGAAATTTCGTTTATTATTACTTGTATAAACTCGCTAGCGTCTCTCGGTCGAACCTACACCCGGACGATCTCCGTCGGCAATGAACGAGCTTTTCCTTGATTGAACCGAATCAGCAGCGTTCCACTCGCGAATATGAACTTATAATATGAGCAAGGAGGCAGCGGCACTTCGTCCCATGCATAATTCAAGTATTTCATTGAGACGCGAGCCGAGCTGCTTCCTGCGCGCAGAGAACTCGAGCTGTGTAAACTCGCGCGCCCCCGATCATATTAAGTATGAATTCTCGTATTCGGCTGTCATGAGAGAGCCCCCCGCAAACGCGAATCCCTACATTAGCAAGGATCGCGTATAATATTCACGCAGAGATCGGGTTCATTGGCTCAATGTCCGCTCTGATTAGGAAGAGTCGTGTGGTGCGTGTAATATATATACAGAAGCACATGCAAGAAAATCGTTTACACCGCGAGAGACGATCGTAAATTTCATAATGCGATTACTTTTGGCGGCACGAAAAAGAGAGGAAAAAACAAACGCACGCGGGGGAAAGGGAGGGAAATAATCGACCACGATACGTATGCTATCCTCGCGCATAACGTATATCTGGCAGGGCAGTGTACCCGCGTAAAATCCATCAAGCCGCGATCGCAACTTGTGTATGTATATATAATAATGTGTACGCGTAACACGCGGCAGCTAGACGGCGGCGGCGTCGGCTCCGTCCTCATCATCATCTTGTGTAATGGGCAGATCGATCATGCGCGGCGGCGGCGGCGAGAGTTGCACACACACACACACATGCACGCGGGGCTACATATAAACAGACATCCAGAGGTGCATATATAGGCTTATTGCTGCTGCACATATAGGTAGCAATATGTGCTCGGTCATAACGATCACGTTCTCTCCTCGCGTACATATAGCTAGGTAGGTAGGTTGGTAAGATAGCTAGAGCTGCAGCAGCAGCACAAGTTGCTTGTACGATGCACATGCGGCACACATTAGACATTATACATCTGGGCGGACCGCTACTGCCACTGCTGCAGCAGCAGCTACTGTTGAATTTATACGTAGGTACACGTTATGTATACTCGATGTGTGCCATGTGCTGTATACACAATATTGTACATACATCGAGCGAGTTCGAGATACGAATCGCTCGTCGGGACACCACCTCACCTGTGCAATGATGTATCAATTTGTATTGACTGCTGCTGCTGCTGCTGTCGATACCCGCCACTCGGGGCCCAGATTTACAGAGTGCCATATAGAGAGCTTTGACGCGACCCTGGTGCTCCATCGAATATCGAAACAGGCCGTGTAAAAAAAAGTATGGCCAAAGTCTTGCTTTGGCCACACTTCTATGCCAGACTTTTGTGTCACTTTTGCCATACTTTTTTTTACACGGGTATAGGGCTTGAATCTTGAAAATTTTCATTTTCCAATACACTCTTCAAAAGTACATAATTAATTTTCAATTTTAATTTTTGGCATTAGCCCATTCATTTTCCATTGAAATCTTACATAAAATTGCATCAAGGGCAGATAAATTTCGTTTCATTATAATTTCAATTATCGGAAAGGGGAGATTGGTATGTGAGTAAAAGTAAACACTGCTTCGCGAGGAATCGTATGCTTATAGCTTGTCATTTTCGAAAATATCTCGAACTTTACAATTTATATTTAACTCATTGACTCTAGATGTCGCATAGTGAACCTCGCTGTGGTAACATTTCGATTAAATTTATACCTATACCGATTAATTATGAAAAAATTATCATTACTCGCTATAAATGCATCGATCTGGGTACTTATTCAACTGTTTTCATTCAAGTCAGAAGTAATAATGACCAAAGACAAAAAAAAAGGGAAGAAAATCACTCCAGGTCTCGGATCGGAGTCGATAAGCACCTTTGAAATTCCAGGCCATTAGAGCTGCAATACGGGATAAAGTAAATAAACAGCTCGCGCGCGAATCGCGATCGATATATATATAAAAGCGCCCGCTGCTGCTGCGACCGTAGTAAAAACGACTCCTCGTTGTTACAGATTTTACGTCATAGCTTTTCGCGCTTAAGGTAAAAGTATTACTCTCGCCATCGCTGCTGCTGCTGCTGATCATCGATACACACATCTATACACTGCACTCGCGCGCGCACACATTGCGTGTTAATGCGGCAGCAAACCGATCGGATAGTGCCTTTACTATATCCAGCTGGGTTAAAGGCTCGCACTTTTATAATGTTCGGGAGCGCGCGCGCGCGATATTACGACACGCGCCGCGCGTTCTATTTCGCCGTTCGCGCAGGACGAAACGATCGATGTATACAGGTATATAGTACATTACGTCGAAGGTATGTACGCGGCGTACACACATACATCTGCGCGAAAGTGCACAATAGTGGCCGAATTCTGCAGCGCATGTACGTGTGTGGCCACTCGCGCGCGAGCATTACAGATAATCATCGATCGCATTGGATATCGTCGGCTCGCGCTCGATCGGCAGAGGCGAGAGAGCCGCAAAAAGTTTCGGTAGCCGATATTTATAATAGTGCCCCATATATTATTATATGTTTACATGTGTTACTGTTGCAGCTGATACACATAAACACACACACACACACACACACATATAGATGCACATACACGTGCGTGCTATTATGCCAGTATACCTCGAATGCATCGAATAGAAAGTAAATGCGCGCGAGTACATGTATGCGATAGTAAACACATACCTCCCACAGCGAGAGAAGATCGTTATACCGCAATGAATCGAATGCAATGGAAGCTCGGCAAAAATCGCTCGGGAAAGAGAGAGAGAACGTCGCCCGAAATGTTGCCCTTTGTTCGCCGCGTGTGGCGAACGTTATATTCGTTATGGATTCTAATGTAGGTGAAAAGATGCATCGCAATTGCCTTGACTCTGAGCCTTGTAGCAGTAGTGCAGTATGTAAATACAGTGCGAAGATTCTCAAGTGCGAGCTGCGATATTGAAATAGTATTTATATACATGCGCACGTAAGCGCGCGTACTTCTATACACCAGAGTACGATGATTTTGAAATCGATCGTAAAAGTTTATCGATGCAATCGTAATGCGAGGGAGAAACTGCGTTCGATATAAATAAAATCAACGACGAGGAGATGCGTCGCTGAAGTGATACACGCCGTTCGTAATGACAAAACATCCGCCATCGCAACGACGGAAAAAGTGCATTACAGATACGGTCGCAGACGGACAGCTGCCGGTATAATGCCGCACGAGACTCGGACATGTTTGCGAATTCAAATTGTCACATGCACGTCGACGTACGTCGCTCAAGCTCATTGTTACATGCAGAGTATCGTCCTCGTCGTTCTCGTGGATTTAATATATTTCGGATGTACTCGCACATGCAACTTACGTTTATCAATGTCGAGCGCGCCTTTCTGATAGACGATGACTCGCAATATGGTCGATTTTTTTTAGCCTCGCTTACTTTTTGTCCCTCATTGAAAGATGTGATTTTCAAAAGACGCGTCATACATTTACGCATTTATAGTTTGACAATTACTTAAAATGACATCATTTAAATGTCAATTTTCCGAATCAAAGTAGATTTTTCTTCGGGTATTCAAAGTCTCAAAGCCAAAAAGAATCAGAGAATAATTTCAAATATTCTTGGCAATGTTAGACGCGGAACGAGTAATCATATTTCAGCTTCGACTTTAAACGATTTTTTTAAGTATTGCTCATATATTCGTATTGCAGGGCACTTACAGATCGCTTATATCGAATACAGCTGACGCAATGCGTCAACGTCGTTTTCACTTTATGTGTATGCGAGCGCGCGCGTGTGTGTGTATCGTCGATCGACTGCTTCGCTGCACTTTGACACGCGATTGATTTTCCCTCAACGTGGCTGTCGATAGGTATATAATGCAGTCGACAGTCAGGTTGCCCCCGATTTTCATTGTTCAGATCATCATCTCGGTGGTGGCGACGCGAGCCCTCGAGAGTGGTGTCTATATAACGTACGAAACTATTAAGTGTCAGCGGCAGACTATGCGTGTATACGCGCATGAACGCTTTGATTGCCGCTATCTCTCCCTCCCTCTCTGTCCGACGATTAATCACCTTTTTTTATTATAATAAAGATTGACGCGCGAGGGGTGCGCGCTTCGTAACGAGTGAGAGGCTCATTCGCGAGCTTTTTTATTTTTCATTTTGTCGAGCGGTGTGTGCATCAAAGCGCGCGAGCGAGTGGAAACTCGCGCGACAATACGCCCGCTTGATTTACGCGGAGTAAGAGATTTATGAAAATTGCCTCTTCCCGATGCAGCAGCAGCCTCACAGAGAAAGAGTGAGCTTCGTAATGAACACAATGCGCGAATATATCATTTCGGATTAGACCTGGCCTAGCCTCGAGTTTTATTCATATCCAACGAGCAATTTACGTGCTGCGATAAATACAGCGTGTGGCACGCATACCTCCAATATCATCGCGACAGCATATTTACACTTCAATCGGGACGATGAAATGCACTATTTATGAGGGCTCTGTGAAGGTTTTATGCTGTACCTGCTGCTGTTTCCGCCTCGTGTGTATGCAAATCAAGGAAAACATCTGAAATAGACGTTTTCGCTATGCGAGCACGCGCTGTAACATCGGTGGCAGCAGCAACTGTGTCACACGTTTCAGTTTTACCCAAAAAAAAAAAAAAAAAAACGAAGGGTTGAAAATTCACGTATATATATTTTCTTTTCCCTCTCACGCGTATATGGTAGCAGCACCGGTGTGCAGCAGAAGGGTCGTCGACTGCGTGACACACGGGCAGCAGTCGAGCGAATGCAAATGTGACTGTGTGTCTCTGTCTCGCTGATATAAATATTTCCGTTTTCTATACTGAGCTACTCACTCTCTCTGTGTTTTGCCAACTCAGGAAAATACTCGTCAAAAATGGAGAGAAAAAAAAACATTTCAATTGCTTTTCTTTCATAAATAATGAGGTGTAAACGATCTTGAAAACGAGCTAAGTATGTACACAACTATACGAGGAGATAAATCTTCTCTCACGGAAACGCAGTCGAGCGAGATCTTCACGTAGTAAATACGATTTGATCGATTTTCGTTTATCGATATCTGCTGAGCAAACACGAAAAAAAAAGAGGCATCGCACATCTATACTCTCGAGAGAAGCTACAAACTGCGCTCGAAGTAGGTGAACGATGTTATGGGTGAAAGTTGAGCATCATGCATCACGACGATTTAGGGCTCGCCGAAGTATCCACACGAGTTTATATACGCGCGGGATAATCGTCAAAATATTTATGTGTAGATGCGCGCAGATAACGTCCGCACAGGAACAATTCGACAATATTTGTCCGGAATTCGAAAGGAGCTATATTCAAACGAACCGTTATAGGTTTATGTACAGCGGGCAAAAGTAGCTAAAGAGATGTACGAATTCGGAGCAACGCGAAGATGACTCGAGTGCATACATATATAATCTCTCGTAGGCGCCCTTTTAGCATTATAATACGACTAAAGCTCCTCGTGTATATGTATGCGCGCCTTGGCTTATTTTCTCCTGGATATTATGCTGTATATACTGTTTCTGCCTTTGTCATCAGGACGACAACGACGACAACAACAACAACTGCAACTACAGTGCGCCGCTAAAAGCTTTTATACGCGATGAGGCTCCGACAGTATATCACATAACTCCGCGTGTGTGCATCTCTCTGTATATTGTACGTGTGTATATTAGCGTCTCTTGTATACAACTCATTACGTGATATCCTCGCAGGATAAATAACCTGCGCCGCTGTATGTATATAGTACGAAATGTTAAAGCTAATTCCCCGCGGCTTCTTCAAAAACCTCATGCTTATCAACTTTTCCCGATACATAGTAACGACAAAAAATATACTTATAGCTTCCATAATAAACCAAATTATCTATGTACCGAACTACCGATAATGAACATGTTGAATTTTTCTTTTCTTCAGGTACTGCAGCGACTCTTGTACCAGGCCACTACTGTATTGAAATCAAGGTGAGTTATTATTTTTTCCTCTCTATCTCATCGAACGTTCGAAATATCGCGACTATCGGACGATGTAACACGGTCCATTATTCCCACGTACAACAACGTACGAGCTCAAAATTGGATATGTAAACGGGAGAAAATTAATCGTCATCCGTGAAGAGCTAGGAACTAATCGCGCGCCAAGTCGGAAACAATGACGTTTCCTCTTTTCGCGCGCCGGGCTCAGGCTGCCCTTTACATACTATAGCAATCTGTCGATCTTTACAATCGGGGAATGTAATAGCCACGCCTCGTCGTTCTCGATTCACGCCTACACATACAGACACCGACGTATACCCACGTATATAGCACCTTGTGCTGTCATGTTGTTGTTGTAGTTGTTGTTGCTGCTGCTGCTGCTGCTGCTGCTGTTGTAGTTGTCTCTCTGAATATATATATATAGAGAGAGAGAGAGAGAGCGAGGGCCGCTGCCAAGTGTAATTCTCTCGCTCCGCACGAGCTGCAGCGCAGCAGCAGCAGCAGGTATATACGTATATACAGCTAGGGCTCTGATTCGCGTTAACGAGAAGTATCTACCTCTCTCTCTCTCAACCTATGCTGTAAAGCTTCCGGTGGAGTTCATCAGATCGGCAAAACAATGCCGTAGCTTATACACGTGAATCCTGACGCAATGCTATTATGGAAGAGCTGCTGCTGCTGCAGCAGTGGTCCTCGCTGTACTACTTTAGCCTGTTCTACTCCTCCCATTCGGGAATTCGAGTTGCAAATTCGTCTAGTCTCTCTCTCTCTTTGGAGCAGCCCGCTCGAGAGAGACTCTTTTTCCGAAAGATGTAACGCGCGCGCGCGGCGAAGGGAAATTTATCCGCGCGTTAATACGGAAGTTGTCATTATCCATATATATGCAACGACGTGTGTGCATATAGGTGTGGTATTAGCACACGGACGTGCGTGCGATATACTTTGTTCTCGTCCAGTAGCGACGAGGCGACGCGACGGACCATATGTACACAGAGTTATGATATCGCAAAAGTCTGTAGCAGTAGCAGCAGCCTAGAGAAAACTTGAGCTATCCGTCGTGACGTAATTTTCAGGAAAATTATTATTAAAATTTTACGTATCTCGGTTCAGTTATTTTACGCGCGCGAATATGCTGTATGATTGATTTTTAATGATGCGCGCATGGTGGCACATCTGATGAAAAGTCGATAAGACGCGCGGCGCAGGACTCGTATATGGTTCGTATCAACGACGGACACTAAAGTTTATGAAGCGGGACTAATGCTTTCAGGGTTCGCTCTTACCGCTGAACGTGGCAGAACAATCGACATATCTACCTCGAATGAAGGATAATGAACATGGTCAGGGCCACGCAGGCTGCAGCTGAAACCATATAACCGCGCGTACACACACACACGTGTATACCTTAAATCTTTATCGAAAGTCGCATAGAAGACGCAGCTCGCGAGTATATAGATATACTGCGTAAAGACAAAGGAAAGAATCTGCGCGCGAGTGGCGCACACGAGTCGCATCGACGCGCGACTTCCTACGTACGTGCGCGGTACGGTGCGGTGTGCTTCTCTTATGCGTCTCGCCATATAGTGGCATGGCTATCATTAAAGAGGCGTGAGTATTATATACGACGCGTTGTGTTGTGCTACGAGTAGTTGCTCATCCCGGGCTATATATAGCTAAGTTCTACACGGTTACGTACTCCTTTCTCCCATTACTCTATAATACGCAGCCAAGCGCTATCTCTTTCCCTCGTGCCATGCGCCCGCGTGTTTTTATGCACTTATATAGATACCTATATACAGCGAGCTCTCTTCTCGCGGGACTCTCGCGCGCGAGGTATTATATTGCGGCACGAGAGTATTGTTTTTCAAGGAAATAATTTATTAACGTAAGACTCGATTTTTGTCATCGAGCTTTACGATGATCATCGTTGTGATTTTATACGAACAGAGCATTAGAAAAATATTTCATTCTTCCCTGGTACAAAAGTGTTCAAAATCTTATGGTTAGTTTTTGGCCGACCACATTTTATTCTCGGACATAGAAGGAACAGATTTACAGATAAAGCATCTCGCCACCTAACGGTGAAGGCTTAAATCTTTTTGTTAGTGTCTGAAAACTGATGCAAATTTTTTGAAATAATAAAATTTTCATTTCAAGGTCATTTAAAATGCGCTTAATATTTTTAAAATAATTACGAAAGAGAAATCGCTAAAAAAAAGCCAATGAATGTTCATATATTTTGAAACATTTTAAACAGTCGTTTTTTGATAACTATGCTATTATCGATATTAAGCATAGAAGATTCCGACGTTCCGACGGACACAATCGATGTTAGCCCAGTGTACATCGAAGAGTAGACTTGAGGTTTCTCTATCATGCATAAAAAAATTAACACAGAAATTCTACTATTTATGGCGATTATTGTTGTTTGATTTTTTCAATCATTTTCTTTTAATTCTAATTTAATTTCTACTTCCACTGCCTCACACAAGATAGATCTGCCTAGACGGGGCAACTGAGAATTTACCTTGTATATATCTTAATATATTTCTAGACGCACGAATTTCGCTGTGCAGCTGCAACGCTCGAGCGGGCGCGCGAAGCCGCTTTGAATTTATGTACTATGTGTTGGATTGCAATCGTCCAATAAAATATAACCTTGTAAAATACGCGCTGAGCATGGGCATTACATTGTTATGTATCGATTCGCCGGAATCGCGATTCCTCTTTGGATAACCAAGGCAAAAATATGAAAAATAATTTATCCAATTAACGGGGGCCGTATTGGAAACGGGCAGATCAGAGGGCGTTTTGCGAGCGTCACGCGACTGGCGATGATAACGTTTTTTTTTTGTTTTTTAATTTATTATTTCGAAGAGAAAAGAGAGGAATTTTATTGATCAATCCGAGCTGGGTATATAAAACAATAACGACTCGGCGGCGCTTTGGCAAACGATGCACACTGCACCGGGCCGCATTGCAACTTTCGCGCGTCCTTGCGCAACTACATATATATATAAAATGTTTGTGTACACATATAAACGCGTGTGCGCTGTGTGCTCCGGATCCTAAAACAAAATGCTCACCGCATAGTTTTACCCTTTCTCCTTTTGTGTAAACTCCGCGTGATGCGAGAGCCGCGCAGGAAGGACCGTAGTAGAACACAAACACACACCTACATATATATGGTAGACAAGAAGATCGCACGTATACGATAAATTTGAGCGTTTGAGTTTTCCGCATATAGCATGTATGAACGATAAACGAATGTATATACGTAGATAGATAGATAGATATATAGGTAGGTAGCGGTGCGGTCGGATATGCGCGCACCGCGATCGTCGGGCCGTGACCGGCATCGATTTAACGATCGCTTAAACTCATATTTCACGCCAGGCTGGGTCAGATTGAATTATCTAACACGTGTTAGACACACAGACACACACACACACACACATTACCATCGCACGCGAGATTTTGTCGATAACGCGCACGTCTCTCTCTCTGTAGCTGCTACTGATATAACAATATCGACGACGTTGTTATTATTGTTGTTGTTGTTGTTGTTGGCTTTTTCGTATGGCTATCCTGTCCACGGAGATTTCACGTGTGTCTGCGAGTGTGTCTTCCTTACAACGCGAATGTAATATACGTGCGCTCTGACTGTTACAGAGACAGGAGTTTTCGTGCGACGGATATAACTGCAATACGGCGCTGCTGCTAGTTCGATGGAAAGTTCTGTGCGCAGGGATGCAACTTGATAGTTTGTTACATGTGTGTGTGTATGGGTGGGTGGTACGTACGTACGTGTCACGTGATGCATTGCCGGAGATTTGTATATATAGCGAATAAGTTTCTTCTTTCGCGCGAAGCATTCATATGCATATGGTTTTGCTCGCGCGTGAATTTCTCGTCGTGATACGTTGATTTAATCAAACTTTGTTTCGCGCGCGGCTACTGTTTTGGATCTGCGTTACGCGCACGTTGTAATAACACAATTCCGTCATAAAGGAAAAAATAAGTTATAGAAAACTTGGGTCGATGCTGGAAATGAATACGGGGGCGCGCATTGCTTGCAAAAGTATACCTTGCATTTATATATATATCGAATGTCAACCGAAATGCGAATTGTAACTAATACCGCGCGGTCCGCCGCCGCCGCTCGATTCCCATACTTAAAAGTTACCAACTCCATAAACATTTGGTTGTTAACAAGTACACATGGAAGCAGCGAGTAATGTCGGATTGCTATTGCTGCCGCTGTTTACGAAAACCTCGGGAAAATACATGTAACCGCGCGCGCGCGCGCGGAGCAGCGGGCCGATAAAAATGTATACTCCAGATATTCCTTTTGCGCCTCAAAACTGATTCTGCGCATTCTCTTGACAGTATATACGACGTGTAATGTAGATCAACGACACAGATACCGGATTGCATTATATACACGTTTCTATATATATATTATTATCCGTGTTGTTTCCCGGCAGAGTTCGATGCATTGGCCCATAGTGGGAAGATATTTCGAGTATTTATTTAAATTATTTATAATTAATTCGTACTCGCTAAATACTTGTAAAGAATAGCAAAACTTTCGTTAGATAATTGCATCACTAGCGCATAAACTTTTTTACGTCTCTAAAAGATTATTATTTCTAAATAAAGATATATCGATAAATTCAATGTAATAATGCTCTAAATGCATTCATAAAATTCAAATTGAACCGATAATCGTAAACTTCAAAATCTTTCATGAAATTTCATCGACCTTCTTAATAATGCAAATATCGTAAAATTAATACATGTTACGAAATGTTGGCCTAAAAAACCAACTCCATACAATTTCGCACGAAACGCTGACGAAAAATTTTAATATTTACTCTTTAATAAAATTATACCATTAATGAAAAATCCTTTACGGCTACCCGTATTCATTGCATCTATTATTGAAAATAAAGTTCGCAATTTACTGGGTCGTCAAAAATTCGAGCCGCAGCGCTTCGAGCGATCGTTACAATCTGATAATATGTATAATTAAAAGGCCAATTTTACAACTGGTCAAACTTTTTAAGAGCCATCAATTTTAACCCCGATGTAAAACTTGAGCGAGCCATTACTCCGAGCGGCGAAAATCCTTGGAGCATACAACCGTTCGCTATTCGACGCTCGACCGGTTGCCATTCGCCAGGAACGCCATTCACTACGCGTACTATAGACGGCGTCGAACTTTGTTATATAGCACGTCGCGAGCGCCCAGGCATTATGTCTCGGGCTCCTGCTTTAATCGCGCCGTATCCAATCCGTTGAAAAGTTTTGCCTTTTTCTTTTCTTCATCTTTCGGAGCTACTGCGTATATTATATTCATCGTTTTTGCGCGCGTATATAATAACGCCTCTTGCGAGCGCGTCTATTCAATTAGACCAAAGCAAAGGTGCACATATTCGCGCATTTATATACATATACTGGCATAACTTTCATTCAAGGCGAGAGCTGCTGCTGCTACTGCTGCTGCTAGACACACTCGCGCCGCGTGCGCGCGGATCGCTATCAGTCAAGGGAAAAAAGGCGCGAGTTTTCTCACGCAACTCCGTGTGCTAACAATGTTGTGTCTACGAGAATCGCGCGAGACGTTGTACGCGCCTCGCGCCCTCTTAAACTTATAAGCAATTGTGCGAAAGAGCGCGAAAAGTAACACCGCCGACAGTATGTGTGTGTGCAGCACGTTTACGCATGTATGCACAGCTATGCGCGCGTACGAGAGATACACGAAATACTTCCGAAGGTATTTCCCGAATAAGCTGGTGCGTGCGAGAGATCGGCTCAGCGACTGTTTTATGCCACCGGCGGCGACGGCCGCGCGATTGAGTAATCGCGAGGGTATTGCACTTGATTTTTTGTTGGTTACCTCTCGCTTTCGTTAGAATTTCGGATGTTTTACGATGTCCGATCGAAATTTTTGTTTATGTTATACGTGTAGGAGGGTATTGACGCAATTGGTATTTCTATGCTCTAATAATTTGTTTATTTTATTATACGATTTTGCAGTCGTCCGACGATGAGGAAAGATCGAGGCTTCCGGAGCTCCTCACCGAGCTTGACGTGGCTAGCGAAGAAGCATCGGTGGAAGATGTCAAAGCCCTGAGCAAACTCGTCAAGAGGCTAGCGTCGGACAAAAATGGCGAGTACTTGAAGATACAAGGTTCATTTCTTTTTTCGTACTAACCAAATGCATATCGCATAATTATGCTTCGCACTCGACAATTAATGTTTTTCTCATTTCTCTCTCGCGGCGATCCTAGTCATTTTTGGTGATGAGGAGTTATTTAACAAATCATCTGAGGGTATGGCAAATCAAAAAGTTATTCATCAAATCTACGAATATCATTATTAATAAATCATGCATGTTTTTACAAAATCATCTTACTAGAACTAAAATACATTTTTATGTCTTTGCTAGTACTTTTTTTATGTAGTAAGAAAATACTTTGATTCTTTTTTGTTCATTATTATTAAATTTTAGAAATCACTGGTCAACCCGGAGTGGATTACCCAGCGTTGACAACTATTCCCGCAACAACGTTCAGCTGCCGTGGACAAAGAGGCGGATACTACGCTGATTTAGAAACCAATTGTCAAGTAATGAAAATGCGGATCGTCAAATACATAATTTTTTTATTATAAATTTCATAACATTTTTGTAATTCATATCACTGATTCCATGCTTTCTTTTTTAGGTTTTTCACATATGCGACAACGGCCGAAAAATATCCTTCCTATGTCCAAACGGCACCATCTTTCAACAGTCGCAATTGATTTGCGACTGGTGGTTCAAGGTGGATTGCGCAAGATCAGCTGAACTCTACGAGCAGAGCTCCGAGTATCTCGCCGAGGAAGAAAGAAAACGCGTCGAAAAGAAGAAGATGACCTCGGAATTCCACAGGACAAACAATGACGACAATTATCATCAGAACGTAGATTACGACGGTCGTCAAAACGGTAGATCGAACCCGTTCGGCCAATCTGCGTCGCAGAATCAACTGTCCAACGATAAGAATGCCAAGTCAAATCAGAATCACAACGACGTTTACGAGAAGCAAGCCTCGAAATCAGGAAGTCAAATACAGTACCCGAACCATCGCTACGACGAAAGTACGATCCCTCGACCCAAGGAAGATTACAGAAAAGCTCAGAGTAATCGGCAATTGAATCAGCTGTACTCCAACGACGGCAAAAATGTCCAAAGCGTCAAGTTCTACAATCATCAAGGAAAATCCAATCAAGAGGACGTTTATTACGGTTCGGCGGCCAATGTGAATGCTCAACGCGAAGATAAGCAAGCCGTCAAGTCCAACAAACCTCGTACTTTCACTCGGCAAAATTTCAACGCTGGAGTGCAGAAAGTCACGCCAGTCTATACGGAAGCCACTACGTTCCGTACGTCAACCGCTAGTCCAATTAGAGAATTTCAACACTTGGCCGAGAGCGCCGCTTTCGTATCCAGCCGCAACAATGGCAAATTCAAACCGCCGAATTCCAATCAGTATAATAGCTTCTTCACGAGCAGCAACAAAGCCACAACCTCGACTCCGCAGACTAATAATCAACAATCGACTGCCACTACGACTGGAAATACTTTAACTAGTCCGCAAAATTTGGTTCGTTCCCGTGTGACCATTCCACCATTCCCTGGACCCACATATGCACCGATTTATAAACCAAGAACGACGACCCCGTCGAACGACGAAGCGCAGCAGAGTACCACTCTGAGATCGTACACCAACACCGAGTACTTCCGCCAAAATAATCAGGATCAAGGAACGACCTACAGGAATTTCGAAAGTACGACTAACTATCCCGACGTCGCGACGACCTACTCGCCGTTCAATTTTGCGAAAAACTTCGGTGAAAAGTACACGAATCCACCTCCGACCGATGACAGTGGCGAAAGGTACACGACCTATGCACCAACGACTCAGAGACCCGTTTACGTGAGAAAAGAGACTACCAGCAAACCGGAGACCATAACGACGAATTACGACAGTGGCGAGTTCACCACTCAATACACCGATAATTATTCGGGATCCTTCACCACGGCGAGACCGGTTTATCGAGAAAACACGGCCTTCGGCGCAGTCAACGACATTCAAGCGGATGACACCGCCAGATACACCCCGTCCAAATTCGTCAATAACCCACAGAATCAAGTGGCCGCCTCGACCGAGAGGTCCAACAACAATTCCACAGTTCCTCGCCGCACACCTAGTCCTTACGATACCAGTATCACTTATCAGCACGGAAAAGAATTGTCGACCCTCGGCCCGTACGTACCGTTCACCAAGAGCTACGCCTTCACCACGAGCACGACCCCCAGGCCGAGCTTCCAACAAAACTACAATCAGCTGACCAGGAATTTACCCGTGGGAGCTAAGGCCGAGAATTACGTGTCATCGGATTATGGCAAGTCGGGAAATAGAGCTACTTACTTACCGGAAAGAACTACTCCATCGCCGTACGCGAACGAGAAGAACAACTTTGATAATAGACCGGCGCAGGAACGAGAGCACGCGTTGAATATGTTGAAGTCGTTGCAAGGGTTGGAGGGTACGGTTCCCAACCTGAATTTGAACAATATCAATAACACGAGCTATAACTTCGAACCTAAAGCCTCGGCTGGACCATCGACTTTGCATTCGTTGGCTTTGTATTTTGCGAACACCGATGAGGATTACAACACCGAAGGACCCACCGATTCGGTCATCAATTTCCAATACTTTGAAACAACTCCCAATCCTATAGAGAAGAAAAACACCTCTGTAATTGACCTTCCAACTAGCATCTTGACGCAACATACCATTAGTTCTTACATCGAATTGTTCAACTTGAATAATGCTCTCGAAAACAATATCACCGGTGACACTAGTTACGATATGAGCGACGACGAGAACTTTGCGGACGAAGATTCGAGTGACTTGGACATTCAACAAAGCGAAGGCCCACTGAACGGAGTTAAAAAGTCCAACAACACGAAATTGAGAGAGTTGGCGCAGGTCTTCACTCAAGCTTTATCGGCTTATCTGCAAGATCCCGATACGTTCAAGAGAGTTCTAACGGAAATCAGACCCACGGAACCGCAAAATATCGAGAATGAAATTACTACCGATATCCCTACAACGACCGAAGATTATCCATCCGTAACTAAAGAAAAAGACGAGGTTTTGGACTTTTCGGACGATATTAATGGGATCAGGCGGCGAAGACCGATAACCACTACCACCGTTGTTCCAGAAACTACTAAAAATGATTCCAATGAAACTACTTACCAGCCATATTATACTCCAGATTATTTCGCAAGAACTACGCCATATCCCGATGAATCGTTAAACGAAGCTCAAAGCAGTTATACTCAACCTAAATCTGACAACAGATTCTCCTACGGAGGTAACGCTGTTTTCGACTCAAAGAAAATCAATTACAAATCCAACGACTACAA
This sequence comes from Trichogramma dendrolimi, assembly GCA_034770305.1. Classification (NCBI taxonomy): domain Eukaryota; kingdom Metazoa; phylum Arthropoda; class Insecta; order Hymenoptera; family Trichogrammatidae; genus Trichogramma; species Trichogramma dendrolimi. The sequence continues at coordinate 925,078 of JAPMIB010000068.1, read as the reverse complement.
TAACGGTAAAGATTATTCGAATTATTTACCCAACGAGCAAAGCAGGTACGGTGGCTTCCAGAATAATTCGGCCACTACTTATTCTCCCTACGGCAAGAACGTGAAGCCGTCCAATTCCACTCCCATTGGCGACAACTACGTGGCATCTTCGACTCCGGCGACTTACGAAATTGCGCCTCCACAAAATTTCGTACCAAGTCAATCGAGCATCAACACCAATCTCAAATTGTCCGATGTTCTAACGCCCCCTGCTTTCTCAACGAGTTATTCCGTTTCGAGTACTGCTAATACGGCTCCTATCAGCACAACCACGAAAACCAAATCCGTTAACACAGGAACATCCGGTAGCAATGTCACACCGGTGTACAAAAGACCGCAAGAAACAACGACATCGAGTACCACTACTACTACTACTACTACTACTTCAACAACGACTAAAGAGCCCTTCAGGATAAGGTACTACGATCCTACGACGGTCAAACCTAGGAAGGCTGAGTCTCTGGTTACAGCGAGTAGCTCAAATACCAATTTCAAAAACAGTTTCAATAGCGTTGACAGCAACGAACGCAAGAATGAAAAGTCTGCGTCCAATCAAAAACAAACGAACAACGAGAACAACTTCAATAAAAACAATCACAACAACCAAAATAATCACCTCTGGACGTCCTCGCCGACGGTGACTCAATTGTGGGAGACTACGGTGTTCATCGATCCCGATCACATCAATCGAGGCCTGGACAGTGGCGAGCCAAGAATATCTCAGCCGTCGTCCAACATCGATTTCAGAAGCACGACGGTGGCTCCAAGGGACGATCTGTTCGCCAACGATGCGAGCAACTCGGTAACGCCGCAGAACTTCGCCAACGACCAGTCGACGCCTTGGCAGTGGGCGCCCAACAACAACGACTCGCCCACAGCCTTCACTCTGCTGCCGAACATCAATTTCGCCGGCAACGACAACACGGCGACTCCGACGCCGACCTATACTACTAGATCGAGCATAACGACGACGATCACGTCGTCGATAACCGCGACCAACGCGGTGCCGCCGACCAGTCCCGACGTACCCACTAGGATTAGCATTTTTAACATAACCGAGAACGAGATACAGATGGCGCACAACATGTTCGGCTCGCTCAACGAGTCCAGCTCCAATACGCTGATGAAAGTCATGAAGCAGGCGGACAACAACGCGACGGTGAGACAGCTGGTACTCTTGTTGATTAGTCACTGCAACGGGCCGCAAAACAAAACGATGGAAGAGGAGAAGGAGGAGGTTCTGAACGCGCTGCTGAAATTGCCCGTGAACGAGTTCACGTCCGAGGAGTCGAGAGAGCTGATCAAGGGAATCAGCAAATTGCACTTGCCTCTCGGCAAAGATGCCAAAAGTCCCTCGACGATCGCAGCCACCACTTCGGCGCCGATCACCAGCACTACGCCCGGCGAGCCCGTAGTCACGACTTATCGAAGTCGATCGGGCAGAAAATTCAAAGCCTCGACCGTCAAGTCAAATTCGTCCTACGCTAAGGTTGCATCGAACAATAATCCGAGATCCGATAGAAAAGCTAAATCTACCGAGGAGGGAACCATTTCCGATAGTAGAGCCCTCGATCTGCTCAGGTCGCTCTACACAATCGCAGCTAAATGGGGTTGAAACCGTTCGAGTAATTGAATAGCATTGATCTTTTGCTAAGAGCCTGTTTAATCGTAGAGTACGCATACTCGAATAGATCGATATACGAAAAAAAATACATCTTATTATTTATTATCTATTGACAAATTATAATATCCACTCCAACTCAGCAAAGATGCTATATCGAATTGTCATATATTTAATGTTAATGATAATAAAATGACAGAATCACACAGTCCATATAATGCCATTAATGTCAATTACGTCGAAGAATGTGCTAATTATTATTCTAATAAACGGCAATTCACTCCTTATGTTTTCATCAAATAGATAAATTAATTGGCCAGCAGAAACGGATTAAGTAACTTTTAGCTATAATTATTTGAAAAAAATGCTCGAGGGCTCTGTTGAGAACTGCCGCTGAAAAAAAAGTTTGTAATATATTTATTAGCTTGAAATGTTTGCCAGATGTATATGTTAAGGCATTACATATTGAGTATAACAATGTGTTTGCATTTATAATCTATTTTTATTTCTATTAAAGAATTTTAATTAGTTACCATATATTTAGAGTTATAATACGTACTAGATAAAGCTGCGAGCTATACGAAATAGTCCTTCTTCCATGTTTCCGAGCTTGGACATTTGAAAATGAGGAAAATTGTATATTTTCTCGTTCCTAAAAATGACTCGTTACGTTCTGTTCTCAATGTTGAACAGTTAATTATGAAATATTCCATGTTAGACTAACTATCTACGATAATATTTTTCTTTTTATATCATAAAATATTATGCATATGTATAAATGTAATATCGTATATGTGTAATAAACCTAAATGTATGCGCTGATTAACCATAATCACGAGATTATATTGAAACAATTTTTGGACTTTACAATTTATCAAATTATCGATTGAAAGAAAATAATTGACGAGTCATATTTGAGCTATAAATGTTTTGAATATCATTGTTACAGGCTCGTTTTATCGCTAAATTTTTTATTTTTAATTGATGATTAACATATATTTTATTCATGACTGTTTTATTTAAAATGTAATATTGAAATTAAGAATAGAAAACGTATAATTCTTAAATGTTATAGAATTTATACCGTTAAATAACTCAATGGCATCAGGCTGGATAACTGCCATAGTTAAGAAATATAATTATATATTTATAAAATCGTAAACCATCAAAATTATTGATATTCCATGCTCCCCTTATAATTGTGTACTAAGATATCCCATATTGTAAGGCCTATAAATTAGTCAACTCTGCATAAGACACAAGATCATGTAATTTTTATGAAAATGTACAAGGTGTATGGTGTCGGTAAATTAATAACTGAGTAAAATTTAATCCATAATGAAATACTCTCTGAAATACTCAAATATGAAAATTCGGTTACTTACTTATTTTTCACCACATATATATGCGTTAAAGGATTTTTTATGTGGATGTGTGAGTAATACATAAAGTAGATTTACCAATTTTATGTAAAATATGTTTGTACAGAATGTGAATAAATAAATGAGGGTTTTGTTATAATATGTACCATAAATTAATACTTTTCAATTTTATTTCATTAACACAACGTTTCCAGTTTTCTTTCAACAGCATCTTATCTACGATTTCATCATGGATTTATAGCAGCGTAATAAAACAATAAAAGGACCGCATCTAATTTACTGGTTCAGGTTGATGCATTTATGTATGCTAAGAAACTTTAACAAATTTTAGTTTAACCTGTGAAAGACAAATGCAAAAGTTTTATTGAAGTGAGGGCACATAGTTCTTTAAGATCCTTTCACACTTCAAACGACTGCGAGATTTTGCTTGATGCTATCACTCGTCGAGAGTCATGTGGGCCAAGTGTTGGTTCGTGCCAAATCGTTAGAGTGTGACGCAACGAGAGACGAGCAAAATTTCCCGACAGGTTACAAGTTTCGCGAAGACGATTTGATTTTTGGAGTGATTTAATATTTAGTTTCGACAAAAAAGTATTCATTATTTTAATTCTGAATGATGTCATTATGAAAGATAAAGATCCGGGTTAGGTTAAATATTATTAATTAAATAACTGATTTCTACCTTATTGCATAATCTTCACATCATAAAAGTTTATGTATGATTAATTTGCAGAGTTAGTTTGAATATCCGCTGATTTCATAGCTAATTTGAATATCGCCTAAGTACCATTTGCGTATTTCAATGAGACTTTTTTATTCGCATCGCTGATTTCAATGAATTTCTTCATCCTTTAGTGCAGATATGCGCGTATATAAGGAATCACAGGACTTTTCGGCAAACGGACACAACTGACAGGACGGAAATGTGTGGAAATTAGAGAAGATCTAGCCGAAAAGATGGCCTATCTGTACTGTTGCAGTGATTATATTACACACATTTATTATTTATGACCGAAATAACAAAAAAGCTGCGTCAACAAGTTTTTTTAAACCAAAATTATATTTATCGATTTTTCAAATGCTATTTTCTAATGCGTAAATCATTGCAATTACAACTTCTGTGTAAAATAAATACCGGAGGATTCGGAGTTGACATATTATATGAGCTTTTAACAAGGATTTAAATAATTTATGGCTTTTTCACACTTTCTACGGTAGTCATTTGAAATATAAATATAAAAATTATTCAATACATTGGAATACGGAAATATGCAAAAATATGGTCGCTTAACGAGTAATTTTATCAATAGACAAGCTTAAATAGGCAATTTCGAAGCATGTAAAATAAAGATATGCCTATGTACTTTTTATGTATTGCTATTACTCAATATTATGTAAAGATATCCTTTTGCTTCAACTTTGATTCTCTCAATATTAAATGATTCAATTTTTCTCTTGCCTCATGACTCCGCTGAAAATATGTGCATGCGTTCGCAGAATTAACGGTTTTCATTAGTAGAATCAATACAGTTATTAAAAAAATGAAAATAGCTACATCTAATTATATTTCATTATTTGTATATATTGTTGTTACGTGCTAGTACCCGTATACACGCATAAATTCTTACGGAATTTCATCACCTGCTGCATAGCATCAGAGCAATGACAGACACACACACACACACGCTGCCATGGATGAATTAGCCGTAATCATTAGAAATGAGAAAAATGCACCGATTAACGGCACGAAGCATCTGCTCCTATCATCAATTACGATTCGCGTTTGTAACGCGCCACACACGGCTCGTATAGAATTTTAACGACTGTCTTCATATTCTCGCTTTCATTCCAATTTCGCTCTTACAATTAAGTTTTCAGGGTCACAGTGTCAGCAGCAGCGACAGTCGCTCTCGTACACGTATTTTCTTTACATGATCAATCTCGTAGAGGTACTTAGCACCCAATCATTTTCAGTGCAATTGAGAATGCGTATCGCGCGCGAGATACTTTGAGCGTCCTAGACGCGTCGATTATCGGATTGTACTAAAATATATAATAGATCTTGCGCAAGTAGGGATGGACATGTTTTTTTTTTTCATCGTTGCCCGCCTCCGAAGGACAAAGAATGGAAAATAATAATGGTTATTCGCTTAATATGTATTTTTTGAAGCGGTTTCTTTGTGAACTCGTTGAATAGGCCTCTCCGTTCAATTTCGTTGACACAACGCAAACGGCGGCGGGAGGCAATTATGCCTTGATTATTTCCAACAGGACACTCTGCGCACGAACACTGTTATTTTATTGTATGGTTTTTTTGCCGAAAGAATCGAAATTCACACACACGGTGGTTATTGTCTCGCGCCGTATCATATTGCGACGATTCTTTTGTTTACATTACATTATAAATTAATGCTGAAATGAGTTTTGCCGAGAATGCATATAATTTGCATTACGGATAATATCGATGGGCTGTCAGTTTCGATAACGGGTTTGCTCCTCTGAAACTAATTGGAGTAATCGGAGAAAATCGTAATAGTCAAAAAAATGTGCTCGAAGCAGATAACGTCGATTTGTTTGACAACAATGGACCGATAAACTCTTTACACCCGATGCCCATGCGATGCGTCGGTTTCTTCATCAATCAACGAAAACATTACTTTCACGATCGTCGTTATGAGCAGCATCAAAAAGTGCAGCAGCTCGAAAGGAGCCACATAAATTTCGTCGACGTCGGCGCATGGGAAGTAAAGCAATTATTTATTAGCTGAGAGTTTGATAAGTGTGAGTATCCCATGGACTTTGGCTATGTGAAGAAAATTACATAGAAGATCTTTCTATCCTAAAATTGAATAGCAGGTATCGATAGGTTAATACCACTTCCATGAACTGAAACCTTTTTTCTATAAAAATGATGTAACTTATTATTTAGTCAACATTGTTTTTTAATTTTATTCTTTTTATCATGTATAAATTCATGTATTGTTAACACTCTATAGAAGTAACTATACAAAAATGTACAAAAGTATTCTGCAATTCTTTCATATTTTACATATGCTCACATAATTTTAAATATTTGAAGAAAAAAAGTTAACTGATGCATTGAATAGGGCTAACGCTACTCAACACGAGTGCATGATTGCTCGTTGCAAGTGAAGTCTCGTGAGCCAAGTGAAACTACTAATCAGTCGGTTATTATAGGCTGTAGATGTAACGTATTTACCTCGCCTTCTTTTCATAAAATATGGAAAACTTAAAACTACTTGAGATTTTTGTTGTTTGTAAACTATATTGGACTAATATAATCGTACTGCAATTATTTTATTAATAGAAATTGTTCAAAATTGTTTCAAAAAATGTACTGAAAGTAGTTTAAAAAATTATATTTATTTTTTCCGACAATTTTTTTTACTGAATTCACTTTCACCTATTTTTATATTTTGAACTTAAAAAATACGTTTATTTTGACATTAATTTCTCTTTGAAGTATCGGTAGCAGATATAAAATAATATAACAGATTGTATTTCATCGTGAAGCATTATTTGTGATCATGTCGAGTCATTTATTAGATTCCGCAAGATCATATAGCTGTCATGTAATAATAAATTTTGTTAGCGAATAAAAATGCGAGCGTGTATGTGTATCGAAAGTTTCAAGTACTCGACTGTTTATATCTATATTCTTTACTCGTGTGTTAAATTTATGAACTCCACATTCTTCAATTGTCACGAAAATTTCAGCAACCAATATTTACATGTAAAAGCGCATTTCACGCTCACGTAATGCTGCAAACTATGTTTGTACTGCCTGTTTATCGCTGTAGCTGCAGAAAATTTAAAATAATAATAATGACATCAATTACACGTGCACTATAATCAAGAATTTATGCTTAAATTTTGAAACCAGCGGCACTCGGAATCAACCTCACACCTAATGGACAAAGAAAATTATTATGTTATAATCTCATAACGATTTCAATAGCGCATATGAAAGAGACGCGCGACTCACCGTGCATTGAATCTTCGAATGTACGAAAAGCAGGCAAACGTACGATCACGGAAGAAAGATCTCAACATTAATAGTACCAGAAAGCAGTTGATGCTCGAGGCTAATTAAGCTAATACGAGATAATTACGTCACAGACGCGAAGATGCGCACCGATGTAGAATTGCGTGGCTGGATCTCCACTGAATATCGAGCGTAGCTGCAATATAGTTTGAAACAGATGGGTTGATTTTTGATTTTTTTTTCATCAAAAAAACATTGTAAAATCGAACCAAAGCCATTGAAAAAAAGACGGGAGGTAACGTGAATGAGATATTGAAGAGAGAAGTAAACTGACGATCGCTTTTTTTAGAAAAACTTTCTGACTTGTATGATGTACTTTTCAGGGTTACCGAAGTATTCAAGCAAGGCATGTGTACATAAATAAATGGTCGTTCGATAAATGATACTGATACGTTTAAGCTACCGATATCAGACATGAGTGATCTTCAACGTTAATGGTATTACCGTTGCACGATTTTTTTATCCCTGCACACTCGAAGTTGAACATTTGATGAAAGAAAAAATTAATACACACGGTGTAAAAATTGACGCCTTCAATCACGATTCCATAATAATGAAGCTATACATGCGGAGGCGTACACGATACAGGTACCGATGTAATTGAGTTTTAGTATGAGCCGATGAGATGTACGTCGTGGGTACGATGCATAATCGATGCAAATTAGCGTATCCAATCCGGATCGGCTTTTTGCCGGAGTTACGTAAAGCTTACCTTTATTATTTTGCTTTCTGTTATCCATCAGTCTTGAAAGATAGTTCTTATTGTGAAAAAAGTTCCTGGACAAAAAGAGCTATTTGCATCGAGAGAGTATCAATAAGCGACATGAAAACTTACATTCATATTATGTTCATTACGTAGATTCATATTTATGAACAGTTTTACCATCGTTATTTTATCTATTAGTAAATGTATTTAACTTGTTTTTGACGATTTCCAACACTTGTTATGAGTGCGCATGTTAGGTAAGAGACGTTTAATCTGTACAATACAAATATTTGTCAGCCTTCTTTACATTTGCAAAGTGTCAGCTACAATGATTAATATTATAATTAATTTTACAATGTTCCTGCTAATCTCAATGACTAAATAAAATGGTATAGAATGATTAAAAAAACTAAAAATATGAAAAAATCATGTTAATATTTGAATTTTATTAATTTTTAATTTTTTGGCTGACATTTTAAAATTAAATACTTTCTTTAACAAATGTAAAATTTATATATTTAGAAGCTGTAAGATACTTTAAAAATTTTAATTTTTTCATCTCAATCAAACAGTTGAAAAATACAAGTCAGCCTTTGGAAAACACTAAGGAAATTTGAAGTTTATAAGCAGCCCTGATCTATTTCAAATTATAGTTAAATAATTTTGTAATATAGTATAATAGTATCGATATAATTTAATGGTGTAATGTAAAATTAACGCGAATGAAATTAGAAACTATTTCATTTATTTTCCCACAACATAGATTTAATCTTAGTTAAATAGTTTCGTCATTCTAATCAACTAAATTCACTCAAAAATGTACGAAAAAAATCGATAAAGTATTATCCTCATTCATTTAAGTTTTGAGAACTTGATTTCATAATAATTGAGTTTCCATTATTTAATCAAGGAGTCGGAGTCTTGATGTGAGGAAACTGTTTAAAAAAATCGCTGCCAATTTATTGACAAATGCAGTGTTTTTATTTTACCATAGCAGACTAACTCTGAAATGCGCGTGATTGTTGATGCAAGCAGCAGCTGATTTGCATAAATGTAATGTTTTGTTTGTGTAGGTGTTGTACGTGTATATTTATTTGTTTGTATTTTTTTTATTTATTTATTTTTTTTTTTTTATATTTAGTTTGTATATTAAGTTTACATTTTTTGAGGAATTCGGTCATAAATTTTGCTATTAGGCTGGTTGCAAGTTTAAGTATTTCTTATACAGTTGTGGGTGGAATAGTCTTTGTATTTTGGCTGTGGAGTTTTATTTTTGCATTTAATGCCTTTCTTTCATTGGTGTATTTGTTACATTCGAAAATTTCATGATCGATGTCTTCAAAGCGAGCTCCGCAGCTACACTCTGGAGATTCAATCATGTTTTTTCTGAACAGACTTTCTTCTTTAATTTGGTGGATATGTAGTTCTTTAGTTTTTTGGGCAAATAGATTTTGGAGCTCTGAGTAGTGAATTTTTGTACTCATGATAGAATCTTGCTCTATTGCGTCTTTAGCTAATTTTTCTACTGTTTCATTGTGGGTGATGTTGTGGTGTGAGGGAATCCATATTAGTTTAACTTTTTGATTATTGTTTGCGAGCTTCAAGGTATATTGTATTATATCTAGGATAATTGGTAATTTGTTTGATTTTTTAATTGGGGAATAGTTCTTAATCGTTTCGAGGAAGCTTTTAGAGTCGGTGAAAATTGTAATGTTATATAATTTTTGCTTATATGCTTTGTCTATGGCTATGAATATAGCAGTGGCTTCAGCTGTGAAAATTGAAGCTATTTTATCTAGCTGGTATTGATATTGAGTAGAGGAGTTTGGAAAGTAAATGGCTATGCCAGTTGATTCTCCTTCCTTCAGTTTTGGTCCGTCTGTGTATATTTGTGTGCTGTGCTCTATTTCATTTTTAAATATATCCTGAAAGGTTTTTTGGGGGTCTGTGGAGTTCTAGAGAAGTCTGCCAGAATGAAGGTCAGAGGTCTGTATCTAGTTTGTGTATGAGATGGTGATATTCTTAATCGTATGGAACAGGGTGTGCGTTTGTGTGAATACGACTTTCACAGGCGTTCATGACTTCATATTCAGCGAGCGTTTCTAGTGACCTATCAACAAATGAATTTGTTAAATGGAAACGTGGATCGTCTAGATCCACTTGAATTTGGATACGTCTTGAAAAATGATCATTTTGAACCAAAATAGTATATTACGTGACAAGGGACGAAAGTCGAACTCCGTCCCTGCGAGGTTATGCACCCGAGGCGAAGCCGAGGGGGCAAGCTCGCAGAGACGGGCGTTTGACTTTTGTCCCGAGTCGCGTATACGATTTTTCTTTATCCCCGCTCGAAAGTACGTTTACTTAACATAGTTGAGGAATATTTTATTACAAAAATTGTATCCATGAATTTACGGTAACATGGCAAAGCCCGCCGACATTTGTGGCCCGAGCGCAGCGAGGGCTGCTGGTTGACGGCGGGCTTTGCAACAAATATCATCAATAATAATGTTTATTAGTACATAATCAATATTATTAATAAATAATTGTAAATGATAGATAACTAAAGCGTTAATAAAGTACAAACGATCCCGTAAAGTATAAGCATGAAAGTATTAGTACCATATGTTTATTCTTCTTGTGTTCCACCCATATATTTTCAATTAAATTGAGAGTATTACTCGATTTAAAGCTGTACTCAATTAAACATTTATTTTGTAAAATTTTGAAAATTTGAATTAAGTAATATACTCAATCTGAATAGACGAGTAGAAACTTGAGTGACCAAGAATAACGTTAAAAATTGAAAAAATTTATTAAAATATATTATAAAAATTAACATATTTTGACTGTCTTTGTTCTCTTACATCTCATTTTTTATTACAACTACCATCTTTAACTATTTAAAGTTCGGATTGGAATTGAATGTAATGAAATGTGTACGTCAAATTATGGTACTGTTCAGTTTTGATACTTCATAGAATTGTTGGTATTTCAATAGTTATTCAATCTGGCATATGCACGTCATAAAATAAATCAATACAATTCATCTATTGCATAGTCCTAATTAAAATGTAGGTTGCCGTAGTCATGGAGATAATAACTTTCGCGCGATATTGACAGGGAGCAAAAGTGTTACTTTCGTCCCCGAATTTGAAGATGAAAGTACGTACTTTCGAGCATGGGATGAAGAAAAAAAATATACCAAATATTTCCATCAATAGAACTATTAGTCCTTAATTGTACGTGTAAAACATATACCAAATTATGTTGTTGTCACACGCAGAAAAAAAAAATAAACCTAAAAAAAAATATACCAAATATTTCCATCAATAGAACTATTAGTCCTTAATTGTACGTGTAAAACATGTAGCACGAAATCATGTTGTTGTCGTTTGGCAGGATTTCCGTGCATAAGTTTTTGTGTGTGCAATATACAAAATACGTGCAAAAATATAATAAACTAACAATATAAAAATTTAATAAACTAAATTTATGTTTCAACATTAATAATACTTACGTTAAGTTACGATTTTAAAGTGTTAGTTGCGATTGCAACGTATGCGCGTGGCTGGGCAGCCGATCGCAGCGTATATGCACGGCTGGACGGTCGGCGGCTCAGAACGCAATCATTAAAATGGCTGTAACTCAATGAATTCTTAAGCAAAGGACCATCTGAACTGCTCAAAATCTTTGTCCAGCGATGCACTTTGAAATGGGCAAAGGTGTTTTCCCATTTTATTTAGTTATCTTGGTTAAAAATGCTTATAAACAAATAGATGTTCAAATTTTGGCCCGAATTTCGCCACTAAAACGGCTATAAGTTTTGTTTAAGCAATTGAATATTTGTGAATAAATTTTTTTTACATTGCTATGATCATCACCTTTGAAATGAGACGTTCAGGAACTTGATTGGATAAATATAAGCCGAGTTATGATTAATTAAGTGTAGAAAAAAATTTATATACTGTATTTTTGCACTAATGTTCTAATTAATATTTTTCGACGGGACGAAGCAGAAAATTTTGATATTGTAATTACCTATCATATGTGTTAATTAAAATTGTTGTACATGCTATAGGAAAGATTCTAGAGCCGTTTAAACAATTAAATTGTTAATAACAATTAAACGGTTCATTTTTTGGACGAACACCTCCAAAAAATCGATTCAGCGCATCAAAAACATCGGTATATGCAATAAAATTTACTGGAGTCGAAAAAGTATACGGAAACCCTGCCAGCGTCCGGACTATTACTTGATAGAGCTATTCTCTTGTTGCATCCAAGATACCATTATGACCAAAATTCTCCACAGTACTTCCGACATTCAATTTCCAAACCGCAATTATACCAATCACTCACGAACGACGTGAGAGAATCGTCATCTTTCTGCGTGTAAACTTTTCAGATACTTACATTTTGTTTTAACTTCTTTCCTTTGCAGGAAGCGGATTTGACCATTACCGATCTGACGATCACGGCCGAGAGGGAGACAGCCGTCGATTTTACCATGCCTTTCATGAATTTGGGTAATTTATTATTTTGGGCTTCCCCGATTGCCCCTTCATTTGTAGCTCACACAATTTGAAAACAATTATCAAGGCTTTTACTAATTTTGGAGAAATTTAGAAAATATTTGTTGATTGAAATTAAGTTAGTAATGCATGTTTGATTAATTCAGGCTTGCATATCATTAGGTAATGTTTATCAAAAATCCAGCAGCAAACTAAATGTTCACCCCATTCACAACTCGAAAAAATATGTGGAAAAAATCTGTTCTGATAATTCAATGAAGGGCTACAATCTGAATAGCCATAAAATGAACAGACGGTTATTATTAGTAAGTAGTACGCGAAATTTGGTTGAACAATAAAACATCACAACGAAAGTGAACAAGGATGTAATGATAGCTGATATGGGGCACAATGTTTATTGAAATTTTAGAAAAAAATATGTATGAGTAGCTATACATATTTACAATTAACAATTATCTTTTTTTCTTATGTCATGGTGGTATTTTTGGTACTAAGATAAAGCTTATTTTCGTCCGAATTTCTTCTGCCGTTTATTGCATGCATAATCTTAACAACCCTCGTGTACTGTCTTTTGATGTCTAATCAATTTCGATTTTTGTCCGAATTTCCTCTCGCATTTTTTGCATGCAAAATCTTTGCGACTTTCGTGTATTGTCTTCAAGTGGATTAGAAAATTTTATTTATGTTCAAATTTCTTCTCACACTTGTTACATGCGAAATCTTTTCGACCATCGTGTACTATCTTTTGGTGCAAAAGCAAAGTTGACATACGTCCAAATTTCTTTTCGCACTTGTCGCATGCGTAATTTTTTCTGACCTTCGTGTACAGTTTTTTGGTGTCTTAAAAAATTTCTTCGATCTCCAAATTTCTGCTCGCATTTGTTGCATGCAAAATCTTTGCGACCTCATGGACTGTTTTTTGATGTTGCATCAAAGTACCTCGATCTCCAAATTTCTTTCCGCAGCTATCGCATGCGTAATCCTTGCGATTTTCGTGGACTGTCTTTTGGTGGAAAAACAAACTCGACTTCTGACTAAACTTCTGCCCACAATTGTCACATGCATAATCTCTACGACCTTCGTGTACTGTTTTTTGATGCTGAATCAAAATCAATTTTTGTCCAAATGTCTTCTCGCACTTGTCGCATACGTAATCTTTGCAACTTTCGTGGACTGTTTTTTTGTGTCTAGTCAAAGTGCCTTGTTCCCCAAATTTTTTCTTGCACTTGTCGCATGCATAATCTCTTCGATTTTCGTGAACTATTATTTGATGCTTAAACAAATGATCCTTTCGTCCAAATTTCTTTTCGCATTTGTCACATACATAATCTTTGCGACCTTCATGGATTGTCTTTCGGTGTATGAGCAAACTCTTTTTTTGTGTAAATTTCTTCTCGCACTTGTCGCATACGTAGTCTTTGCGACCATCGTGAACTGCTTTTTGATGCTCGAGAAAATGATATTTATGTCCAAATTTTTTGTCGCACTTGTCACATGAGTAATCTTTCCGGCCTTCGTGTACTGTCTTTTGGTGTAAGAGCAAATTTGATTTTTGTCCAAATTTCTTTTTGCACTTATCGCATGCGAAATTTTTGCAACCATCGTGTACTGTTTTTTTATGTCTGATCAAATTGCTTTGATCCCCAAATTTTCTCTCGCATTTTTCGCATACGTAATCTCTCTGACCTTCATGGACTATTTTTTTTTCTAACATTCTTCTTTTTTCTAACATTCTTCTCGCCACTATGTACTCTCTTTATGTGCAAAAGCAAATGATATTTATTGTCATATCTTTTCGCGCACATTTCACATAAGTAATTTTTGAAAACTTCGTGGAATATTTTTTTGTGTTTGAGTAAAGTTGATTTGTTTTCAAATTTCCTCTCACACTTGTCGCATATGAAATCTTCGCGATCTTTGTGTAATAATTTTCTGGTGCGTGAACAAACTCGATTTTTTTACAAATTTCTTCTCGCACCTATCGCATGCAAAATCATTGTGACTTTTGTATTCTAATATTTGATGTCTACTCAAATGACTTCGGAATTCAAATTTCTTTTTGCACTTGTTGCACTCGTAATTTTTTGGTTGATTATGAATTGTACCTCGGTGTGTTATCATACTTGATTCTAGTGTAAATGTCTCCTGACAAATATCACAAACACATTTTTTGTCGTCCGAATCAACAAGATCATGTTCATTTAAATTATCTTTCGAGGTAACTTCTTCAAATTTTTTCTCGCTTTTATCCATTTTTGTGCCTAAATTGAACGATGGATCCTTCAACTTAGTGCTACAGAAAATAAATAAGTAAAATTTATCTTTTAGAATTAAGGCTTGCTTCATCGGCGAAGATAACACTCAAACACATCTGTGTTTACGATCATAATGTTTACAATTTAGTTGCCGATTTATCTGCTTATACATTATTCTTATAACATTTGAAACAATTTAAAATTCTAACATGGCGATGATTCTATTAAGAAATCATTAAATCTTCAAAAACTAAGTACTTTCAAGAAAAATTATGACAAACAACTTCAAGTTCACACACAAATGTTGAAAATCTGCCGCCCCCCACGCCATGTCGAGATTGGCGTGCTCCATACCTCGCCACTGTTCGTACTCAACTCCTTTTTTTTACGCGCAGGTATCAGCATACTGTACCAGAAGCCCAAAGCAGCTCCACCAAGCCTCATGTCGTTTCTGTTGCCTTTCTCGGCCAAGGTTTGGCTCTACCTGATCGGCGTTTACGTCGTCATGTCAGCCCTGTTCTTCACGATCGGCCGCATGTGCCGTGCGGGAAGTAGCTTTTTCCGCACGCTGTGATGAAATATTATATTATGATACGTGTGACTTAAGCAGGCCATTATTGCATGGCACGGTTAGCTAGTGTCGTGATAAGAATGGGCTATTTGAGTCATAAGTATCTTATGCTTTTTTATAGCACTGTGCTAAATTCACGTTTAGGCCCCCTTAGACGAGATATAAGGTGCTTATAATAGCGTCGCTGTGGGAGGTTAGCGCACGAGCGTAGTGAGTGCGATAGGCCCACCACGGTGCAACAGTAAGAAGCTTGAGTCACGGCAAAGCGTGCCTTAAACGGGAACTTTAGCCACGCAGTGTTATAAAAATTTACACGTGTTCTTCGACATATTCTAAGACGTTCTTTTCTTTGTGTTTTTTTATTTAAAAAACCAAAACGTCATAGAATTAGTCAAAGAATATGTATGAATTTTCCAGAATTCTGGAGGGCTTCTGAAAAAGGATGATATACCTTAGAGCCGCCTGCTCCTGACAACATCTATCATAGACGTCTTTTTTTCACAATGCCGACGATGGTATAATTATCGTCGCCTGCGCGTTCATGCATTCGAAATTGTAAGAAGCTATACATGCGTGCCTTATCGTTATGTATGCGCGAACGATTTAGCAATTCGTGTACATATGCATGTACGTACGTATGTATGCGCGCGATGGTACATAGGTCAATGAATGTTGTAGTGTTGCGTCACTTGCCAATTTTTCCCTCGCACCGTCGTCGTCGTCGTCGTCGTCGTCGTCGTCGTGATGTGCGCGAGCGAGAGGCTGCTTCACAAATAAGCCGACGACGACGATTTTTCAATCTCTCCGATGACACGCTGATAATGTTTCAGAGCTACTACGAGCGCCAAATAAATAATATTACACGTGCTTTTTAAATGTATTCCAAGTGGCTTGTTGAGAGCTACTAAGCTTCTACATTTTGAAGTGTGGATGAATGTTTTTTTTTTTACATCGGTGGTATTATGTGATTTTACGAGCAAATATTTCATATATATTACCTATAGCATATGCTTTCTATGTCTTTTTTTATTATCTTCAACTTCATGAGGACTCGGGCGTATGATCATAATACTCATAAGTACGTTACGTAATTTTAGTAATATCAGTTACACTCACGCTTCACTCGCAATGTGCTATGAAAAAGTTCGAATATAATAAATTTAACAACCATTAATAACGTATCGATGGTTGTGCCCCGTGCGAAAAACTTATATGCCTTTGAGAAATTTTCTCGAACGATGCTCAGACAACAGGCATGGTAAAAACCAGAAAAAGTAAAATTATAATTATAGGTATAGTTAAATAATTTTGTTTTGACATTAGTAATTATACAAAGTTGTTAATTTTGCCTTGAAATTTCATTGTGCCATTGTATGACATACTGTATTAGATTATTTTCAGTACCTTCAAGCCAATCATAAGGAAGTTTTCTATTTCAAATATTTAGGATATGTAGCAAATGCCATGGTGGAACATCATTCATCAATGAGTCTTACTATATTAAACTATAATAAAATTAATGAAAATATAAGTATTAATGAAAATTCACATACGTAAAATGTCAATCATTTGAAATGGGTACAAAGTATTCGAGTTAATTGATTTTTTCTCCGTACTAACTGCTGCATCATCCAAAAAGCTGCATAAAAACACTTTTGAATGTTATGCAGATTTTTGAAAGTTACAGATATGTATAAAATATGATGCAGGTACGGAAGTAAGCCAAACGCTATGGGCGAGATGCGAGACTTTTGTTTAAGATCGTACAATTTTTCATAGACAAAGAAGCAAATGAGCATTTACGTACAGAAGGTGACCGCGTGCGTTTGCAAAGAATTAAAAGAGCCTGACAAATGAATCGTTTTCTTCACAGACGCTGCGGATTTTCCGATACATGTTTTCCCAGAGAGAATCGAAGAAAATCTAAAATACAATTTGCATTCTTTTGATTTATACCCGATGAGATTGTGAATAAAAGAGAGTCGATAAGTGCGTCCGCTGAATTTCTATCTGTGACGTTGTGATGAAGTACTAACAATTTTACGTAAAAATCGATACAAATTTTCAGTGTCTATCAAAGTTCTTGACATGTTTACTCAGTTTAGTTTTGACATAATGGTACATCAAAACATAACGTATAACGTTACTGAAAAGCATTAATAAGATGTAATGTACATTAATTTATGAAACTTAATGTACAAATTCTTCGATAGAAATGACCGTGGTTATTTAATATGCACATTATATCCATGTTATAATATTAACTAATTAAACGAAAGCATCAATCATCCAATGAAATTAGAAATATACAGCCTTGACGTAATAAATTATTCCAGAAAGATCCAAAGCTCAATGAAAAGTTCAAGACAATTAAGATCTTAAGGCGCGAAAACAAAAACTATACCAGTGATGCAGCTCAATGGTTTGATAAAAAAAATATCCGCTATTAACCGCCTCCACCGTACGGACCTTGTACTTTTCACATGTTAGGCACACCATCAGCTCGAACACGTCTCGTACAAAATTGCCGCCGTATTATACTTGACCGCCTTTTACGCCTGCGACTTTTTTTTGCGACAGGTACACGTACGGAGGACTTGAAATCGAGCTAAGGCCATAAGTAGGATGTTTGGCACGCGTCGTATGAGAGCCGTGGCAGAGGGTTTCAGATAGGTGCTTCACACACGAAGTTGCGTGTAATATAAATTTACGCGCGGATGCGTGACACGCGCGAGGATCGATAGGCTGTCACGGATTGAAGATGATGGATGAATGTAATACCTCGATGAGTGTTACATTATTGGATTATTACGAAACCTGCGCGCAAGTACGAGTGCAGGTACGATTTTTAACTGCTGACGATTTAATCGCAAAGAAAGATACGGCTGGCTAACTTATACAGAGTGTAAGTGTGTGTAGAAAATCAAGATTAATGACTGGATTCGAGTTTTCGAGTTGTACGTAATTATCCAAACGTGCATACTGCACGGATACAGCATAAACGCGAGACACGAGGAGAAGATTCCGAAAATCGATCCTTGTAGTATTGACGATGCTCGGCAAACATTAAAAATTGAACAATCATATTCACGAGACTTGCGAAAATTTATCTTTGTTATTAAAAACAGCAAGAATTTCTTCGTATTATTGTTGTTATTATCATTTCTCTGTCGAGCTAGCGATAGTGTATTCTGTGTATGTGCGCGTATGTGTTCGGTGTATATGATGATGATGATGCGATGCGAACGTGTTAAAGTGATTATGAAATAGATTGCAATTAAGCCACACTTGAGACAAACGTGCAATGTAATATACTGGAAAAATTATCCAATTATCTTATATACTAGACAAGGCAGCGATGTATACATATGGATGCACGTGAGTATTATTTAGGTTGTAAAGTCGCAGACACATTTATTGTACTCGTTTATAGAACTGACCACGTTTAATCTCATTAAGAAAAAAAAGATCATAGGGATACAAAAGAGTTTGGAAAATGATCAAATTAAATTAAAAAAAAAACTTAATTTTTTCTGAGAGTCGAAAAAAATGTTATAAAAAATAAAAAACGAAAGAGAGTTTTTGCCGAAGGATCCAAGGCAGGAACGTGCATGTGCATAGGCGCGCGTTGCATTGTACATACTTTCCTCAGACTCTCGATTGTATCGTCTCCTTGCTCTCTTGATCTTCTGCGCAAGCTACCGAGCGCCACACACGGTCTATCTATCTCTGTATATATAGTTTCTTGCGAGATCGCAGCCCCCGCTTCGAGACGACGATGATGAGCGCACATATCAAACGAAGCGTGTATAATTGCATCCATTCCCACACAAAAATACACACGCACACGCGCGCGCATACGCATGATACACAACCGCAAAAGTATCTATAAAGCACGTGTATTTTAGATCTGAAATCAAAGTAGCGAAAGATCAATGCGGGCTCGAGAAAACTATTCGCGATGTCTCTGCGCCGAGCTATGTGACGAGCAAAGATCGAACGACGGAAACAAAAACTATAAACGTATGCATATACCGGCGCCGGGGCTCGCGTACTGCACACTGCACAGCTGATGCAACGATCGTGAATGTCGTTAGCTGCCCCGATTGTGGTGGATCCTTGTTTAACCGCAATATCTCACCGACGCGAACTCTATTCATGTTTAAATAATGTATGCTTCCGACTTGACCTACTTGCTTGTTTATTACAATATTTTTCATGCAGATTTTTGTGTAACGCCGAGCCAGTGCGCGCGGCTCGTTTTTACTATATTTTCTCTTTGTTTTGAGCATAAGGCTCGCATTTGTGTAAAAAATATGAGATTCAAGATCGATTAAGTTGTCATTTAAAGGATGCATACTTTCACGTAACTGTTTTTCTTTTATGCACAAGTATGCAGGTTTTTCATTACTGCATCGATGGTAATCTTTCTCATAAATTTTATTACAATTTACGCGATGAAATTTCAACAATCGTTCAACGCAAATAACTACTTCACGCACACAAAATTTCAATTAAAATTAAATATAATCGCGACCTTAAGAACTGTTGAATTCTCCTTCTGAACCAGTTGAGTTTTATGGAGTGTGCGAAATTTCACACCGATTCATAAGAAAAAAAAATCGGGGATTCGTTTCGGAACTGCGAGCATTCAACGCAAATTTTGGGATTGATTAGATATTCATCACACACACATACACACCGTAACAATAAACATTTTGCAATAATCAAACTAGCGTGTGCGCGCGCGCGCGCGTGTGTAAATAATTCGTGGCGTCTCGAGTCACGGCAAAGTTCGCGTTCACGTCAATACGATTAACGTATTACTTAAGAATTGCGTGCGTGTGTGCGAGCCGTGCATCGTGCCCGTACCCGCCCTGTACAAATCATCGGGAGAGGAATCCATTGCGCTCGACACGAATTATGAGCGGCTCTCTACATACATAACATAACGTCGAGCAATTTGCTATTGCAAGTTTTATATTTTCCTCACTCGCGCGAAGTACATAATTAGAGAATCATAGAGGATGCTGCTGCTACTGCTACTTGCTCGAGAGCGCGCCTAGCCCAAAGTATTGCGCGCATCATCCATGCACCGTTCGCTCGTTCACTCGCTCGCTGCTGCGGTCGTAAGAATGTGCATCAATCTCGCGCCTACAGTCGTGACATTGCGTGCCTTTACATGGGTTTCTTCGTAATTTTTGCATTATACCGTGAGTCCTCTGGCTGGCGTGGATTTTTCTTCATTTATTATGACTTCGAACGCATGTAAACTAATTACATCGGTGACCTTGATGATGATGTCAAGTCGTTTAAACAAAAAAGAGAGAGAAAAATAACGATATATGGTTAATATAGCTGAAATTATTGAAAATCGAATTGAGAGTAAAAATAGGCTCCAAAATTGAATGGCACATGACTTGCAGAGGTGTTTTCTTTATTTCGCGTATAAAATATACATAATGGCATTCCACACTGAAGTCTTAAACCATTTATTTATGAATTATAAATTGTATAAAATCATTAAAAGAGTATACGTAATGTACTGGCTAAATTATAAAAAATATACTCCTATGAGAGAACGAGCTAATGCTTGAATTGAAATTATCTTTTCCATTTCTTCACAGAATGAAAATGTAACATTATTTACAATTTCTCCATAAAACTCGGTGAATCATAATCACGTTGCCTCGTTCTAGCGTTATGTAATTCATTGATGGTGATATTAATGATGGTAACTTTTCGTAAAAAATTATGAATGTAAATAAGCATTAATAATACTTATAAAAATTAGAAAAAAATGATTATTCGTTTTTTTCAATAAAACGGAATGATCATTTTTATCGTTAAGTTTTTTGAAAGTTATTTCGGTAACCTTGTTAGCGTAACTTAAACTTAAAAAATTACACGATTTTATAAAATCAAGTACTATAATTTTGAAATACTTCATGCAGTTTTATCGAGTATATAGTCTGTTCATTCAAGTCAATTCATGATTACAAACCGCAATGAATTCTATCGATTTCTATGAAGGCTGGCGCATTTTTTTCTACATCGCACAACACTCAACTTAATAGGTAAAAAAGTGTATTTACAGTAATTGTATATTAGCTTTGAGAGCATCTTCAATCATATTATAGACATTCATTACTTCTTAGTTATGTTGACTCAACCAGCACGAGGTGGTAGGTATTCACGGTCCGGTTTCGAAGGGCCTTGTGAAGGGAAAGGTGTATCAGAAGGTCCGGGTCTTCCACTTGGGAAGGCAGGACCACTTGGTCGACCACTAGGATAACCTTCCTCACCACCTCCAGGTTGTTGAGAAGGTCCTTGTGGTCTTCCTCCACTTGGATAAGATGGTTGCTGTGCCCCTGGATATCCACCAGGCGATTGAGGTCTACCGCTACTTGGGTAACCGGTTGATGGACCTCCAAACTCTTCGTTTCCTCTTGGATATTCACCACTTCCACTTGAAGGATAGCCTCCTGGACCATCAGTTTGAGGGCCTTGAGGACTACCTGGTCTGCTTGGTCCACTTGGTCCACTTGGTCCACTAGGTCCACTAGGACCACTTGGATACCCGCCTGGCCCGCTAGGACCACTTGGATATCCACCTGGGCCTGTAGGTCCACTTGGCCCACTAGGACCGCTTGGGTATCCACCAGGTCCACTTGGGCCACTTGGGCCACTTGGGCCACTTGGAAAACTGCCTGGTCCACTAGGGCCACTAGGGAATCCACCTGGTCCACTCGGGCCACTGGGGAATCCACCTGGTCCACTTGGGCCACTTGGGAATCCGCCTGGTCCACTAGGGCCATTCGGGCCACTTGGGCCACTTGGGAATCCACCCGGTCCTCCAGGGCCACTTGGACCACCTGAAATTCCTGGTTGACTACTTCCACCAGAGTAACTTGGACCTTGCGGTCCCTGCGGTCTTGGTTGATTTCCTTGAGGTCCTTGTTGCTGACTTCCCATTATCGTATAATCATAAAGATTCTCATTCACATAAAATAAACTAGGTGCTGAACTACAATCGAACTGATTCCACCACACGCAAACCAAGTACTGCTGATGGAATATCGTACCATTCGGACATAGGAAATCATATGTCTGATTGTTTGCACATATGTGGAATACTTGGCACTGGGTTTCAACATCTGCATAATAACCAGGATACTGTTGAGCATCGCATCTGAAGCTCGTTTCTGGAATTTCAGAGAGAATTGGGTAATCACGTCCAGGTTCGCCGGGTATAGCAGAATAATCGCCATCGTCATATGAGCCGTCATCACTACCACCACTTGAACCACCTTGATTTCCACTTGGGAAGCCACTAGATGGCCTTTGTCCACCACTAGGAAAGCCTCCCGAGGGACCTTGCCCACCGCTTGGAAAACCACCAGAAGGTCCTTGTCCACCACTAGGAAAGCCTCCCGAGGGACCTTGCCCACCGCTTGGAAAACCACCAGAAGGTCCTTGTCCACCGCTTGGAAAACCTCCTGAAGGTCCTTGGCCTCCACTAGGGAAACCACCAGAGGGTCCTTGTCCACCGCTTGGAAATCCTCCAGAGGGTCCCTGACCTCCACTAGGAAAGCCACCTGAAGGTCCTTGTCCGCCACTTGGAAAGCCTCCTGATGGTCCCTGGCCTCCACTAGGGAAGCCACCAGAGGGTCCTTGTCCACCACTAGGGAAGCCACCAGAAGGTCCTTGTCCACCACTGGGGAACCCACCAGAGGGTCCTTGCCCTCCGCTAGGATAACCTCCTGAAGGTCCCTGGCCTCCACTAGGGAAGCCACCAGAGGGTCCTTGTCCACCACTAGGGAAGCCACCAGAAGGTCCTTGTCCACCACTAGGATATCCACCGGAGGGACCTTGTCCACCACTTGGAAAACCTCCTGGTGAACTTGGTCTGCCACTAGGATAACCACCAGATTGTCCTTGACCGCTGCTAGGGAAACCACCGGATGGACCTTGTCCACCACTGGGATAACCTCCAGCTGGTCCCTGAGCTCCACTAGGATAACCACTCGAGGGACCCTGTCCACCGCTAGGATAGCCAGCTGAAGGTCCTTGTCCTCCGCTTGGAAAACCTCCAGTTGGTCTTGATTCACCAGATGGAAATTCTGTAGAAGGCCTACCACTAGGATATCCGCCTGATGGACCTTGGCCTCCAGAAGGACCTTGGTTATTTGGCCTTTGTGATGTTCCTTGGTTGGAACTTCCAGGATAATTTTGGTTATCTAGAACATAATCATTGTTGTGAAGACATTATATTAAAATATAAGAA
Organism: Trichogramma dendrolimi; assembly: GCA_034770305.1. Lineage (NCBI taxonomy): Eukaryota > Metazoa > Arthropoda > Insecta > Hymenoptera > Trichogrammatidae > Trichogramma > Trichogramma dendrolimi. Next base: position 901,616 of record JAPMIB010000068.1, on the reverse strand, counting down.
ACACTTTCAATTTGTGCCATTTTAATTGAAACAATTTTTTAATTTTTGTATATGGTTCGTTGTCAACAACAAATTAAATATCAGAATTTTCTGTCCATCTCATTACTTTCTGCATATTATTAACTATCTCATTTTTTGAGTTTAATTATTGAAGTATCATTGTTATCATTTTTTATTATATGATGTAAAAATATTGAAAAATTTACCCGAATACTGAATTGAAGGGGTCTGAGTACCTGGTCTCTGGCTCGGATAACCACCCGAGGGTCCTTGAGGCTCAAATGGAGGTGCTGGTCCAGGATACTCATCATCTGTGGACGGGGTTTGGCCTGAAATTATAAATTATTTATTTTATTTTGTTTGAAATATAATTCAATATCTACTTAATACAAATGATTGAAAGTTTGCGGTGTTTCATACATTTTTCTAAGAAACAAAAAATATGAAATTATCCATCGGAAAAAGCACTGTTTTTTTTAATTGATTGCATTAATGACTACGCTCAATTTACTTTACTTCTCTATCAATAATGATAATCGAATCTTTTTTATAATTCATGAATTTTCTTTAATATCATTAAAAGCGAAAACCAGAAATGATGTATCAACTTCATTGTGTTTTTATCAAACTTTAAAAAAATTATGGTAAAATTACCAGTATATCCTGGTCCTGATGGTCTTTGTCCTGCTCCAGGCCTCTGTCCATCATTGGAAGGTCTTGATGGACCTGCACCAGGTCTTGAACCCTCTTCGGGAGTTGGATAGAGACCATTTGGTGGCCTTGGTCTTGAAGTTCCTCCGCTAGGTCTGTTGCCGTTGCTTGGTCTTGAACCCCCATTGTCATTGCCAGGGAAGGGAACTGAAGGGCGATCGCTTGGGTATCCTTCATTTGATGGTCTTCCTCGATTAGGACCTACTGTAGTTCCACTTGATGGTCTCTGAGAACCTTGTCCAGAACTAGGTATCGTATTAGAGCTGGGATATCCCCCACTTGGTCCTCCACTTGGATAAGAACCTCCGTTTGAGGGTTGGTTTCCTGGTCTTTGAGTACCGGGGAATTCACTGCTTGGTCGACCCCCTAAAAAATTTTAAGTCAAAAATACTTATTTCGAATATCTGTTGAAAAAAACTCATCATAGATTAAGTCCATTCGAAAAAATATTATTTACCTGGATACCCTCCATTGGTGGGACTTTGACCATTAGATCCAGGTCTTTGACCTCCACTGGGATAACCTCCAGTACTTCCTTGTCCGTTGCTTGGAAAGGATTCAGGCCTTCCTCTAGGATATCCGTTTTCTCCTCCTGGAAATGAGCCACCTGGCGATGAAGGCCTGTTCCCCCCTGAACCTGATGGAAACCCATTACTGGGGCGGCCTCCTGGACCTTGTGATTGACTCTCATTTGGAAGTGGGAAGGGAATGGAGGGCCTTTCATCGGGATATCCGTCTTCTTGTGTGTTTGTCGGCCTACCAGTTGGTCTCTGTTGGTTGTTACCCGACGGAAAACTGGCACCTCCTGAAGGGCGTTGGCCACCGGCCGGACCGCCAGATGGATACCCATTTCCTCCACTTGGTCGCTGACCATTTGAACCGCCCGATGGATAACCATTACCGTTCGAGGGTCTTTGGCCATTTCCAGAAGGGCCGGAAGGAAATCCATTACCAGTCGGTGCCGGTGTTCCTGAGAATCCTCCGGGTCTTGTACTGCCTGGAGATTGAGGTCCGCTTGGTACACCATATTCTGTAGATGGTGTAGTTGGCGAACTACCCCCAGATGGTCTACCTGGAGTCAATGGATTGTTTGGCCGTGGATAGTCATAGCCTTCTTGAGCCTAATCAATAGAATTCATCAAATTTTTACATTCGCGAAGCAAAGTATATTTATCATTAATTTTATTTCAGAATTTATTAATTAAAGTTCTGCAATCAATTTCAGTGATATAATTATGTACTCATAATAGTAAATTAGCGATTTCTTGAGAAATTCCACAAAAATTTTAAATGTATTGTTCGTAGTATTTCATTTACATTTTTATGGAAAGATATTTTCATTTTTAAGGAAATCGATTATGCAAAACCGAGTCTCTGGGCTAAGTGTGACAACAGAAACGCGTGCAAAAATACAAGCAAGCTACGATGCTCTATTCAATAGTATTTTGGTCACCGGCATATAGGTATGCATATTACATCACTTTAACCAAGCATACAAGCGGCGTATGTGTGTGTGTATGTGTGTATAAAAACAACATATTGACGCCGCGATCGCACTCGCGCGAGTGTCTGCGATCGATGCATGCGCCGGTGTGCCCATGCGCGATTGCAAAATGCGCCACCGAGAAGAATATGCGCACGCGGTGGCGCGGGAAGAATAGTCGAGTCTCAGATGACTGAAACTCAAAGTGGAACTTTTCGGCATTGACGATTGCTTCACACACAGAGAAAGCAGCATCTTCGGCTGAACGCGCGCGTGCACGTGACAGTTATAAAGCTTTATCAGTTCTTCATTCGGGCATAAATTCCGTTTGTTTGCAAAACGTGCTTAGGATTATTATCTAATATATGAGTGTGTGTGTGTGTGTGTGTCTGTAATAAAGCTTCTAAATAACTACTTCGCGAGCAAGTGAGCGTAATATTATTATTTCACAGTCGCTATACGTGCCATCAACAGAAATAATTTATAATAAATCACGTTAACAATAAGTCCTTCTAACAGAAGCAATAAACATTACAAGCCCGAGTAACTGCATGTTTAATTGCTCGTCATATTACTAGTCTGCAGCTGCCGTTTCGAGCATGTGTAACCGAAGACGCGTGCAATTACGCGCGAATGCGCAATTTAACAGACATTTTTATAATTGTACATAAATAATGCAGCTCATGCAAAAAAGACTCACCAATGATGTACGAGTGATAGCCAGTACAGCTGAAACAAAAGAAATCCAAAAATAATAGTTATATCTGGCATGTTGTGTATAGTATGTAAAAGTGCTTATGTGCATTAAGCTTGTGTAAGATTTGTCTGCAAGAGAGAGAGAGAGAGAGAGAGAGAGAGAAGATATGTAAACCGAGTGATGTTTTACACCTGAAAAATTCGGCCCAACTCGACTCGCGCGCCAGGTGCCAGAAATCTCTGATGAAGTCATATGTGAGAAACAGGACTGACAATGCTCGCGCGTCCTTAATTAATTAACCGGGAAGTTATGTCAGAGATTTTTCAAATTATTTCGTTTCTTTCGCCGCATGAAACGGAGAATTTCGCACGCGCTCGCTTCTTTTTCCCGAGCCTTATACATACATACGAGCCACACGAAGCATACCTATGTACGTTATGAGCGAGCGCGGGTGCGCTTTTATAAACCGCAGCATCGGTATGCGTGTGATCTATTGCAGATTTTTTTCACGAGGCATTACTGGTCTATTTACCGAGGCTCTATTGAAGAGTGCCAGCGATGAGTAAACTAAAGCTGTTTATGATTATGTCTTAATTGATGAAAGGATCATTGTTATAATTTTGCTAAGAAAAAATAATGCATCTGTGCACTTAGCTCTCATTATAAAACGATTTTAGTTCCATAATTTGAGGTGTGTGCTCGTTTTAAGTCAATTTTTTTCTAATTTAACTCAATGCTTCAGGTGGCAACCGAACCATATGTGTAGAAAAGAAAGAATTGAAACAAAAAGTTCTAAAATACTAATGTGACCTAGTTTGGGTCAAACCACAATGGAAATGAAAAAAAAATAATTACTCAAGAAGATGTTCTTCACTTTCAAAAAAAAAATATCAACAAATCTAGACATAGTGTACCCGTGACTTGATAAACTAAAAAAAAATCTGAAGTAGATTGAAGAGAGTGAAGTGGGAACGATACACCAAAACAGTTGCATCAGAAAGAGAGACTGATGGAGAGAGAGAGAGAAAAGTCGCGGGAGCGAAAGAGTAGGTCTGCTGCATACACTTGACCTTCATTTCCACAGTCGCATGCGCGCGCGCGAGCATTCATCCTATCGGACCCAGCCGAAAGAGAAATAAATAAAGAAACCAACGACGAGCCTCTATATAACGAAACGCGTATGCACGGGTGTACACCGATGGCACACGAAGGGGAGAGTCCGAAAAAAATTCCGAACGAACAATGGTTCCACCACACACAGACGCACATACACACACCTCGGGCTCGTGTGCGTGAAACTTATCTTCTATTTATTTTAATTAGAAAGGAAGTTACGAAAAAGCTGCAGTGTGCCTGCTGCGTGCATATATAGGTGCGCGTCGTATCTGTATGTGTGTATGTACGCTAATCACCGTCGAAGCCGCTACTCGCGTACTGCACACACACACGTTATAGCGTGCGCAGGGTCCACGAAAATTTCGGTCTCGATTCTTCTTCTCGCCGCGCGGGCGCGAGCTAGGCGAGCGCAAGGTATGCAGTGATATTTACGCAATGGCACATACACACAACGTGCGCGTCTAGCTCGCGGGGGCCTTTTTTCGACAAAACACATACATTCGAGTGTGTGTACGCGCCTGTGTGCACTCGCCGCTCGCTCTTTTCTACTCTTGTCTATGGCTTTTTTTTCCAACGATTAATGAGTACCGGTTGAAAGAGTGAATCTTTCTATAAAATCTGCTCATTGTTTTCAGAGAGGATAAGCGATTTTTTTCGAACTGAACCGTATATTTATTCACGCGAATTGCGAAGATCGGTATGCGCCCACGTTTTTCGTGAAATTTGGTCAGATTTCTGATAATGAATGTATTGGCTAAAAAAGTATGCTTTATAATGTAGGAAAAGACAATCATAATTCAATTCGGATACTTTTACGTGAATACTACGAACAGCAGATCAATTTCCCTAGATAGGAATGCTCAAAATTGATAATGAGATAATAACCAAAAATTACGATTGAAAATACTTTTTAAATACATTACGTTTAGATGCCTTGTTTTGGCGTTACTCATATTACAATTATGTTTAAAATATGAAAAGTATTTTGAATGACCCGAAGACGACAATTTTCTTACTTCAAAAAATCTAGACCAGTTTTCAGTTATTTTAAATATGATAATACTGTGAGTCTCTATCACTAGATGGCGTATATCTTTATTTGTAAATCCGCAAGTGGTGCAATAAAAGTAATTGTATAAGTCTACCTATTAGCCATAAAGAGTTGCGCGAATTGGTGAAGTTCTATTGTAAAGTTTGTAAATATTTGTAAAGAAATGAACTACTTCCATTTCTATGAAAATTTAACATAACAATTTACTTTGCATTTTAAGAATTATTCTCGCCCTCGTATCATATCTATAGTTGTATCATATACTATCAACGGCGCAAGAATAGAGACATTCTCCGACATGAAAAATCTGTCAGTTCGTAGATGCATTGAAACGACTCTCTTCAAAGAGAAGAAAAACAATATATCAACGCGCGCGATTATTTCCAAACACCAGCGTATCGACTCGCACTTGAAAGCTTCTTTATATGCTTTAAGCCGTGTACGTGCGCGGTGTATATCCAGGTGCAAGTAGTGTACCACCATCGAAGGCTGCGTGGGTTTGCAGAACAAAAAAATGAAGTTACATCTTTCATATATAGCACTCACTTAAGAGCCGATGTATTATGTACTCCTGCACGCGATCAGATAAAAAAAAGTTTATCGACATACATCGCGCTATTAATATTACCAGAGCTTCTTTACTTTTGCATTACTCGTATAGATGCGACTTTATAAATAGCACACGCGGTATTTAAGATATTTTTCAGTCCTAATATCCCGATGATTCATTGCGCAATATTTAAAAAGACGGTATTTGAAGGTATTTAAAAAAAGCCCAAACTTTTAATACGATTATTGTACTATTTAGCTCCGTATTACTCAACCGATCATCGAAATAATAATAAACGCATAATAAAAAATTGTCAAACACGCACTCGAGCAGTTTCGAGATCAGGCAGTGCAGTAGCAGCGGCAGCAACGCGCATCTACCAAAGAGTCTTATACTGTACCGCGCGAGAATTGGCCAAGAATCGGTCGATGATGCTCGGAAAAATTATCATAGCCGCGCGACAGAAGCGAAGCTTTCTCTAATAGCTTATGCTTATGCGATATTTGCTCATCACTCGTGCCTTACACAGATGAGTGTGCTGCATATAATACACGTATAGAGTATGTACGTATGACAATGATCGTATCGCGCAAGTTTGATTGTTTACTAATGTATATACGAGTGTATATGCAGCTCTCCCCGGCGTCGTGTATATAATCTAATATATGTATGGGCCGCGCTCGCCGATCATCTTTATGGAGATCTAGCCGTCTGTCTGTCGTCGCGACTTGATAGATCATACAATGGCAATAGTGCACGTAGCGAATAATCTATTATATAATTTTATCTCTTTCTCCTCTCGTTTCTCTCTTTCTCTTTCTCTCTCTCTCACCGGCACAATAATACGTAAGTGGTTGTAAAGACACGCGATCGGCCCAGGCTACAGCTGGCGCGAGTGTTGTAGACGATTGTCAGATCTTTCGAATCTCGCGCGCTGCCGCTATCCGATATCTCAATTATAATTGTTTTATTATTTTGAACGCGCGAGCGGCTCGCGTGTGTACAAACGTTACACAGATAAGAACTAGTTAGCAGTAGACACGCGCAAAGATATACAAGTAAAGATTTTAGACACACTCGCGCTTATGCGGATTGATTAATGGTTTCGTGTATCGCGCAAATTTGTTGGATTTGCATATAAGTGAGATATGAGCGCATTCTAATGTCATTTCTCCGAAGAAGCAATTTGCATTGCTTATAATGAAGGTGTTTCAACTCTTCTTTCTTTTTTTTTCGTGCTCAAATTGCGCTTTTCTACACCTTTATGCGTCTTTACTATTTCGCCTGAACCATTAATCATTCGTAAGCGTGCGTAATAAAGTATATATGGGCAGAGGAGTATGGAAAAAATGTGTATGTGCTGGTACTCACCTATCCACAACAAACACAGCTTCATGTTTGTTGCTGGAGCTGCCTTCCACAGTTGTTAAATGCTGCAAAAGAAGAGAGAAGAACAACTTTTTTTTTATTGCGGTTTAAACCTTACGAATGTCTCTCGACCGCGCGTATATACTTTTCACCTAAAGTTCGCGATCGGATTATTATTATATAACTGCGTGCTTGATTGTCGGCATTGACAATCGTTACATCCTGTCGCTTGCAAGAGAGAAAAGCTATAATTTATTTAGTATAATAACGATGAAACAACTGTAGCATCGTCTCTCGCACAACGTGACAATCAGCCTTTACTTTTGTCAATATTTATTTAGAAAAATTTATTGTATTTACTTTAATCAATTTTAGTATACGAAGCAATAAAGACCAACAATGTTTGTCAAACCAATGGAGTTTATCCCGCGCGTTTTGAATATCTACTATATACCACCACTTGCGAAACGAAAAAGTCGATTGGTTAAGAAAAAGAAGCGCTCATGAATTTTGTATTCCTATGCAGAAAATAGTGCTTGCGACGATCAATGTTATCTTTTCGACAGCAACATACATCTCTCTTTCTTTCACGACGCTGCTGCTCTTTTACAAGCGCGCGTTCGAGAGTCGATTCGAGAAAAATTGCTTTCGTCGATACATTACATTGACCAACAATGCGTTTTTTTCCACTGTGTGTGTTTGTCGCCGAGTGAATTCTAATTTATGGTTGTAATTAGTATGAATTGAAGGATGTGCAATATTTTTTTTTAACGAAGTTAAGTATGTTGTAATTCGTGTTAGATGGTAAACTCGTACGAGGAAAATTAGATACAGCTCGTCTGAGATTAGATTGATCATTAATTACTCGATGATAAATGATAAAAGATATAAAATAATTTTTAAATTTTCAATCTTTAGTGAAAACAATAATCATGCAAAATGATGCACACAGATAAAGAAAAAATATGATCACTTTTCGCGAAAAAAAAATCACAGTCTCGAAAAATTTCTTCGCTCAAAAATCAATAAAGCACTTGAAAATTTTACAAAAAAAGCCAGAAAACAAGTCCATTTCTGCAAGCTCGCACAATCCGACGAGAACGACAACACTCACCCGATGAAACGATAAACTACAGTGGCTATTTGCCCTCGGTTAAAAAATATTTCTGGTATTTTCTCGCTCGAAAAATGCTAGAATATTTTTAATATGAAAACTGGCCAAGCCACGCCGAGGTGATTTTTTTTCTCGATACTGAAACTCTATGTATAATTTCTTTATATATATAATAATATAACACGGCTAACGATCTACAGCTGGCGAGCCAGACCGTTGACTGATTGTAGAAGGTGTCGTCGTGATCATATATAGGGCCCCGCGCTGTGGAGGCGCCTGGGAGGATGGCGTGTGCTGCGCGGCGCTACCACCCCACAGGTAGTAGTAGTAGCTACCTCTTCTTCTTCTCTTTTCTTTTCTTGGCTGTATGGCTTGTAACTTCGCCGCAACGCGCCGCGTATACCTTCCTTTGGATACGACGACTGTCTCCTCCTCCGCACCACCACCTCCTCCAACTCCAACCGATGTTTCGCTGTATATTGTTGCCTTTGCTGCTGCTGCCGATCGCAGAAGCTGAACTATGTGTATGTAGGTACATGTGTGAGTGTGTATGTGCGAATCACGAGTGCGCGAGTGTGTGCAGGGATGATGACGATATATGGAATATAGCTCTCTCTCTCTCTCTCTCTCTCTCGCTCGCTTGTTGTAATCGTCCTTCGTCCTTCTCTTTTGGCCAAGCGAGTGCCGAGAGTGTGAGTGCAAGAGCGAGAAAGAGTCAAGCTTCCACTAGTTGCATCCCTACCTTTTCTCGCGCTCTATCAGCACGTAAACGTACATATATACACGCTCTTTTTCACCTTTATTCGCTTTTGTATGGCGATCGCACCGTTAACCCATACGCAGACTCGAACGAGAGGTGTGTGCGTATACCCCTTCTCTATGGACTTTTTCGACCATTCGACCACTCATAAATGTTCACTTGTATATGAAAATTTCATAAAGCTCCACCTTTGAATAATTACAAAAGGTATGCCTGTCAGTTTTCAATATAGCCTTCTTGGTCTTGACAATAATGCCGTACAAAAATTAAAATTAGACATTTTTTTTCTTTTCTCTTAAAACCGGAGTTTACATCCAAGACAAGATTCAATTGTTGTTGCAAATCGATTAAAGTCGTTATTATACTGGTATTACTTAGGCAAGCGTGAAAAATGTACCTCGAGATAAACGCTGGTACGTGTTATTACAGCTTAAAAAGGAAAGCCAATTGAGAGCAGAAGACACACTCACACAATAACTGACTCATCAGCTATTACGTGCATCTATATTGGGTGCATAGAGCAGCTCTCTCAAATCTGAGATCGTTGTATGGCAAGTATAATTGAGACCGAAAAAAAGAAGAAGTGCATCGACACGTGCTCGCATAATATAATTCGAGTTACGATGAATCCTAGGCGAAAAATTGCCCGCTCGTCGCGCCGGCGACTGTAATCTTATAAACGAAAGTATAATATAAAGAGTCTCTCTCTCTTTTACTCTCGGTTGTGTACGCTGTATATATGCAAGTACCGTGTATCTACCTCGAGGCGATATAAGTGACCCATTGACGTAGGAGCCTCGCTGCTCGCTTGCTGGCAGAGAGCATTAGAAAGAGAAAAGAGACGCTGCTGCTGCGATGCAAGACGGTACATAAGAGATCTGCTGCTGCTGCAGTTTCGTAGCGGCTACGAAGACGACGACGACGACGAGGGAAGGGAAGGGGAAAAATACAGGAGAATATTTGCAGCGCCTAGAGCGAGAGAGTGAAAAAGATAGAAGGACTCGCCTCGTGGGAGGTATATATCTAGGATATACAAACCAGTGAAAGTGCAAGTGGAATATAACATCTTCCCGCAATGCGAGTGAAGAAGTTGCCACTGAGATAATCAGCTGAGCTCCTGCTGCTGCTGACGCTATATACATGGTTCCTTGTATGCCTTTCGGCTTAACTGCAGCGCCTTGTAGGTTTGCCAAAGTACTTGGTCGAAACTACTCAATGATATAATTTTTCGGGAAGCATCGCGACTTATTAATTGATTAACCGATCGTCGAGTTGAAAAATTGAGCAACGTCGTTAAGTACTTTGAACACGACTATGCCATTTGGGATTGAAACAACAATAAGCGCTCCTCGCTGTACGCCTAGTTGCCGTACGTCGTGTCATTTGATAGTAGCGCGCAGTAGACACGTTAAAAAGATATAGAAGCTGCAATTGATTGGATCTTTTGTATTTATGCGCATATCTATAAACCAGCAACAGCGGCTCCACCGTGTACCATGTGTACGAAACAACAAAGCTGTTTATCTTGTAATACACGATTGTAGACACGCCGTATACAGTATTTATACAGCCTACCCAACAACGGACAGGTGACGGGAGTGTCTCCTTCGCATCTCAGCAGCGCGAGAGACGTTCAATACCATCAAGGATATAATATCCTATAGCTTTTATATTGGCCGCGCAGAAGATACAAAAGGTTTAATTTCTGCCGTTCGATCCACTACAGCGGCGGCAAAGAAAAGTAATTTACCAAGCGAATCTCGAAGTGGGCAATTCTAATGAAAAAATCAGCTCCCTACAAGAGAAAAAGTATAAATTTTAAAGCACTACGAATTTCAACGCAGCTTAATCTAACGATTAATTTTGATTCTACCTGCGTGAACCATAAATTAATAATTACGCGCGCTTTTTTCAATCAATATATTATTCGCATCGGAGCTAGCCTGTGTAATGCGCGCCGTCTTAATGTATATAATAATATTATTATCTAAACGTGTTAATTGACCACGCGCGCTCTCGACTGGAATATAGTTTTCACCGCCCATCAATATAGTCTAGCATAATGTAAAAAAGTTATTATGAAATTTCTTAAATAAGGAAATCAATCATGTGGCGCACGATGTATTTTATTATCTTGTCGATGCAGCACAGAAAGACATGAATGAAGAGCTAAGGCAGTAACTCACGAGAATCCGATCATTCATCAAAACTTTTTGTATTGCATTTCACAGTATCGCGTGGTCGCTGCTACAGCGTTCTTGTAAATATCATGGAAAAAACTTTAATTTTAAAAAACTTTTAAAACTTTAAATTAAATTTTCTTTATCTGCTCCTTAGGTGCTCGTGATTAGCCGGATTTACATCTGCTTACGCGAGGATGCATCGAGATATACAAGCGACCCGCGAAGATACGATAAGCAAGTCACAGGAACTTTTGAATTACTCATTGAATGTATCTGAATTTGAAATCGCCCCCGCAAATATATATATATATATATATATATATACACAGCGAGTGCAACTTCCGCAAAAATCCCTTAAAAACTTTCTTCTGCCGCGATGTCGTAACTCTCTCTCTTTCGGAGTTTCGCTCAATGGTATATAATATGAATTTAAACTTTTTTTTGTACTACTCCTTCGCGGTGGCTATATATGCAACTGTCGAGCCTGGCGAACTTTGAAAGGGATGATTTCATGACGCATGACACTCGAGAGAGCTCGTAACTACATCTGGATTTCGCGGATATACGCCAAGTCGAGCAGCTGCTGGATGCTTATTAGTTATTATATATATGTGTGTGCGCAATGTAAATCTCGAGAACGGGATATTTTCAAGTCTGCGACGCGTCGCGTAGCTCCCTTTACCTGCGCGCATATTACTGCGATGCTGCGCTATGATATTGCACTCATTTTGCGTCGTCTACGTTGCATATGAACACAGCACCGGTTTATTTACGTATAGCGCATTTTTTGACACATGGGGATAATCAATGAAATAAGACGAAGATGATGATATTTCGTAAAGAGACTTTTTGCACACTCGCTTATATAACGTATATGCGCGAATATTAAGGCTCGTATGATTATTGCGTACACAAACATACACACACATGTAAGTATTATACACATTATGAGCTACGAGATGCGCGCATAATATCGATTAGATAATCGTCCGCTCGATTTCACGCACGGCGCTTGATCAAATATCGTCATTTAGGCTCGTCATTGTCAATACATACGAAACGATAAGCATCGGTACGCGCGAGTCCTTTATAGATCCTCGAACGTCGAGTGTGTGTATTATAGTACATACACACACACATATACTTGGTGCGGGTCCCGGGAAGAAGCAATCGCATTTTCTCTTGTATAGTTGTAACCGATCTTTAGCCACACATGACACATACTCATACACACACACGCGTAGACGCACGCTCGTATTGATTATTTTTAATTGAAAAATTGGTCTTTTTCAATCTTCTAAAACTATGTTGCGAAAATTCAGGCAAGTTGATCGACAGGAATTTCATCAGTATTATATGCACGTAATTATACGAGAGCGTGCACTCGTACGTACTATATAATGCATGTGTACCGTGAAAATGCTCGAAGGAGCTTCTGTTGTTTTTTTTTTTTTACCTCGTTGAAAATATTGTAATAACGTGTACTGTATGGTCGTTGCCTCGGGCGCCGCACGTATAATACCTTCTGCGCGCGGATCGTTAATAGCGAACTCGAGCAGCGCGTGACACGCGACGAAATGTGCACCTAGTCTACTTTAAATTTTGAAGCAACATTTTACCATAGGATATTAATGTCATAAGATTCGATGCGCAATATTATCACATCGGTTGGAGTATTTGAAGAATTTAATCGAGACCTTATTTGTGAAATGAGAAAAATGCAACTGCCTCGAATCATCCCACGTATACCGATTTATTATGTCATGATATCTATCCACCCTCGCGTTTATCCATCCGCTCGTTAAACTCTTATATGCTCTGCGGTTAATATACGTGAAAGCACAATATGTGTGCACATATAAGTGTGTGCGTGAGCTCGTTGCTATACGTATAGAGATCGGTATCGGTCGAAAAATGCCAAAACGCTGTTTCATTCTATAATATTGTTCTCGAAAAAATTGTGTGTGTCTCTCTGTCTCGATCGTAACGAAATCATCAAGCACCATAAGTAAGAATCGGCTCTGCTGCTGCTGTTGCCGGGGAAGGGGGATCCGAGAGAATGACATATTACTCTTATACACCTCCGCATCTCAATCGTTATTATCATCGTACACATACACACGCCGTTGTATTTACGAGCTGCCGTTGCTGCTGCTTCACTCTCGTTGAGGCAGGCAGCAGGCGCGAGCGAGCACTCGTCTTCTGTCGTATGGACACAATTGACTGTAAATCAAATTATGACGTAAGCCCCGTTACATACACACACATGCGACAAGGATCGGCTATACACACGCGTAATAACCCTCGGCGCGCGAAAAAATAAAAATATATAATATAGGAACTGCTTGTACTGGTGCAGTCGCGTTGTTCTCCATTACCGCGTCGTGGTATTGAACTAGAAATAACGCGCGAACATTAATTACCTCGACCGGAGAGCTTTGATTGGCTTTTGTATCGTTCAAATATTTATATTCGCGATCGTTAAGTGGTTACCGCCGCCACGCGTGGGTTTCCCTTACGTACAATACAGGCGCCTTGTTTATTTTTTCACCTTCGTGTGGCACGATACAGGACGCTTTAACACCTATTGTAGGCAAATCCCCGCGGGGACAAGCTAATACTTTTATGGTTCAGTTATTCTTCTCTGCGTGATCGTCGTCATCGTGTAAAAGTAATTCTGCCAGATACTTGCCTAGAAATGAATGCAAAGGAGCAGTTGCTCATCCGCATCGGTATGGACTCGCGCGACGATGCGTAAGTAGCCAATAGCCACTTTTAACGCTTGCACGCGCATTAATGCGTTATTTATCTGCGCACTCGCGTGAGTACGTTAGAAGCTCGTTAAAACGAGAATAAACGAGTTTAGCATACGAGATCTCGTTTCCGAGCATTAGTAAAAGACCTCCATAAAAATATATTGGAAATTCCTCGATATAATTGATTGTTAGTTATGGTGTATATATCGAATATTATATGGATTACTGAATATATCCGAACGTTTATAAGCAGCGATGTGTGTGTGTGTGTGTGTGCCTATTATTCAAAAATGCGCATCCTCTCTCGTTTAATCTTCGTTTTGCATAAAGGTACATAAATAATGCCAATATATAAGCTAATGCACACATCAGAAACAAATATATATCACGAGCACTTCTCTCAAGCGAGATCGCAACCGCCGAGCTTTTCAAGTTTATTATATGGCTATCTGCTAATAAAATCGTAATAATGCAATATCATGCCGGGTAATGTATGTATGTGTATGAAAAAAATCATTCAACTCTATTATGATTATATCGAGAGTCATCCGTCTACATATTATAAACGTGTGGCTAAAAGGAAAAATTCGCGGTTGCACAGAAGTATATAAATATGGCAATCAGCATCTGTCGAAATCCATATAGGTGCGCAATATCGCCTCCACTTTTTATTATCTATGTGTGTCTCTGGCGGCTCGCTCACTCTCTTTCTATGTGGGGAACCCCCTCACTTGCGCGCTTATTGTCATACGGAGAGTCTAGCGCGACAATTATGAAACAATTAGTTGAGCTGTTAATATACGCGGTGGCGTACCGAGACTCCATGTGTGTGTAATAATATATATCTTTTTTTAAAGGTGCGATAACACCCACGAACGAAGGGGAATTTTACAGTTTTTCTGGCTTCGCGTTCGAACGAGGCTCACATCGTGCCATCGTGTCATTGCTATTCATGGAGAAAAGTTATTTTCTTTTATTGCCTCGTTGCATACGTAATTAAGGAAACATAAATGCGGCTAATGGAATAATTTTTGAAGTACCGAGGATTTAAAAAACTTTTCGAAATCGGCTACTCTGGTGGAGTTAGCTTATGAAAATTATTCCTTGATTTGCATGCTATTTACTTTGAAATAATTCGAAAATTATATATTGCAATTTAAAAATTTCTGAATTAAAAAAAATTTATTTGACTCTTCAACTCAATAGTACAGAAAAAATTTTCCATTTAATCACTTTTTGTGTCTGAAGCCCCGTCAAAAGTAAATCCGGCAAAAAACTCAATTTGCACGTTTTTCAGATTCAAAATTTATTTTGTTTGGACTACTTATCAAAGTGCGTTGACGTTGCCAAGCACGTATTTGAACACGTACTGTCTCTTAAATTGAACAAAAAAATGAAATAGTTTAAAGTTCCATCAATAGATTGCTTCTCAAAAGTAACATTTTAAAAAGATTAATATAAAGTTCAAGAGTTTGAGTTAGATCTTGTAGATAAAAATAGATGCAAACAGATGTTCAAACATTCAATACCCTCCCTATGAGTGCATACCTTTTTTTATCGAATTTTCATCCGCTGCAGCTTTTAATGAAAAATGTATTACCTCATCTGTCTTACGCACGAGCAATGTTGCTCCTCTTGACCAAGTAAACATAATCAAAGCCAAAGGATACTCTACATTAGAAGTATTCTATATTACACAATGAATCTGTCATCGGGACAAGTGTACCTGTGCATATGTGTAGTAGCGTGCGGAGATGCCCTCTACATAACCGAATAAAAGCGTTTTCACTACTTCAATATTACATTAATGCACGTTTGGGAAATACAGTCAGTAGCAGCAGCAACAGCAGCAGCTGCTGACAGCAATTATTAAAAAAAAATTACTCGCGATACTCTTGATGCGCGAGGGGCCTCTTGTGTGGGTCGGATGTATAATTACCATCGCTTAGGCTGCAAGAAAGAAAAAGAAAAGATATACATTTTGAGACCGACTCGAGATGGATATGTGGACCGAGGACGGTTGGCGTTGATTTCGCCAAGATGAATTGCATGCCGTGTAACGATAGAAAACGTACTTTATATATAAAATACACATTACGTGGGATGGAGCAGAAAAAAAAACAGAAAGAAAGAGAGAAAAAGTTACTGTGCAGCGACAGTGGCTGTAACAGCTGGGTGAGAGATTTTTAGGTATACGCTTTTTTCAAACCAGATATAGTAGGATATAATACGTTGCATAAGAGATGCACAGAGATTCGCGGAAGTTAGCGTATGGCGCGCGCGCGCACGTGCAAACTTGGCGCCTCGAAAAGAACTCGAGGTTTAAATTTTAAACGGTGATGCAGCAGTTCGCGCCAATACATGCGAGGCGCGCAGTTTTGAAGAGCGAAACTGATTGAAACGACCCCTTTTGATTTGAGCCTCGAGGCGAAACCGATTGATGACGAAAATCATATACAAATACGCGTACTCTAGCGCGTCTCATCGAATGGAGCATATAAACACAAACAACTCTTATATTATACACGCTGGATTCGTTTCCTTTATTCAATAAGGAAGTATGGCGCGCATTATTCTCACGCTAATGTTGTAACGCGCGCAGGCACTATTACAAGCTACACGAAAATTTGAAATGTTCTAGTAAAGTAATAGTCACCGTTTAGAGTGTGCACAAATTACGAACATTTTTACACTTACTCTCGGAATAAAAATGAAGATAAAAACTTTGAATTAAAATTTGATAAAATCAATGCATGATCGATTCGGTAAATCGAAAGTCAACCCATTGTTAAGCAATAAAGATCTGTTATAAACTTATGATAATCGTAACGCAATATCGCATATTATGCGTGCTCGCGTGTGCGATGTAAATTATTATATGCTCGTATAATACTGCAAAAAGCCGCGATCTATGCAAATACACACGCGGATACATAAAAATTATCCTGGCGGTACATGCTTGAATGAGAATAATTTCACAAGATTTTTCTCGTCCGCATGAAAATCCATTAGAGATCGTTGCGGTGCTCATCGCGTGTTCTCCTTTTTATTTGAGAGATCTAAATACGGTGATTTATAATTGCAAAGAATCATGCTAATTTTTACAAACTTCTTATTAATTGGCATCTTGTAGCATATATTGTGAAATCGAAACAACGTCAAATCTAGTCAAGGATAGAATAATACTTGGTACTCTAAAAAGGCCATCGCAGTACTGTTTATTTTGTACGACTAAATTCAGTCGTTTATATTTCCCGTTGAAACCGCAATATTAGAAAAGTCTATAGCCTATGTAAAATGAGTGACTGTATCACTCGATCTTTTCTACACGATCTTTTGTGTATTGTATATTTCTAAAATATCCTCGTACTCGTATATTCTAAGTACTCAAAGTTGAGCCCGAAGCTTTAGTTGCTCTTCTGATCAATATTTGAAGCTTTTCCGGCTGTGGCATGTTGTTGCTATGTTGTAATTGATGTAACAAATCTAATAATGAAAGTTTTTTCTTCATCCCATGCTCGAAAGTACGTACTTTCATCTTCAAATTCGGGGACGAAAGTAACACTTTTGCTCCCTGTCAATATCGCGCGAAAGTTATTATCTCCATGACTACGGCAACCTAAATTTTAATTATCGTTTGGTTTTGACTATGCAATAGATGAATTGTATTGATTTATTTTATGACGTGCATATGCCAAAATGAATAACTTGAAATACCAACAGTTCTATGAAGTATCAAAACTGAACAGTACCATAATTTGACGTACACATTTCATTACATTCAATTCCAATCCGAACTTTAAATAGTTAAAGATGGTAGTTATAATCAAAAATGAGAAGTAAGAGAACAAAGACAGTCAAAATATGTTAATTTTTATAATATATTTTAATTTATTCTTTCAATTTTAAACGTTATTCTTGGTCACTCAAGTTTTTACTCGTCTATTCAGATTGAGTAAATTACTTAATTCAAATTTTCAAAATTTTACAAAATAAATGTTTAATTGATTACAACTTTAAGTCGAGTAATACTCTCAATTTAATTGAAAATATATAAGTGGGACACAAGAAGAAAACATATGGAACTAATACTTTCATGCTTATACTTTACGGGATCGTTTGTACTTTATTAACGCCATAGTTATCTATCATTTACAATTATTTATTAATAATATTAGTTATGTACTAATAAACATTATTATTGATGATATTTGTTGCAAAGCCCGCCGTCGACCAGCAGCCCTCGCTGCGCTCGGGCCACAAATGTCGGCGGGCTTTGCCATGTAAGCGTAAATTCATGGATACACTTTTTTTAAATAAAATATTCCTTAACTATGTTAAGTAAACGTACTTTTGAGCGGGTATAAAGAAAAGTCGTATACGCGACTCGGGACGAAAGTCGAACTTCCATACCTGCAAGGTTATGCACCCGAGGCGAAGCCGAATATACTATCACTAGAATATTAAAAACTATTACTATATAAATATAGAATAATATTGGTGTAATTTAAAAAACTTTCTTTGCGAAAAATTATCATGTTGAATAGCCAAGCTCGTGATATCATTAAGATCAATAAATTACCAATAGATGGCGAACGAGTTTTTTTTCTTAAAACTCGCAATGTCAAAATGTATGAAAACACTATGAATAAGAATTTTCACCCAACTATTCTATCTACAATGGTACATTATAAATGTTCAACTTACAAGGAGACCACCCCAGTTCCGGGTCGTGGATCTGGCCCAAACTTACTGAGGGTACTTTGTACACCTAGAAAACATGCCCTTAAAAAATTTAGATTATTGACAATTAATTGGCAGTGGTTTTATATTTTATGAATTATGCATCATTTATGATACGAGAAAGACAATGAAAAACCATTGAATGTAATTAATAATTTTACGGTTTCAAGGAATATTATCAATGAGTGAAATAACAATGGTAACAATGTGAAGACGCATTCGGAACAAATGCATTAATGAACAATGTGTAAACAATGAGATCGATTGCAAAAATACAAAAAGGCCAAGGTAAACTCACAGCACGAAAGATCGAAAGGTCAAGCAGCACTAAAATCCTTCATATTCCATTACCCATATTTTATAAGATTTCACTTCAGGGCAGGCGCTGCACTTCCAGCTGTCAAAACGAAGATAGACAGGAAACAATAACATTTCGTTGCAAAATCGCGCATTCCGAATGCTATAAAAACTTACCAAAAGGCAAAATTAATTCATCCTCAAGAAGAGAACATTTATATAACGCTGAACTTTGATATCTGACCAAATCGAACGGAGCTATTCTTACGGCGCAACAGGCACAAAAAAGAAAGGATCTCGCGGACGATGGAAAGAATGAACGTGACCGGGTAATTACGGCAGCCAGAGATGCTCACAGTTAAGAATGCACTCAACAAATACGTTTTTGATAAGATCCTTGATACTTAACATTTCAATGTCGATCGAAGCGTGCGAGAGAGCACAATTTCCTCGTTCTACTTGGAGAACAATGAAGGGTAATTCGTGGGTCATTAAATAATTTGCTAATCCAGCCAATGGTTCTTTCCCTCTACCTTTTTTTTCATCAAGATTGAAGCAGATTTATTTAAAATAAATTATAACGAATTTTATTGTATATTCATAAAATTTTTAATTATTAGCTTACGCGTGAAAAATGGCATACGAATATTACCTCAGCGTGAACAATAACCGCGCGAGTATCCCGTATGTTTCATTGTAATTCTTCTGAAATATTTCCATTTATCCTTTTATGACAGTGAAAAAAACATTGTCCGATTCCCCGAGCTTTGTCGAAACATTTCAATCCCGAACACAATGTCGGACTGTAAAATATCGATTTGCGAAAGTCAATTATAGGATGCAAATGCATATACTTAGTCGGTGATTAACTTCGGTGAAAATAAAAGCTTTATTCTCACTCGCGAGCGTTATATATTTTTCGCACGACTTAGCGGCCTGATGAAGTCTCTCATAAATCAAAAGTTAAAGTACTTTGAAAAAAAAGATAAAGTAAAATAATAAATACGAACAGATAGTAAAATAACATTACAAAATAGTTTCGCGCATTCGATAGCGTGGTGATATTACGTAATTTTCCATAAAGCCAAAATCATGCGTGCGTGCGAGGAGTGCAATGCTGCACTGAGCCACATAACTGCGTGCAGTGCGCCCGAGATCTATCGCGAAAAATATTATATATGGCTTATTGTAAGTTTTCGAGTAATCCTCGGGTTTAGGCCGTAAAGCGCAGCTCATTCCAATTATTTTGCTATCCAACTTTTTTTCTTCTCGTTTCTACGTTATGTCTAGGCAAACGAAAAACCAGCTGCGGGGCACGCGCGATTTCGCGAGGATAAGTCGTTCTTTCTCTTTTCTCTCTCTCTCTCTCTCTCTCTCTCCCTCTCTTTATACTGGTTCAACGAAAGAGCCGAAAAACCTGCAAAAGATCGTCATTCGCGATGTCGTTTTCGTGTGTACTCTTTTAGTCTATACAACGTATGCGGTGACTTTACTCGTGTTTTTCAAGATTGTAAAATCAAAGCGAGTCTTTCCACGCTTCAGTAATGCTGAGCAAACCCCGCGACTTTAAATTCTTATCAAGTTTTATACGTGAGATAGATTAACGTCATAATTAAATGGCTGATTTTGAAACTCGCCCGCTGAAATAGAGACATATGTACGTACAACATTTCCATCAAGAGAGGCGAATAATAAAATCAACGACGAATGAATTTTCGTTGCGAGCCGCGCACGCGGGAATACCATAAAAAGGCTACATCTTCACGTAGCGCGCAGGTATACACTTACAGCTTAATTACGAATGAGTGGCATCTTTTGCAGCTTTTGCGAACGCGTGCGTCTGAGTAAACTCGATTACATGCCTGAAACGTATACCCTACGTACGTATACCGATCGAGTCACGACTTTGGCTAATTATTCCGCGTGCATAACATATCGACGCTTTGCGATCGTTCGACGAGCTCAATTTGAAATGTTTCGCGTCTGTGTCTGTGCGTCTGCGTGTAAGTCTGCGATCTGTGCTGGACAACTAGTCGTGTTCGCACGAACATTCTCAATAATCTATAGCGACGTTATGACATTTACGCGTGCGCCTATGATTTGTATCAACGTTTAAATTTTCCATCTAAATGCAAGAACATTGGACGAACGACAATGCCTTAACGATGACTGCCTCTGTGTGTGTGTGCTCGTGAGTATTTCGCAAATTTTGACATAAATTGTTTAAAGCTCGATTGAGTTTGTTCACAAAAAAGGTGTTGAAAGGGTCGGTTTCGAGTTTGCAGCCAATTCATGTGTTATATAACAATAAAGTATTTTTCATAATATTTTTCGTAAATATAATTAATCTTTATACCGACACTATCTAAGCCAAATTTTCGTCAAATTAATTAAAATTTGATTAATTATTATATTATACGGTATTAAATCATACCGTATTGATTGGCAACATTTACATAGTGACAAAAGCTATTGAATTTGGATATTTATAACAACACGACTAATTAATAATTATATTGAAAAATTGTGTGTTAATAAAGTTCACGCCAAGATATGAGTATAATATTTATGCCTTCATATTCTGTCCATCACAATGATTAGTTGGATAATTGTTGATGAAACTAATTGATGTTATCTAACCCATATAACTTACAAATTTCGAAATTACGTATTCTACCCTTGATTTTTTACCACCAACCATGAATAAACTTTTGTATTATTTCTAAGCAGATCGTAAGCACCCTTCCATTGGCTTCCCTTGTCTTACCTCGGCTACCATCCAAGTATATATTATTCGTAAGATTGCGCTTCATTTTAATCTCTATTTCAATCGCAAGCGTCAAAAAAATCCCACTCGTTCGTATTCTTGCAATTATTTCGATGAGAATAATGAAGTGATTTTATTATACGTACATTAGTTGCCCTATTAAAAATTAAATTTATTGCACATCACATGTTCGATACTTATTTAGTATTTGCGTTAATTGTCCAAACAATTTTTTTAAATTCAATTAAAATTAATTGCAGACCTTACCGCTAGATGACGAATACCTTTGTATGTAAATCTGCAAGTGGAAAAATTAAAATTACGGTATTAATATAAGCAAATGATAATTAATACTATTAAACAAATTTTTTTATATTTTTTTATTAAATGAATCGTCATTATTTTTTAGAAAATTTCTCATCTGACATCTCATAAAGATCTCACGTTATTCTTTTGTTCTTTTTTTCTGTTTCTGCTGATTAGTTACTTCTAAGCTGAAACTATAACAATACAATTATTTTAAATAAATTTTAAGTTGAATATTTTTAGCAGTGTACGATTCAGCCATTTTTCCCAATCATTTTCAAAAAGATTCATGCTCGATAATTATTACTATATTTATTGTAAATTAATGATATATACAATTTTCAGAATTTGAATTATTCGTATTAAATTCGTATTAAACGTATCATATGCAAGCCGTTGAAAGCGGCGCGCACGCACAATTTATTTATGTGTTCATTGAACGTCAAGTAACATCAAGCCATCATCCGCATCGAATATGAATGTAATCCATAATGCGCTGTGTAAAAGCACGCGCATGCCTAGAGTCAATATTTCGCACGTGAAGATATACCGCTACACAATCCTTCAAGTATTCATTAGAAATATTTTAATATTACGAAAATGATCAACGTATGCACACATACACATACATTCTGCACGCGTGCACTCGATTCTACGCGTAGGCTCTTCTTCTGCGTATACGTACACACACTCGACGAACTCCTGACGAATTTTCATCGCTGACATTATAACGACGAATTTCTCGTCCAATTTAAAATCCTCTCATTGTCCAGCCGGGAATATATATGGTTGCGTAATTTCGCGCACGAGTCGTGTGCGTTCTATACCGTGTACGCGTTATAACGCACTCGCTCATTTGCATAAAAGCACGAGTGTGTGTAAATGCAGGCGCGCTTTTTAAAGAAATGTCCGCATCACCCACACGAGAGTATAGAGAAAGAGAGCCAAGCCGAGAGACAAAAGATGTATGTATAACGAGCGGCTCTCTTTTCTCGTCGCACTCGAGTGTGTGTGGTACTGTGCGCCACAGCTCCCGTGTACCGATCATTTCGAATCTTTTTTCCCCTTTTTTATTCGTAATATTTTTCCCGACACTTTTCACAAGTTTTGCGCGGCGCGGATATGCGCGCGTCCTACGCACTCGGATAGACACGACGCGATGAATGGGTAGTAGACAGCACGCGCGCGTTCACGGCAAAGAATGATTGACTTTTGATTTGCGCCTCGTGTATCTCTTCTTCTGGCCACACGGCGGTAGTTCGGTAAAGATGAATGATCCATCTTATATTCTAACGGCAGCGAGCAGGAAGAATATATAAGTATGCGTAGTTCGCAGCTTCCTGCATTGTAGTCGTGTAATATCGGAGGAAGCTCGCGCGCACTGATTAATAGAGCTGTTGATGTAAATAATGAAGCTAACGTAATAATGATGACAATTACGGTAATCGGGCACCATTTATTTTCGAGTGAAATCATTTTTGACGCCGAGGTACATATATTTAATATTGTATATAAACTGTGAGTGATTCGATAATATAAATGATTTTTTCAATAGCACTTTCTCGTGTCTGTTAAAAAAAACCTTTATTTTTAATGTAGATTAAATGTAAAGTCAGACATTAAATTTATATCAAGCAATACTAATTTTTATTCAAAGTATTTTTACATAAAATCTTCATTCAAGCTTAATGTTGATTTATTTTTTACTACAAGAAATGCACGATGATTTAACAGGGTACATAACTTTTAATTCGAAAATGAGAATAAGGATTGTACTCTATGCTCAAATTTAAATATCATGATTGAAAATTTATGCTTTGATACTGATTTATTTATAGTTCAAATGCCATCATCGATTAAGCCATTTATAAAAAATTCAATCAATATTAAAGTCAACCTTCGCCGCTAGATGGTAAGTACTTTAATCTCTAAATCTGCAAGTTCCAAATTCAAAATATTTGTATAAGTATGAGAACCGCCGAATTTTGTGAGAATTTTCAATTAGAAGCTAATCGACTTACAGATTACATTCAATGTGATATGATGAAAAAAAAACTGAAAATTGAATTCAAACCTCATTAATTTTAATAACTTTGTAGATGGGATTGAATTTCAACTACATCAAAGAAAAAACCTTCTCCATTTCTACATCAATTTTAATTTACCAATTTTTAACAGTTTCTTTCAATATCGTTCACGCACCAACTATTTGCCCCGAAATTAATCGATATCGAACATTTTTCGAGGACTCACAAAAAATTGCGAGCTTTATACAACCTCAGCTTGACACCACTCGCACTATCTTCTCACTTCTTCTTTTTTCTTCATTCATTGTCCTATCATTTGGGGTAACTCGCGCGCATAACTTACCGATTCGAAAGAATAGCGCGCGCGCGTGCTCGGTAACAAATGAAACCGATCGTACATCTCTCATTTGCACGTTGCGCTGCACCGAGGGGTTAAGTAAGAGCAGATATATATCCTATACGTACGCGCGTTTGCGTGCATTATATACAGCGTAACTTTTTTGTACGACGACGTACAGTCAGAGAGCGAGAGATGATGCGTATATACGTACATATATGTACGCCACGCGAGAAGAGTCGCTCTTTGTGATTAGTTACGGTGCCCCGCACGCGCGCCAGAGAGGCTAATGCAATTAATTCATTTTTCTATCTCAGCGGCAGCAACGACGCGTGCTTGTATTATGAAATATTAAACTTGATTTATCGACCGACGCGAAAAAAAGCTTTTGTGTGTGTGTATGTGTACGTGCGTTATGTGCTGGAAGAAGAGTTTTGTCCGAATGCGTCTTTCCACAACTAGGTATTATACCGCCATCGAATTTTTTCCTCCGACTCGATGGATATATTTTCGATTTTTCTTTTCTATATAGAATCCAAAGGGCACATAAATACATTGAATCATGATCAGGCGCCTTGTCAGACTCCCGCGGACGATGCGCGCCGAGCGAGCTAGTAGCAAGCGAGCGCGGATACACATTTCATCAAAGTGATGAGCCAAGCGATGCATGACTTACAAAATACTCAACTTCTATCCACCAGCGTATACATATCCCGGGACAAATTTATGACGCCGCCGTTCGTTTCACACGTATCATACACACACACATACTCGCGTATGGTAATATATAAAATGGAAAATCCGCTCGGGCATCATACGTATGTATCTGTATAAGAATGTGAATAGTCGTCGACGAATAAGCGGAAGATCGTCGCTATGGCGAACAGCAATAGTAGCAGCGCATCGGCATCGGCTTGATACGATACTCTCGCACACGATCGATTTCTTTATATCTGTCTCCGCATCGCGCCAGAGATCGTCGTCGTCTTCGCTCGCGAGCGCATCTTTCGACAAGGGGGAGAATGTCGTAACTCGGATTCGTTAATGAGCCGAACGACGACGGCGGCGGCGACACGTCGATCTCGGCCAGTCACGAGTATAAATCGTTTTTTCGTGAAATCAGTCGTCGTCGCGCGATATTTTGCACCTTGCGAGGACGAAAGACTTCTTAGGGAGAGGGACTTGAGGTTCCTCAGGAACTTACTCAACTCTGTACTGCTGCTGCTGCTGCTGCTGCTGCTGCTGCAGAGCTACACGTGGATTGTCACTCGACGATGGAGACGACACGCGGTGCAACTTTGACTCCTCTTACCGATGTACCAGTGCGATTCCCTCCTTGAGTCGCGGCGGCGCGCATTACCTAATTTTTGCCGTGCGCGTGCACCGCCGCCAACGCCGTGCTCACGGGGACACGCTGCCGAATGCCCGACTATACTATACTACGAGCTTTTACGATCTTTTGTCGGAGGAAAAATTTCGAACGCCATGCGAACTTTTAAGGGTCTTTCGTCAGTTTCGATATTACTCGGCTTAAATATTATAATAAACCCCTTAGTGGCATATGGAGACGTATACGCCGAGCAGCAACGGCAGCAGCAGCAACAACAACGGCGAGCTTACAGACACATATACACAAAACGACAAGAGAGTCCATTGTTATGAAAATCATGTATGATTTATGAACATCAAAGTAAACCGCGTCAAAAACATAATAATAGCAATAACGAACAAAACCGAGGTCGCTATAATAGTTACCCAATTCCGAGCTGCTCGTGTGCATACTTTGACTGCCGTTGAATACATGATGCGCGCACACGTATGCATAAATCCGAGTAGTACAAGCTACCACGACGAGGACGACGACGACACCGTTTTAATCAATAGATTCGTTTAATAATGAAATTTCGTTGTTGGCAATTCCGTGTGTGCATATTTATCGCTTTCTCACTTTTCGATTATTATCTCTCTGTCTCGCGTAGTGCGTAGCGAGCCAAGCCATCACACACATACACACAAACACACAGAGCCGAATTCAATTAAAAATTCACTCGCGCTGCAATGCGTGCATGACGTTATATTGTGTAACGCGCGAAGGGTTCATAGAAATGCCTTTTCAAGCTGAATAATTTGCGCGGGTATAAAGTAAAGCGCCTTCACGTGTTTCTGTCTTGATAACATCGACTATTAGTCAATTTGGTCATTCTCTGTAAAGGATTTACGCAAATACGGGAGACAAAGAAAATGATCTTGCTATTTTTCTTTTTAAATAATCAAAAGAAGAAATATGACGAGTCAAAATTGGCTTTTGGCTAATTTTGCCTTAGTACTACAATCCCAATAAGTACACAGCTACAATATATCAGGTGATGTTGCACAAGAGGGTATATTTACAAAAAGGAACCAATAAAGCGTCAGTGAAAAGCATTTTATTTCGATCTTATTACGAATATTATATCGAAGGCAATTTTTGTATTTAAAAATAAATTTGAAAAGCTTGAATAAACTTTTGTCGAGCAGATCCAGTACTTCGCAATAATTTGTTATAAGAGGGATAACGCAATAATAAATATGTATAATAATGCCTAGTGAGAAAGATGATTTATAATCCACTCGGTAATATTTCCTATTTCGTGTAACTAGGACTCTCGAGATGGAAAGCAGCTGCTGCTGCCGCTGCTGTGGCGACCACCGCCACCGCCATCGCTTCTGAAGATGATGATTCGCTCGAACGAATCGTGAACATACGGAGTTTGATGAAATTCCATAATACATACATCCTCGAGCAAAATAAGCAATAACTATCTCGAATAAATACATAATTATAACGTACAACATTTTCCGAAGCGTTATGGATTTCGAGCTTGAAGTAAAATTTCATAGAGATTATTCTTACCTGCTGGCAGAGCGTATGTATGAAGTCAAGATTTTCATTTGCCTTTGATGAGTTTGGCACACAAGATTATAACCATATTAACCGTAACTATCACCATTGAAGAGATTATTCGAGGAAAATATCCGCGTACTACAAATTCATGTATAAAGGTGCGACAATTTCAAGTTTACTTTTCTTATGTCATATTAGCTGAAAATTGTACAGAGATCAGAATAAATAATAGCAAAAGTAGAATGAAAATACACTTTCAAATTCAAAATCTTCAGTTGGCGCATGAAGAACTTATATAATTATTTTTACTTTGCTACTTGTAGATTTCTAGAAAAATTTATTTGCCACCTAGCGGTGGAGGCTGACTGTATTTAAGATTGACTTTTTCTACACGTTTGTGCATTTAACCAAAAAAAACAGAATTAAAACATTAGTTTTCATCTAAACGTGTTTATATTTGAGTATAGAATGATATCATTTTGCTCATTTTAGTATCAAAATTAATATACCCGGTTAAAGTTCATGCCTTTTTTATGACAAAATAAATCAGCGCCGATACTTAAATCTGCATATTTCGTATAAAAGTACCTTCAATAAACTTCGGTATCTTTAATTTTAAACGTGTGATGCGCATTAAGGCTGCATTTAATTAAGGGCTTTTTAACAGGGCAAATCAAAAATCCAAAATGTTTCTCTAACGCCTCGTTCGACTCATTTGTATCTATTCACCAAATCGACAAATCGATGGATTCATTCCTGCGTCATTCTGAAAGCAGTGCGCTCGCGCATAAAAGGAAAAACACTTAGACTCTATAAGGGGGCACTTAGGCCGCGTGCGAAGGGCAATTACTGTCTAAACGTCAAATTGCACGCGATAAAAATTATCCATTACAAAATATGTTTCCATCGATGCCTTCGCTTATAATACGCCGATGCGTTATTATTCCCAACACACGGGCACACATACAATCGTATGAGCGTAAAACGACGCAAAAGCCATGTATAAATCTTCGCGTTCATCTGGGATTTGGTAATTCGCGTCATCTCTCGTATATGACTCGCATACATACACACACATACATATATCGCAGATATTATACACGTTGGTTGGTATTACGATTTCGACCTTGCGGTGGTGCGCAGCAGCTCTCGGCTTATAAAATATACAATACATCCCGCGTGTAGCCGGGAGAGATGCTCCCATACACGATGCGCATCTATGTGTGTATGTATGTGTGTGTGTGTGTGTATGCACACACGACATTTATCACGAATATGCCGCTGCCTATGCTTTGCTCAACACGCGAATGTCGCACGCGCGCAAACACATCGATACATATATCTATATTGTTGTAAAGCTAACGAAACATCGCCGCGATCCTGTACTTATAAAGGTCTCGCGGATCACGAATCCGTATGTGTACAATTATGCCCCCGAGAGTATACAGACACAGCAGCAGTGGCAGATCTCTCTCTTTCTCTCTCTTTCTAGTCTCTCTCTCTCTCTCTCTCTCGTGCGCGTGACAATAATGATATGCATAATCGGAAGCTAGATTGCGCTCACAAACGATCATAAATCTGCCGTGTAAA
Organism: Trichogramma dendrolimi; assembly: GCA_034770305.1. NCBI lineage: Eukaryota > Metazoa > Arthropoda > Insecta > Hymenoptera > Trichogrammatidae > Trichogramma > Trichogramma dendrolimi. The sequence goes on along the minus strand of JAPMIB010000068.1, from coordinate 872,876 downwards.
AGGTGTTATTACAGCACTGGGACCTGTGCGCTTGTACACGAAATAACAGAGCTAAATACTCGACGATGCGTTTCGAATTGCTAATGTAGTTTTAATGTACCATCGTCTGTAATTCGATTAGTGAGTTGGAAGTGTCACTTATACAGCTATGCTGGATGACGTACTCGTAAAGCTGCACGATATCGTTTCAAATGCATCAAGACTGCCCGAGCTTACAAATCGATGGATGAAATGAAGGCATTATGGCACTCGAATTCTCCAAAGCTAAAAACATCTTCGCAAAGATCTGACTCTCGCGATATACTGGCCCACACGTTCCAAACAAGTGGATAATTTTCGAGCATGTACCTGCGCGCTAGCACCCCGAGCGCTCGGTTACATACGCGACTATCAGAGCGCGCAAAGAGATGCACCTATTATTATATTGTTGTACGTATACGTTGCCACGTGCGGCGCGCGCTAAAGTCGCCGCTTCTTCGTTCGCGCCTCGTTAAAACTGATGCAATGGTCGTCGCCGCGTCGCTATTTTACGCAAACCCCGGCCGATGCATCGCTTCCTCATATTCTTCTCTGATGAAATATAATACTCATGAATCAAGTTATAAAACGTATATTATGCGCCATTAGTCCTGGAACGTGGCGAATTTTCATATAGCGTGGCCGAAAACGATCGCACAGTTTCAGAAGAAGAAGAAAAAAACTTGATAATTCATCTTGTTGATGTCGTGATACATGTGCTACTCGAGAGAGAGAGAGAGAGAGAGAGAGAGAGAGAGAGAGAGAGAGAGAGAGAGAGAGAGAGAGAGCGAGAGAGTAGAGTAGAGTAGAGTTGACCGAAGAATATCAAATTGATATTCGAGCTCAGATCGCTGTGAGATAATGTACCCTCGCGTTACGCAATATATCACTAACTACGAAAACTCTTGTTTTACAAAAGAAAAATAAAAGTATAAATGTTATATCACTTAGTAAATAACTCTAATACAGAAGGGGGAAGGGGAACGTTTTTGTCGGCACATGAAGTCACGCACGACGAAATTGCCAAATTTATGAATTATTAAAGTCATTACGCGCGAAGATCCACGAGCGTCTCGCGTCGCTGACCAGCGCCACCGCTGCAAACGATCTGCTCGCTTTGTTACGGTCGAATTGTTTTTTTACACGTCTCACGGTACACATTATTACGCCAATTGAGCTGCAAAGCACACGAGTATACGAGGCGATGTTTCATCGATATAACGATGAGAGCAAAAAATTCTCCATAGAAGCCGGAGTAAAGAGACATCTTCGAATTCTAGTGCAGCTGCACGGTGGTGTGGCAACGATCTTTCAGAGCTTGTAACGTCTTCAATATTGAAATGAAATAAGTATAAAAACATTAAATAGTACATCTTAATTTTATTCTTAAAAACTAATAAAAACATTAATACAGCATCAGCTGTTGCATCGATTTTAAGTAATTTGGTAGAAATGCTCTACATTTTATGTCTATTAGTTTTTGGCACACGAAACATTTTTTTGGATATGAAAGTGCCATTAGAACTGGAGAAATACAAATGAAAAGAGCAACTTTTTTTCGAAATTTCATAACTATATCATGCTCCACTTTCTTTTTACTATGTATTGCCTATTTTTGAATATATAAAATTCATGCAAATGACCATTTATATCCATTTTCAATAATTATTTTTAATTTTTCACATTTGAAATGTAAATATCAATTAAAATTAATTCCCTCATTTGAATTTCATAGCGTAATCAACAGTAAAATTAGAAAAAGGCGTTGAACTGTTTTGACTTATAAAATTATTTTTACTTTTCCACTTGCAAATTCGAAGATAAAGGTACTCGCCATCTATTGGTAGAAGCTTAAAGTAATATGACTGAATTAAACGTGATTGAAAAAATTTGACACAATCAAATTTTTATTTCTAGGCCATTTAAAATGCTCTTAATGTTTGAAACATAATTTTAGCAAAAAAACCGCCAAAAACAAGGCTTTCAATGAAAATGTATTTCAAATGGTCATTTTTTTATCATTAGGTCATTATTAATGTTGAGCATTTTTACCAGGGAAAATTCAAAAAATATGTGATGTGTATGAATATTTCTATAATACTACAACACTTTTTAATTGTGATTGTTAATGTCATTATTTAAGCGTTCAAAGATATCAAGGCCGTAACAAACGACATAGCCATGTTTGAAATCTGAAATTTAAAAATATATCAATCAATGTAAAATTTACTATGGTAAATCGAAAATTATAATACTTTGCTCGAGGTTTCGTAATTCATAGGAACTCCAGGTCCAGCCGTCATAACACATGGTTTCGAAGTTCTCAATAACATCATTAATAAGAGAAGTCTCGCTTTGGGTGGAAACTCGTACCAATTACATGCATAACTAAAATACAAAAGCATTAGTAAACTTTTAGATTATTGAAAAAATATAAATCTCGCAAGCTGCGACAAAACCATTTTATCCTTAAATCTTCGCTAGCTATAACTAAGATTTGACTGGGATAGCTGATAAAAATTAATAAAAACAACGATGCGAAAAATATAAATGCCATCCTCGCCGTCGTTGCGGTATCGATTTTCATTTGCAATACAACCTAAAAGAATTGAACACATTAGATATGCTGACAAATCAAACTTTTTTTTCTAACCTCAGATCCAGATACACTAAGACTGAATAATAAAAGCGCCATAATCGTGAAAAGCACTACTTTGGAATTATGATTCAACATCTCATAAATCCTGAGAAATAATTTTAATAACACGAATTATTATGAATTTTTAGTTATAATTAAAATTAAATTTCTATCACTCAACTCTATACTTTTCTGATGATAACTAATGTTAATCTTAAGTTTATTGCAAATGTCTGTGGAATTGTCGTTTTTGTATCCATTAATCCTTACATCTTGAATAATTGAATCCAGATTGTGTCTTAAAATAAGATATAATTTAAACGAATCATTGTGAACATACAATATTCAAATAATACTGTGGTATTCAGTATAATTACCCTATGAACTCAAATATCGCAATGACGATCGATATTGTCCATACTTCAAAGCCATTAAATAAACTGCATAACATTCCTGTTAAAATTACCAAGTAAAATGCCACAAAGAAGTATACTAAAAAATATTTTTCCTCGTTTATAAAAAGGTCTATATGAATACAAAGGGCCAATTCGTGAGTGTTATTATGTTCAATATAGTTCAAAAATATATTGGAAGCATTACAGGAGACACGAGGAATCCAACAAAACATCCGAATATCATTACTGCGAATGACAAATGTTTTAATAAGTAAATTACCTTAAAATAAATAAACATATCTGAAAGTTGACGATATCAGTTAACTACCTACCTAGATAAATCACAGACATGAAAACTCCTCTCTTATAGGCATTTTCCATATGATGTCTTGCATTTGCTCTAGATATTTCATAAAACACGGTTTTTATCTTCCCCAAACAAGTGTAAATCTTAAGACGATAAAGAGTAAAAATATTTTTCAAGAAGAAAATCGCTTTATTATTTATTTTGAAATGTTATAGCTACCACATGGTCATAGGTCATGCTTGCAATATAACAAATTAAGCACGTCAGCGACGTCATTGTTTGAAAAATATAGTCGACGTATAGTGTAGTATTTAATTGATTTTCATTATAATGCCTCATGAAACGCTTCCCCTGGCAAATTAACCCAAATTAAAAATTGATAAGTACACAAGCGCGAAAAAATTGAAATCATTTGATATACTTACACCTGACATTATGAGTAATACGTAAGTTATAATTATGCTCAATCTCGAAGCGTGTTTTAATCTTTTTGGAAGTTTGGGCCACAAAGCCATTTCCGTATAGCATAAATGTATTCCAATAATTATACTTGAAGGAAAATTCACTGATTCTCAAGTTTAAAATGTCCTTGTGCGTCATTTTTTCTATTGACATATTAATTACCATCCAATGTCTTTTATATTTGAAAATTGGAAATTTTGAGGTAATATTTGTGTCAGAGTTTACGATACGCATCACTTATGATATCGAGTATGCTTCTATCGTTCTGGCTACTAAGGCCGAAGAAAGCAATATACCGTAATTGTGCATGATTCATTTATGTGACGAAATTCCATCAATTTATCATTTTCTAACGTGTTGACGTAGCAGAGCTGTATGAAGGTTATAAGAGCGAAATTCGATTGATTATTCTGCTTTTGCGATTCGTAGATTTGCTGTAGCTATATTTATAGTCATGAAAACCATCATATTGGTGTGTCTACTGCAATATTAAGTTCATGCAGCAGTGGATTATATTTTCTATTATACAAAAGGGTAATTATCATTAAACATGAGATTATTATATTTTGGTGTTATTGAGCATAAAATAATGTTAGATGCGTCGTATATAATTTGATTATTTTATTGAAATAATAATTTTATTCTTTTGACTACTTTGAATTATTTTTAGTTAAAACAGTTATATCGTATAAAATTAATACTAAAAGGTTCTTTAATTTACTAACCACTGAAAGCTCTATAATATTTACAACAGCACATTCATACATTTAGGTACTATTATTCTTTCATTATTTTGTTCATAAAACTTGACTTAATGGTCAATGGTAAAGTATATATTTTTCAAATCACAGCTGGTTGCATCAATGTATCGTAGCATTAATTAATTTTACAACAACTATTACATAAAAAAAGTTTTGAATGGTCCTCTTTGTGCGTATCTTTACGCGTAAAATATATCCTTTTACAAGTGTTATTACCACAAAGATTAAAAATATCACTTTTTCTTTTTTAAATTCTAGTTAATTAAAACTTAACTTTTCGTTCTTCGTCACTCTGATCCCACTCACCGAAACATTTACTCAACTGGCCTCCAAAGTGATGCAAGTAATTGGTAAGGTTATGAAGGATTCTTTCTGTTCTTTGTGGATTTAAACTTACAGTTGAAGCTATAAGTTCGATATCACGATTGACGTCTTGAGAAGCCAATTTTCGATCCTGTTCTTTCTTCAGTGCTAAAATAGATAATTCGAAATCGTGAAAAATAAATACGTTGCTAAAATTTATTTTGCAATCATTCAAAATTCACATGCACCTTCGATCTCTGCATTGTCTAACGTTAAAGCGTGCATAACCAGGAGAGCACCCGCCATACCCAACAATCCCGCTTGCTCGATTTCTTCTAGGAACCAGCCTTTCTTGCGAAAAAATCGCAGATGTTCGTCGCTTACATTGAGCGAGCTGAGACTATGCCTGAAGTACTCCTCATAAATTTCGACAAGTTCTTTGACGCGATCTAGCACTTCAGGTTTGCAGGACGAATAAACGAGGTAGACAAAGTCAGTCGCTGCAGACATGTACCTTATCACCTATATGCAAAAAAAATCCATGATTTTTATACCGAAAATGACGAAGTCAATAAATTTACCTGATAATCGACAAATTTAACGCGCAAAATTTCCTCGTTGTTATCATGTAAAATCATAAGGTTATTATTCCACAAGTCACCGTGGGTCAATGTCCAGTATTTACTGTCGTTTTTGGTGGGATCTATCATACTTCTCAATACATTGTACAAGTCTTTTTCGAAAAATCTCAAAAATCGTAACCCTCTCCTAGCTTCCGGGCTACTGTCTGCTATCGCTTCAAGACTTTTTTTGGCTGTATCAAATCCTAGTTCGTAAAACTTTCCAGGCGATATGTTGTCGTCTTTCGGGAAAACGATCTCGTTGATTGGCACGATGAGCTTCGCAAATTCTTCTGGATGATTGAGCTTGTAGCTCAAATAAAAAGCGTGCATGGACGCCAGGGCCTGTTAATTAATTAAAAAAATAAGAATAAGTACATTACAGGTTATTGCATCTAAAAGCACTAACTTTCACGACTTCGACGGTGTGTTTAAAATCTAGAAGATCTTTTCTACTGAGAACTACATATCCTTTATCGCACAAATCTTCCAAAATTATTTCATCAACAGTTGCCATGACAGGTTTTGGAGCAAAACTCCCGTTTATTGGATAAATATTATTATAAAAGTATGCCTCGTTTTCAAACATTTTGTCATCTCTCATCTGTTTGGTCAATTGATTTTCATTTAACCGTATCTTGCGTATAAAAGAGCCTCGGTACTCTAAAATAACAATAATGAATGAGTTATCAAACAGCCAATGCCGCGAGAACTAATAGGTCAGTCGAACAAGAATTACCCAAGCCACTTTTTTGTTTTCCACTGACAGTTATTCTATAAACAACGGACAAGAAATTGTCGCCTAATTTTGTGGCAAGCTTTTCCTCTGCTTTCAATAGTCGAAGATGTTCATCTTGCTCATAGTTTTGCAACAACGGCTGCAGCTGTTGAATTATGGCTGGAAATGCGCATTTTTTTGTGAAATTTTTGTTATATTCTTTATTCATCGTGCCAAAACATAATTCATGCATGATGACTGATGAGTATAGTTATAAAAGCTGAAAGCCAAGAAAAAGCGCGATGTATCGCTTTGCTGTCGCTGATTTTGACAACGAGAGGCTCGTTCGCGCATCACTTCCGATGGCAATGGCCGTAATACCCAGTGCCATACAGATCTACATTTACGCTGTGTGTGAGTGTATACGAGTGATCAAGACCAAGGCTTTATTTATGTGTACGCATGGTTAAAAATGCGCATATGGCATTTATATGAATGTCGTTCAATTCTAGAAGCCTTAACTTATACTATTATTTTTTGTTTGCTACTTGCAGATTTACACATAGAGGTATTTGCCATCTAGTGGCCAAAATTCCAAGTGGTATAATCTCATTACATATTTGTAACATAATTATAACAAAAACTCGATAAAAACTAATCAATTAATTTTAATATATTTTAAAACATTTTAAATTTCACATTTTTGGTCATTAAGCCATTATTAATATTGAAAGTTTTTACAAGGGAGTTTTAATAAGGATATAATATTTTATGCACCCGTGTGATAAAAATTTCGCTTACAGTTAATACGAAATGTACAAAAAATATAGTTTGTACAATCAAACGCTCGAAATAATAAGCAAACCGCAAATACGCGCGGCAACTCGTTAACTCGGCAAGAATTTCAAATCATAATAGTTAATGTACTCGACGAACGATTTTAAGCTCTCGCGCCCGCATCAAAATTTTCGCAAGCTCGCTGCAGCCTGCTAATGCACAAGGCCGGCCGGTCGGCTTGTGCAGTGCTGCATCGCATGTGCGTTATGGCCCATACGTCACACAATGTCGAGCGCAGCCACTTTATATTTATAGCGAAGCACACGAGCTCGCTTCGATAGATATAGATAGCCGCGCATAGAGCACAGCCGCGACATTGAAAAAGAGCCGCTAGCGGACGCGCAGTTGTCGGCGTGTAGTTTAGCTAAGTCTAGTTGAAAGTGTGTGTTTCTGTAGTAGCTATCGGCAAGGAGAATTGAAAATAAAAAAGATGACCGAAGGTGCTTTGTTCAATGCAATGATTGATAACGAATGGATTCGTTGAAAAAAGTATTAATACGATTGCAACCGACAAAATGATCAACAAAACCACACGCAGATGGATGTGTAGAATAATATTTGCTCGAAGAATAATTATACGAATTAATTCAAAATTCGAACGGTATTCGCACGTAAGTGGGCACGCACTAAATGCAAGCAATAATTATAGGTATGACATAAGTAGTTTGTGGATGCAAATGCAAATTTACCGACTAGACTAAATAGCATTACGTTAATAAAACAGCTGCAAAAATGCCAACTTTAATAATACAAAAGGTAAGTAAACGCAAAAAGGAAAGTAAAGTAAACAAGTGTTTATAAACACAGATCGAGTTCGTACACATCATCAATACGATACTGGATTATTAATTTCTATATTGTTGATTTATAAAGTAAATATGTGAATGTAAAAGATCATTACAACATGAGAATTACGAATCTGTTTATAATTTCCAGAAATGTTAATTGTCGCAGATGTTGTTAAATCGTACGATAATCTAGTTGATGAATGAAGCAGTCGTTTGTAAACACATGGAGCTTTTGAACGAATGACAATTAGGCCAAGATGAAGAGCATTCAGACGTGTCACGCTCAAGACCAGAGGTAAAGTCGCAAGTTCAAGGCCACGCACGCAAATGTATAAGCTCGCATATCGCAAGCGCATGTCTTCACTCATATACGCACAATTTTCAAGCTCGTACCTGACATAGTTCTCTAAATGTTTCTGGCCCACTTGGCGGATGAAAGACGTTAAGTAAAATCACGAGCGAAGTCCAGTAGATGCGACTGCGCAGCTTTGCTACTTGCAACACTCTTTAAGCAACTCCAGTCCGGTTTTATTATATAGCGATACTTCCTCCTCTTCTTCCTAGATATCATCGATGTTGAAGCCGCGAGATAAAGCCGGTGTTCAGTGTGAGTATGTGTACGGGCGTGCAGAAAATCTGCAAACTTGCGTGTATGATCAAATAGGCTTGGACGAGGAAGAAATTTCGACCAAGAACTAAGAAATTCGAATTGAAGCAAAAATCATCACCGCAACAGCGAACGAGATCGATGATTTTATCGTGCCTAACGCATCTACAGATGCCCGAACGACTGGTGGCGATGATGTGGCTTTGAAGTATAACTACTAGAATACCACCTATTATTATTGTTGTACAACTGGCCAATGTAGCGCCTAACACTGACAAGCGCACAAAGTCTTGATCTATGAGAGTCGGCATGCGGCTAATAGTCATTGTCAAGGTTGCCTGCCAAGTGCATATAGACTCTTCTCTATGCGCGAGCTTGTGCTGCTGCCAATGACGCAAAAATCGTCATTACCGGACGTCTGCTGGACAAGTTTTTTAGCGGAAATTTTGTTGCTAATGAGGAAAACTTGGACAAACGAATTTTGCGCGATAATGACTTAAACGAGTTTTGCTTTGATGAATTCAATATTCGTTAACTGTTTTTTTAGACCTGCACATGTATGAATTTCAATTGTAATAAAACGTTGAGTTTTGGTACATCATGGTGATCATTGACCGTGTTTTTAAAGCGAATTTAGAAAAAATTGTTATAATCAACCTTTAACGTTTTTAAAAATGTTTAAAGTAAAATTTCCATTATCGATATTTTTAATAAGTAAAAGCTTAGCTCATAGATAATTTTCAATGACAGATAAGTGTGAAGTAGCTATAAGCAAACGAAATAGAAAAATATTTAAACTCACATTTCTTGACGAGTGATCCGTAAATGTAGCAATTATTTTCGATTTCACCAATGGACAAAGAATCAATTTTCGCACCAATCGATTTACGAAATCGAGCAGCGACCAAAACTTTTGTCATGAACAAAAAAGGATCCTTTCGAAATATAGGTACAACAGCGCACGCAGTAAGTAAACAACTATTATTGCTAGAAAATTTTGAAACCCCCATTGATAATCAGCGATCAATCCGATCCTATTCAAATGTGTACATACCCTCCAAAAAACAGCTTGGCACAATGGCCGCAATGACAAAACCGCGCCGATACTCAGCAGAAATTCGCCTCATATCGGATCTCGTGTATGCGTGCGTGTGCTATATAATAAAGTATTATGATGCATAAACCCCTTATGTCACGATTACGTCAAAACGACTCAGCCGCTGCTCCACATGCGTGTATGTGTGTGTGTTCATTATTGCATAGACTCTTTTGGAGCTGTATATTATTCCGCTATAGATTCGATCCCATCAATCATAAATGGGCCCGGGCGCGCAGTTTTCTCGAACTTCGGCTCGTGGCAGCCTAGTGCAAAAATGCGTGTTCTGGCGCTCTCGTGTCGGGCCTCCGACGTACGCACACGCGTGCTGCAGCAGTACACGCTGCACACGCGGTGAGAGGAACAACAGAGCCGAGGCGAAGCGCATCCGCTTACGACACAGCCGCGCGTTGTGTATAGATAAAAGCAAAGGAGCATTGTTCCGATTCTCTGTAAGCTGCCGTATTCAAGCAGCCAAGACGGTAGCATCTTTGTATTTTTTCCGTCTCTCTCTCTCTCTCTCTCTCTTTCTTTCTTTATATGTATGTATGCACGTGTACACGTATACCTGTAAACGTATACACACACGCGAGTACTAATGTATACACATATTAGTATTTTGCACTCGTTGCTTTGTATATATAATCAGCCATTGCAGCTATTGTGTAATAATATTACTGGAAAAAAAGTAGAAGAACGTTGTTCCAGCTTTGCACGAAATACTTTTCATCGCGCTGTATTGATATTCGTTATTTTGGCATTCAGAGACCTTTTTTAAATTTTCATCTGCGTAAGTATTTACCATTTGATTGCTATGAGTTCAATCAACGAGATATCCTGAAATAATTATAAAAATGATGGCATTGAACTTGCAGTGCAATGATCTCGATGTTTATCACGGATTTTCTAATCTACAGTTCAGGGTAATGTATCTACTACTCTTTCAATATTTTCCATTAATCAGACAGAAAAAATCAAAAACGTATGATATGTCACGTTGTTAGCGAACAAGAGCAACAACCTCGATGCTTATCAATGCGTTTAGATTTTTCTGTGGCATTAGAAGTGCATGACATATATATTATAGTTAAGTCAAAAGAGATGCGAAAGATCGATAACAAGATAGCGTCAACTAATAATTAACAACTTTGGCTCAAAATTATTACTAAAATCTGACTTGACTAATAATATCTGGCATTATTTCGATGCAATTAATCCTTCACGAAATATCTACAAAATTGTATAACTAATCAAAATAACGTTTACATCGCATACTTTCCTTAATTTTTCTTTTAATAGCCGATACAACATTTGATACTGCTAATAATTTTTTTAAGTATTTGATTGTAATCTCAGAAAAATGATCATAATTTGATGTGTCTAATAAAGACGCTAATAATAGTAATAATGTTATATTAGATTTTATCTCTCAATTCCAGTATCATAAAGCATTTAATTAATCGTATTTTACACAGCTCCAAAATGTCATTCACCTGCATAGAAAGATCTCTAGGAAATTGTCTTTGTCATTGTTCGAGACTTAAAAGGAAAAAAGTGGCGCCGTGATTCGAAAAAAGTAAATGACCCTTTTGCATACACGTGCTCGTTGTACTTAACCCTCGAGCTAAACATATTATATTATAATACCGAACATAAAATCCTCTCAAGATTACGCTAATATAACTTTCAGCGATTTATCTTTTCATGCTAATGACGAACGTGAAGGTATATTTATGTGCATGATCGTGTTCGACGTATCTCCATTACATATTTACAAGATATCGCGCGAGGGGTACTGCCACAGCACGCGCCTCTCCCGGTAATGGACGATCGTGCGATTGAGCAAATAAAATATGATTTATCATTTTTATGAAAGTTCAAAAGAATAGCACTGATTTTCCAACGCTATTATTCGTCTTGGTACAGAATGCGTTTGTGCGAGTTAATAGTAATGACATTTATCTAATTTTTCATGACATGACATTTAAATATGTAATTACAATGTGCAGTATGAATTAAAATTTTTAGTTCAGCATTATAATGTAACAAATGAAACTCGTTAATTCATAAGTAAGAGGTAATTTTTAAAAAATAAAAAAGCCTGAAACTAACCGAAGTTGTTTTTAAAAAACTATAATTTGAATCTCATCATGTTTGTAAGCATACATTTTCTAAAGTATAAGTACAAAAATACTGTTTTTTGTTTCTACACATAATCGTAGATACCCGACATTAAATATAATAATTAACTCATTGTGGTTTTATGATTTTATTAAAAAAAAATTAAATAACTTAAATACAATATCTTTTGTGATAAAAACATAATTAATCACTTGGTGCTTTGAGATACTCAATAGCATTTCGTGAAATTAATTTATAAGCTTTTTTTGATATTTGAATAGTTCAAATTTTCATTAATGGTAGCCTATATAGCGTTAGGAACAAACATCAACTAGAAAAATTTTGTGAAATCTTCAAAAAACAATCGACCGGATTAATTTTAGCATATTTTTAAATCAATGATACAGTTTTTACGAAATTTTGATACAGTTTTAAATAATTTTCCTACTCATCATTAAAATTAAAATAATATAACACCATAAATAAAAAAACTTACATTATTTTATAGTTATAAGCTAAATTGAAACCAATTAATAATTTTCATTTGAATATCGTCGATCGAATTGATCCATTTTCTAAAGAATACAACGTCGACTAGTTTTCGTAATCTAAAAAAAAAGTAGACATTGAATTTGTAAAAGTATCTAAATGACAAAAAATTCAATTGGTCCATTAAAAAAGCACTGAACGAATAAAAGCAAAGTCAACGATGAACAATCGCAGCAAGGGGATATATGAACGATATACATTATTTAACATACAATATTATTCGTAATATTCATCGATACAATTATTGCGAAGATAATGTTCGTGTGCGAACTGGCTCTCTTGAGGGGGAGGATAAAAAGTATAAAATAAAATAAGAAAAAAAAACGATGCCTCGTCTTTGCGGGCGTATTTACAACGATTCATTTACACGCTTTGCTCTATCTTTCTTTCTTGCTCTCGCTCTATCATCGAAATTATTCGAGCCTTCTTCAGTCGGCGGACTCTGTTTTCGTCTATTAATTTCTGTTTCACTGTCTCGCGCTGTCCCATCTGTGATTCCAGTTCAAACCGTCGGGGCCGAACTCGTTCAGGTCCTCGTCATCGTCGTCGTAATTGTCCGGGTCGTAGGTCCGGGCCGTCGACGGTTGCTCCGTGTAGGCCGTGACGGTTGTCGGCTTCTCGCTCGGACCGGCGGGGATCTTGTTGAAGCTCGCCGCGGAGCTTGGCTTGCCGGTTATCGTGTCGGAGACGAGAGTCTTCTTGACGCCTGGCACACCGCTACCCGAGCCGCCGGGCAGTCCACCGGCCGGCCGTCTTCCCAAAAATTGACTGGGATTTCTCGAGCGTTGCTGCTGTTGTTGTTGTTGTTGTTGCTGCTGCTGCTGTTGCTGCTGTGGCACAGGGGTGACGCCAACGGTCGAAGTGATGACCGACGAGGCTGGTGTCGTCGAGCGAGCTGGATTGTAGGACGTTATGCGCACCGGACTGTACGAGGTCACGTGAATCGGCGAGTGCGACGAGACAGCCGGACGAGCAGCAGGCGTGGTCGAGTACGAAGTCGACGCGGCGGTCGATTGCTGACGAGTCTGCACCGATGCGGGGCTGCTCGAGTAGCCCACGGTCACCACGGCAGGCTGCCGAGCGGGGGTGCTCGGATACGAGACGGTCACTGGTCTCGTGGCCGGTGTCGTCGAGTACGAGACGACGGTCGTAGCTCGAGTGATCGGGCTGATGGTGCTCGAACGAGCTTGAATGGACACCGGGGCGGGTGTCGTTACTCGCACGGGACTACTCGAGGCGGTGGTCTGCTGTTGGTGCTGCTGGTGGTGCACCGGCGGAGTGACGTGCACCGGTCGCGGGATCGACGAGGACGTGAACGATTGCTGCTGCTGATGGCAGATGATGTCGTTGCTGTTGCTGCTGTTGCTGCTGCTGTTGTTGCTGATTTTGCTGCTGCTGTTGCAACTGCTGTCGTTGCTGTGATTGCTGATTGTTTAGCTGCTGTTGCTGGTTCTGTTGCTGCTGTTGCTGATTCAGCTGGCGTTGTTGCTGGTTCAACTGCTGTTGTTGCAGCTGCTGCGTCTGCTGCTGCTGTCGGTTTTGCTGTGTCTGTTGCTGGTTCTGCTGCTGCTGTTGCAGCTGCTGTCGTTGCTGTTGCTTGCTGTTGTTGGAGCTGTTGTCGCTGCTGCTGGGCGTAGGGCGGCACGTGCGAGCCCGAGCTGCTCGTGGACAGGTCGCGATCGTGCTGGTAAAAGTGGGCGCTCTCTTCGCGTATCAAGAAGGACGGAGTTGAGTACTCTTGTTGCTGTTGTTGCTGCTGCTGACGCTGGCCGTTACGGATGCGCTTGAAGTCGATCATGTCGATGGTGCGCTGACGCTGTCGATCCGCCTCGTCGTCCGTGGGATTCGAGAAAACAAAGTCCGGCGGAGTGGTCGTGCCCTCCTCGAGGGTCGGATCGTAAGTGTCCTCGTTGTAAATTATATTGGCCTTGTCGTAGGGCTCGGTCGTCTGCTGATACGGTTTCGTCGTTTTCACGGCGTTGTTGTTGTTGCTCGCGTAAATGTTGATTTTGCGGTAGTAATTGTCGTTGCGGCTTTTGTCGTAGTAACTCTTGCTGATGGTAACGTCCTTCTGATTTCCATAATTGTGGTTCGCGTAAGTGCTGGACGTATCGTAATTATTTTCGTACTTTCGATTCTCGACGGTCGTGTCGACGTTATTTTTATTATTGTTGTAATTGTTCTTCTGATTATCGAAATTGTTATTATAATTGTTATTGTTGTTGTTATTATTATTGTAATTATTCTGATTATTGTTGTTGTAATTGTTCTGATTATTGTAATTGGCGTTCTTGTTATCGTAATTATTGAAATTCTGATTGTTGTTATCGAAATTATTGTTATAATTATGATTCTTGTAGAAGTCGTTATTGTTGTTCTTATTGTTGTTCTCGTTGTTCTTCACGTTATTGTTGTTATTTTCTTTCTTATAAACGTCGCGATAGTAATTATTTTCCTGCGGCAGGGGATTGATCTTCTCGGTGCTCTGATACTGATTTTCAAATTTGACAGTGCTGTAAGCTCTGGTCGTGACCTTGGCGTTGAAGGTATCGTAGGCTTTGCTGCTGTACTTATTGTTGTTGTTATCTGACTTGCTCGAACCCTGCACCAAATTGTTCTGATTCTTTCCGTTCTCGGACAAGCCGTTGTTAACGAAGAAAGCCGGGCCGTCTCGATTTCTGCAAAAGTATAAAATTTAGCACGTGAGGAGATACATGAAAATGTATAAAAATATAAATCAGTCACGAAAATGAGATTACCTCACGAAGCCGCGTGCCTCTGCATGGGCCAATTCCTCGTTATTATCTTTAGAGAAACCGCGAGGAGTAATGTCCTGAGCCGTCCGCGAGCGATAGGTCGTCTGTCGAACGTTTCCGTAATTGTGAGATCTAGCCTCGGTCGTAGTCGACTGCTGCTGCTGCTGCTGCTGCTGCTGTTGCTGGAAGCTGTTCTGGCCATTGAAACGTCCCGCGTCGTTACTACTGTACGTCGAATCCTTTCGACGTCCGTCAGAGTAATTATCAAAGCTCCCCGTGCGCAATTCACCGGCTTTCCTTACCCCGGAAACTATCAAGTTCCCGTTGTTGCCGCTCGATGATTTCTCCTTCTCCTTGGTGCTATCGGACCTATTTAGCGTGGGTGAAATACATTTCAATACTTTAATTGGCATGCTTATAGGGAGTTCGAAAGTGATGGATGAGCAGTGCATTAAATAGTTGTCAGTATCGATTTATACGTTTACGGCTTTCATAGAAAAAAAAAAGAAACGATGTTTCGAATTGAATATAAAAAAAATATCCAAGCGTCAATCTCTCTGTCTGCGGTTAACCATTTGTGGCGTGCGAAACAATCACTTTATTACATTAGCTACAACTCGCAACGTTCGCGTGTTGTACCCATGTATTTTTTTCATTTCAAAGCTATGTTATTTTTTGATGTAAAATTTGTTGTAATACAGAATCAATGATGCTCATTACCACTTTTATTGGTACATTGAATTCATATTCGCCTATGAGAAAATATCGCGCGCGCTCGCTCGCTTCGATTGATATTCAATATGACGAAAGGTGCGCGGCTCATGCATTCTCCGCGCGCGGCCAATAATAACGTGTAATTCCCCCGCAACGCGTCTATACACGGAATCCCATCTGGCACGCCAATAATCATGCGCAATCGCAAAGATCGCAAGCTCGCGTCAATTGTTTAAATTTCAATAAAGAGCCATAAGTCAAATGGGCACAATGTAACCAAAAATTATATGCTATAATAATCCGAGCGTGTTCTCACTTACTGTTTTCATTGAAAAAAGAAACAGAAAAAAGAAAAATCCGCGCCCAGCTCTATTTCGTACAACGCGTTACCGCAAGAATTGGATATACACTTACGTTTTCAATGGTACGTAATCCTCGTAGATGAGATTGGCCTCGTCCCTCAGGTTGTTGGTGTAACCGGAACTGGCCAGCGACAGATCGTGATTGCCGCCGCTCAGCGAGTTGGACTGCAGAGGGGCCAGCGAGTAACGGTCCTGATGATCGCGCGATCGCTCGGTGGTGCTCGTCGCCTGGGGCGGGCTCGGCGACGTGGCCCGATTCCTCGTCCGCTGAGGCTCGGGGCCCGTGCGATCGTTGAGGGCGTCGTTGAGCGAGTACAGATCGAGGGCGTGATCGCAGACGAAGTCGTACCACCAGTCGCAGACGAAGTGGCGCTGATTGAATATGCTGCCGCTCGGGCACAAGAAGGAGCTCTTCGAGCCTTGGGTGCTGCAGACGTGGAAGACCTGCGAGAGCGAGTCGCACATACACGTAATGTGCATAATATAGTATAATAGGCAAAAGTGATTGACATATACGAAATGTTTTTTAGTTTTCTATGCGTGTGCATATACATTGCCCCGGGGCAACAACTTTTCAATCTTGAGCAACTCTTGACGCCGATGCCACGATGGCGCGAGAGCGTCGATCAGGTAATATGACGAGCAAAAATATCGTATGGTCGGGTGATATTATTTAGAAAGAAAGTTATGCGCGCGTTATGGAGGATTAAATTCATGATGCGGTAATTATTTACACGCACCAAACGTTTATAGCCATGCGTATTATGTACAATTGATTGCTCGCGCGGCGCGTCCGTATATATATTATATCTGTTAAACGCAATACATTATCCAATCAGAGCGTGATCTCATTGAAAATCCTCCGTGTAGCATATAGCACGCTCTTAGCAGCTCGCGGTGTATAATACAGTGCAGTGCAGCACAGATGCCAAATCGCGTAATCTCACACTGGCGGCTCGCGCGCGATTATGAAATTGCACGCATGTAGGGCTCTCGTTTGGGGGATTAGTGTCGAATCATCGATATCTCGAACTTGCACACACGTACACATGCGCATGCATGCACACGAGCCTTGCGCGCCGTATTTACTTTCTTACTCTCTAATTCAAACGATCCAGCTCTAGGCCTCGGCGCGATTGCATAATGAGCACGCGGAACGCCATAATGCTAAATCAAACGCGAGCGAATTGGAAGCAGAAGAAGAAGAGGAGAAAGAAAATGTAAAATTTCTTCGTTAAGTGTGTGTCGACATTTTATTTGTATGTAAATAATATATTACAGCTCACCTGACATCTGGTCTCGACGTCGGCGTAGTAACCGCCGGGTGTTTTTCCAACGCAGGTGAACGATGTCTCGGGTATGCTGGTTAAATTCGGATAATCCCGTCCCGCAAGACCTGGCACCGAGTCCTCCCAGCCATTATCGTCGTACTGATCGTCTTTCGATCCAGAGTCGAGCTGCTGCTGCTGCTGCTGCTGTCGTCGTCGTTATTTTTTGTTGTTGTTGCATCCAGAACGACAATAAAAACAAATCATTTAGATGCTTACATATATCTATAATACACGCGAGCTCGAGCATGTCTCAATCAAAAACTATTCCGAGTGCGGCGGTGAAAGTGCACACATGCTCATGCTCGCGAAGAGATGCGGGGAGCAAAAAGCAAAAAAATAAAGGAAAGATAAAAAAAAAAGGTATACGCTCGACTACTCGCGAGAATTCGGAATGCGCGCGACTTATACAAGTGTCCTATCGCCTTTAACGCGGCTGTAACTGCTGCTGTTCTTTTGACGTTACTTGCGCGCAAACGGCTTTAGAAAACGATCGTTTCTCGTGACAATTACAACAAGCAGCCACTCGCGCGCGCTCGCGAAGCTTTCAAATTTACACCTACTTGGCGCGGGCCGTCGTAAAATTGCTCTGCCGCTGCTGCTGCTGCTGCTGCTGGCGAATGCACGTCAGCAACGACGCGCAAGCCGACGGCGACTTTTCCGGGATTTATTTTCATACCGATCATACGTATAAGTGCGCGCACATAAGTCGCGAGCCTGTAAGACGCGACGCGGCGCTCGCACCATTATGTATCATATAGCTTTGAAATTTTACGAACAAAGTAAGCCTCATTAGATAATCGGGAACAACTTGGAAGTGCGTGTAAATTATTATTAAGAACTTTCGAGTAATTTCGCTCTCGGTTTCGTATACTTTGTAACATCGATCTTGGTGCAGCGGCAAATATTTATAAAACGCTCGACTGGGCGCGATCCATCTCTTCTCCCTCTCTCTCTTTTTCTCTCTAGGTAAACAAGAAAGGCTCGAAGAATTCGTATTATGTTGCAACGATTAAAACTACGTACGGTTTTATCTATAAAACTAATTTTCATCTCTCCCTCGACGTTCCTCAAACCTTTCTTTCTTATCGTTGAATGAGATAGAACTACTACTACCATCCCGTCGGGTCAAAATAACGAACATACCATAGAAACCGGAGCGCCGGGGCGCAGAAAAAGCAATTTTAATTCAATCCCGATCTTAATTCTACGTAGCAATAATAATGCAGCATCGGTATACTGCACTAGTATGTTGTGTCTATATTGATACGATGCACTTATATATTATATATTATATGTAGGACCCAGAAATAGCAGAACACGAATTCTTTTGAGCGAGCTGTGCAGTGCGCGCGTCAGGCGGAATCGCACAATGGAATCTGCCGACAAATCGTGTCTCGCGCCCCAAAAATGCCTCTCTCGCGTATATGCCGACACAATAAATTCTTCTCTCTCTCTCTCTCTCTTTGCGCTATAGAGCTTGTACAGTACGGCCTTTATAATAATATTAGATATATATATATATATGAAGTGTGCCCCTAACGTGTTATGTGTGCTTGCGCAGTTTCACAATGACAAAATCTGCACGATATCTGAATGCCGTAGCGATCAATCATCTTCACGGAATAGAAAAAAAAATGAAAAAGAAGCCGAATACCTATGAAAATGATCAAGGTACAATATATGCCAAAGTAAAATATGCGCGAGGTTGAAAAAAAGCATCGTGCCACCGTCGCAGATACAGCGAAAGTCCCTTTTATAATTCGAACTTCGATCTTCTTTCGTTCGTACGTATAAATTGTATACGAGTATAAGTGCGCCACAGCGCACACACACACGCGTACATACGAATAAGTATTATTTGTTCGTCTGTACATTGAAACCGTTGAGCTGCGCGGGGGGATATAAACATTGCGTCACGTGTATAGCATTATAAGTGCACATATCACACATAGAGCGCGGCGGCGACGGCGCTCTACACAGCGAAGAAGCCTGGATGCATGCGCGAGCGAATATTTTCTATATATAAAATAAAATATGTATAGATATACACATTTGTATGTGTGTATGTGCGCGCGAGAAGTGAGTGTGTACCAGAGCTTATAGCGAGCGCGCGGCGTAGAACGTACCTCGTCCTACGTCTATAAGTGTGTGTGTGTACGAGAGCTTATGCAATGAGAATGTATCGGCGGAGGAGCTAGCTCTATAGCACCGGCACTCGTGCACACATGCACACACAGCAGAGAACGAGAAGAGTGAATCCTCTTTCTCTTTCGCGAAATAGCCGACAACGAAGACGACGACGACGACGGTACGACAACGACGCTCTCGAGTGCAAACCGATATAATGCCGCATCGCTCCGATACGTACTACATGCATGTGCCCGCGTGCAGTTTGCGCGCCTGTAAATAAATTTACAACGCGCTCGACTGCGACGACGACGATGACGACGAGTTACACTTCTTTTTTTTTCAACGTCAATCGCATGACTGATCCTTTCGCGCTCTCGCTCTGGCTCGCGCGCGCGCTGCCTATTAGTGGAAAATCCCCCGCGACGAATGGCGTCTCGAATCGTAAAGCCATTAAGAGAGAGATTTATAATATATAAAATATATCGGAGCCACAAAGAGGCCCCCGGGGAAAATTAATTTAATTGCAACGCGTATACTTATTATATTATACGTACGCGCGTACGTAAACCAGCAACGGGTCAAAGATCGCGAAGAGACCCGACGTACGCGAGAAATTATGTCACCCTCGCGCGCGCGCTTGTGTGTGTGCTGCTGTTGCTGATGCTGCTGCTGCCAGCACACGATCATAAACCACGCGAAGAAAGCTTCGGGCCTTTAACACACGTGAAAGTTGATTAAAGCGGCCAAATTATACCGAGACGAGAAACCTAAGATGAGTCGTGCTCGTATGAATGTTTGAGTGAGCGTGTGCATGTGTATGTGTGGCTGCGACGAATATAGCGACGAGCTCAGCTTATACGTTTCTACGAGGACTGCAATTTTTACCTATTTATCCCCGCTCGATACGTGTGTGTGTGCGCGGGTCGTCCGCGCGACTCTCTCATTTGCCTATACTGCACTGTCATTAGACTTTTTTTCTGCCATTTAAGTATTACATATATTTTGTGCGCTCGCAAACTATAGAGAGAGAGAGAAAAATGTCTATGTATACTCATTATGGGATGCTTCCTCCGCGGTTATAGTTTAGAGGGGAGCCCCCGCTGAAATATAACGACGCGTACGTAGCGCATACAACGAGAGAGAGTCATTAAAAGAGTGCAGCGCGCTGAAATTCATTTTATAACGTTTCGCACTCACGCGTGCACCGCACCGGGGCCCCCGCTTCGTGTGTCGGAGGAGAAGATTTTCGATTAATCATCATTAAATAACCGTAGCGTCAGAGGCGCTGCAAAGAGAGCCTTAATATATAGCACGCTCGATTCGGCACGCGCGTCTAGCATCGCACACTTTTATTTTTCTCTCTCGCGGATGTGCCGCGGATCGGCGGGGCCAAATCGGGTGAAAATTGCATCCGCGCCAGCGCTGATTTGACTTTTTTGCGTCTTGTTTCGCGGCTGTTCCGTTCTTGTCGTTTTTTAATATACATTACGCAACATATAGCCACGCTCGTATAAATTCCTTACGAAATTTCGACACAAAATTTCTTTATCGATTAATTAAGCGCCGTGGCTTATAAGAAGCCTACTGCAAATGGGCAGCACGGGTACATCCCCTTTCGTAGCTCTAGCTCTCGCGATTATTCCATTATACTCTTCCTCTCACTCTCGATGATGATCTGCAGCGCTCGGTAGCGCCGGTTGTGCAGGCAGAGGATGATCGTTAAAAGATCGCGCGCGCGCGTAACGTCACGTAGACTAATGATAGCTAGTACGCTGCTGATCCTTATGAAAACGAGGCCCCCGTTAAAGGCGCGAGACTATAATACACACACATAGTGCCGCTATAAGCGCCCGAGCGAGTGCATAATTTTTCGATAAGCGCTCGGCTGTGGTATGCGAGTGTACCTATATATGGATGTAAAGCTCTTACCTGCTCGGCGAGGACGAGGCACCAAGCGATCGCAGCGCAGACAACGATTACGTTGATGGTTTTTCGCGCCATCTGTTTTGTCTCCTGCAGTCAGCCAGCAACATGGAACACAAGAAGAAATTTTGTCAGAAAATTTAGTACGTGTGAGCTAATGCACCACTAAGTATTTATACGTATATTATGCGGGTCAGAGATTGCGGTTTTAGATATCTCTCGCTCGCTCTTTCTTTCACACTTTGCCCAAGAAACGGCCAATTTTCGATTCTCGCACAATGTTTAACTGCGTGCTGCGCGCGCTATGCCGCAACAGATAATCGCGCAATACGCGAATTTTCATCGACCTTTTACGACGCTTCACACCCTGTACCAGAATCCGTTCTATGCGCGCAGTAATCGTTTAACTTTACTCTCCAACGATCATTCCTCTTCTTCGCTCTTTCTTTTTTCGTTACTTCATCCCTTAATTAATAGCCCAGGCACATGTAATAATTACTCTCGCATCTCGCGAGCGGTTTGACTGATTGCCTTTTAATTACTCCGGGCTACGCGTAAACTACCTGTACACACACATACACAGCTAAGCTATGACTCGCTCGTATAGTTATAGTGCTGCTCGCGCACAAATTGAATTATCTCACACGCGGAATCTAATCATCGTCTCGAGCTGCGCGCGCGGGAAAAATTATGAGCACTGTTAAAGCCGTAACAAGTTTGAAAGTATCATCGTCGCGTATACGGCTGCTACGAACATATGTGAAAGACTCCGCTGCACGCGGAGAGATGATCGTGCACCGCACACGGTATATATACTCGTCTATACATAAGCGTTATCCAATCCTGCATACATGTGTGCAGATGTGCAAAACTGTGTGAGTGTGTGCTGTGTGCTCGTAGGGGCACACAGCACACATACACACACGATTTTCCCGATAAGTCATTAACACTTTCGTTCGGCTGCAATTTTAATTAAAATCTTCAATTATACGGTATCATTAACATAAGCGCAAAGTGCAACTTATACTATATGCGACGCTCTCTCGCATGTGGCATTACAAAATACCGCCAGCGCACACACACACCTGCACACATTATTGTCTAATCCCTACGTGCATGCATAATCCCTTGCAAGCCGTAAGCGCGCGCACACGTTCAATTGCGCATCCTCCTCTAGGCCTATGTACACTCGCGTGAATATAACGAAATTAAAAAAAGAAAGAAAAAGAAAATTAAAAAGAAAGAGAGAGAGAGAGAAAGAAAAGAGTCTCTCGCGACTCCTACAACTCTTGCAGAGATTCGTGTGTTGTAGCGTGAGCGCAAGTGTGTATTTGTCAATGCGCGCGCGACGGAGTAGTAGCAGCAGCAGCTCGTTGCCGCGCTTGTCTTCGTCGTCGTCGTCGTCTTTATAAGCCTATGTGTCAATGAATTGTTCGGGAGGCAGCTGCTTTTATATGTACCCAGTCATTTGATTCTATTATAATGTATGTTTAATTCCTCGCGGCACATGAAAGTATAGACTATACACATATGTAGATGCAGTTTTGTCGTCGTTGTCTTTTTATTTATTTTTTTTATTATTTATTCTATCAACAGACGTACACAATCGAATTCGCGAGGATCGTTTTGTGCAGCCCTGCGCCCGCGTATGTGTGTTAGTCTAAACTAGGTATGTGTATATAAATTATACACATATATTTCTTTATGGGTATGTATATTTTTTCTCCTTTTTTTTTTTCTTCTCGTACTCAATGAAAAGTGAAAGGATGCATGCCGCATGACTATATGTACACACGCGCGCGCTCACAGAAGGAACATCCGAGAGGCTCACTCGTGCATTTTCATATGGCAAATCATGTAACTTATTATATTTCGCGTATGTCATTTTCTCTTTCTTTCGTTTCTTTTTTTTTGTCCAGAAAGTTCGTAAAGAAGAGGTTTATTCAATTGCTCTCGAGAAGCTCCGTATCGTAATTGCCGGGCCAATTAATTGAACTCGAGAAATCGCCACACTCGTAAAAAGGTATATCATCGAGTATATACCACACGAAAAAAGAGCAACATCCGCGTATACGCGTGCTTATAAACGCGCGTGCGTCGACCGTACTCGAGAGGTCTCTCTCTCTCTCTCTCTCTCTCTCTCTCTCTCTCTCTCGCGGTTATTATATAGTGCAAGAAAAAAGTGATGATCCTCGCACGTTCCTCGCGAGCGAGCTGCACATGCATCTGACGCAATACAAGCGGGCCGCTCGCGCGAGCTCCGATCTACACATGCATAATGTTTCGCGAAGGCAGAAGGCAGAAGCGAGCGAGCGAGTGAGAGTAAGAGATGGAAAATAGAGCGTTGCGCCGCCGAGAGTGCATCGCTGCTGCTGCTGCTTCTGCTCTATACGATGTATATAAGGGAACTCTTGCATAACATTTCTCTCTCTCTCTGCTGCTGCTCTTCTATGCTCGCGCGCGCGATCCTTTATAATATACGCGATGTGTATCACCAGCGCGCCATCGCTTCTGCCTTTGCTCCCTGCTAGTGTATGTATGTGTGTGTAAGTACCTATAGCATATACGTATACGCGAGAGGACGCGAGGAGCGCGCAAGTATAATATAGCCTACGACTCATCCGCCTTTCGCCGTGCAAGTACAGTGCACATACACACACACGTACAAGTAGAGGCCGCCTCGCCGTAAGTGCATCGCGTAGCTGAAGCTACAAAGCAGCAGCAGCAGCAGCAGCTCGAGAAACTTTAGCCGTGAGCTTATGGCCTAATGCCGGAACTTGATGATCTGCCAGACCTTAAATTTTTTCCTTTTGCTTTTGCCAACCAGGATAGAGAGTACATGCACAAGTACGTGGGACGTGGATGCGGCATAGACTTTTTTTTTAATGAATTATAATTTTTTGCCCGATAATCGAGCGCGTGCGCGCGCGCGGGTGGTGACAGGTGAAAGTGCCTGATTTTCTCGCCTCTGACCCGCTTGCCACGGTACCTACGCTATATATAGAGATATGAACCGTGCGCGCGCGCAATGAATGAGATGAGCTTGATTGATGGCTTTGGTAATTGTGTGCAGCGTAGCTCTCGAGCCGGAGAGCTCGCACGCGTGCAGCAAGCGGAAGAGCAGCGAAAAATTGCCACGTTCGTTTTTCCTTCGTTTTTTTTGTACTGTCGATCATCGAAACTACGCGTGAATACGTATGTGTGTTGTAGTAGCCCCGCGCCGATCCGATACTTACATACATACTCGCTAAGCCGCGAAGAAATGTACCGTATACGCGTATATAACACGGCTCAGCCTTTTATATCAAGCAGAACAATAGTTATATAATTTCTCTCTTCTCTCTCAACCTCGTAGCAGTAGTAGTAGTAGTAGTAGTACGCTCTTCTTATTTCGCGGGGCTCCGTGCGCATATATATACATACGCTCATTAAAAAAATGTTACTGAATAATTGACGCTCTCTCGCGTGTGTGTGTGCGCATGCCTCGAGCTCGTAGCTTTATCCTTAGAGCTGCGAGACGTATCATCGCGCGCACGCCCGCGGAGGATTGCAGCTCGTATTGTTTAGCTCTGCAGCGCAAACGTAACGTACGCGCGTGCATACATTATATGATACTATGTTTGTGCGCGAAACGATGAGCTGCACAAGTTTGAAGTTCAAAAATAATTTTTGCTCGCGCGCCCCGAAGAAAGTCTTGTTGCGCGCTTTCTCTGCTTTGCTGTGCGCGCTTAACGATCATCGTCCTTTCCAGTTTTCTGAGTATTCCATAATTTTTTTTTTTTTTTTTTTAATATCATTTCCAGCCGGACGCACACGATCGCGGTAGTGTTTGTGTATGCATTTGTGTGTCGTAACAACACGAGGCCCGATACGCATAAGCGAATCTCGATAATTAGGATAATTAATAATGCAGCTTTGCAGCGATCGATGAAGATTTAGCGGGCATAAAACTCTCTCGCGGGCTCTTTCTTTCGCAGATATATATTGTGCTTAATGAAATATACTTTCCATACATTACGTCTTGTAAAAGGTGTATATAAACTATTTGCCCGTTGGCACTCGCCAAGTCTTAGAGTTTAGCGCAGCGCGGCGGCCCGTTGCGTTACTTACTATGCAGCGAAATACATACATAATGAACGGCTTTGATGAAAAACCTTTAGTTATATCTACACAACACACAACCAGTTTGGAATTCTCTCTTTCTCTTTCTTTCTCTCTTCCAGCCGAAAGCTCGTTAATAATTTCTTTACTCGATGATATTTCTCTTCGATCTTCACTTATTAGGTTCCGGCAGATGTATAATTTGTCGAAACTTTATGACTCGCTCGAGAGCTGCGGCGCGGATCGCGCGATATATTTAGCCGATACACGCGGCCGTGTGCTTTCGTAACTCGAGCGTCGAGAGTAACAATAAAAATTTTTTTTTCGTCCAATATTCGTAATGGCTTACGAGTTTTGTGTGCTTCTCGAGCTTTAAACGTTTAGCGTACGTTGACACGCGTGAAACTTTAATTTATGTAGTTAATATTTTTTTTAACTTCGATTCTCGAGGAGCTGTGTTATCAACGAAAATCGAATTTCCCAAACGACATATAATCGGAGAGAATCGCAGCAAAGTGTCAATAAGAGGTAATTTATATTGTCACGGATGAACTTTCTCGCGCAGGCGATATTGTCGCCTGCTGGTGCGCGAGCTCGCGCGCGGTTAAACGTTCGCAATCCACCCGAAATCTTTGCACACGTATAGCACTTACGAACGATCGAGCAGCAGACAAAACGACACACAATGTGCACACGTACATATATATCCCTTGAAATCTAAAACCAAAATCACTGAGTCGCGGCTTGCGAGAGAGAGAGAGAGAGAGAAAATAAAAATAAAAGAAACACACGAGCAGACGTAGCTCGCTAATGCCGTATGTTTATACGTGTGAGCTAGCCGACGTCGTCGATCGAAAATTTATAGATTTTTTGGCTTTCCCTTTCAGCCATACACGTGAAATTGAGATTAAGAAAGAAGGGAGGAGGAGGAAAAAGGTCTCCTGCACCGTTGCAGGAGCATCATGCAAACTTGAACCTCGAGCTCGTCTGGGGCGCTATTACTCCATTTATACGTTATATATCTCTGCAATGTCTATCTGTGTCTCGGGCGAAGAGATCCTACGTCCAGATTATAATTTTATATATCTGTCACACCTGCGGAGCTTTTATTGCACTTCCTCTTAAAATGTCTCGTGTCAGAGCTCTTATCTCTCTTCGAGTTGTACTTTCGAGCACCTTGATGGTTAATTGCAAGAAGTAATCGTTTAATTTTTCACGACATACCGATCTCTCTCTATCTCTATTTGTGAAACGTGAGAGTGTGTGTAATTGCGTTCATTGATCAACTACGACAGGAGAGATTGACCTTTTGACCCTGTAAGAAAAGCTGACAGAGTAAGAATTAGACGAAATTCAAGGACCTCGAACCCCCGCAGAGATCAATGCACAAATCTCGCGATCGCGATCTTCCCGTTTTCAAACGCAAAAATGACTATAATTACCGATCGCCTCGCCGATTTCACTACAATCGACTTTGATTTCGACCTTCGTAGTCAGGCACGAAAACACACACACCCACACACATTTGCACATGGTTTCTTACAAGAATCGTTATTGTCTTTCTCTCCCTCGATCTCTCTCTATCTCTCTCGCGTACAATCAAAGACTATGTTCTCGCCTTAACGAGCAAACAAGCAAGATACGTGTAGAAGTATGTATATACCTATGAAGGAGCAACTACGCAATTGCCTTGACAGGATCGCCTCTCACGATGTCGGATAGTAAAGGTGCACACACACGTCAACGCTCGCGCCTAGTGAAAGAGAATCTTCTTCTCTCCCCCGATGTGTGCAGATGAGCGGCAGCTTCGTCGTCGTGGTCGTCAGCAGCGATGGCGGCATGCAGATTCGACGAAGCAAAAAGAAGAAGCTCTTCGCAGGGCTGCAGCAGAGACGATCGGCACGATGGTTTACTGGCACGTATGTATATATATCTATACTATATATACAACTGCACACTGCATATATACGATAATATATACGGCTAAGGTTTTCCAAAGGCCGCGCACACGAATATACTAAAAATATATATATAAAAGGTATGTAACACACTGAATGCACCAAACGCGCCGAACGCGCGCGCGCCTCCTCCTCGCCGTTCACTATTTCGCGCCGCTATTGCTACCTATCTTCTTATGTATGCTACTTTATATACAGATGCACATGGACTAACGTTCGTTCGTGTGTAAGTGTTTGCGTGTGTGTTTGGAGTGTTCTCGAGACTGCGAGTGGTGTGCTCGGCTCGGTTGTTGTACACTCTGCACGAAAGTCAAATCTGCGGGTTAGAGAGGCACGATGCTACTACTTATATGGCGCATCCCCACACACACATACACACGTACAGACACCGATGCAGCGACTGTGCAGACACGTGAGTAAAGGTATATAGCGCGGCCGAGGAGCACGGCGATGTAGGTAAGGTACCTTCTTCGTTGTGCAAAGCGCCTTTACTCTCACTCTCGCTCCTCTCTCGCGCGCCCGAGACGAAACGAGCAAGAGAGAGAGAGAGAGAGAGGACGATATGCGCGTGGTGGCAGCTATCGCGCAAAGGTATATGTGCAGCAGCAGCCTATAGGCGCATAGGAGAGACGTCGTAGACATACCGATTTTTCCCGCCAACGAGAAAGAGAGAGAGAGAGAGAGAGATGCCACCGACACTACTGCAGCTAACATCGACGTGTCTTATATATATTATTGTGAAAGATGCTGCAGAGCCGCCAGCTTTTTTACGGCCAAACGGGATCGTTATGGAATTTCGGCTAAGCGGATCGAGAGCGGCCTCCTCTCGCTACGTACGTATAATACCGATCACCGTGCTGCGGTGCAGGAAAGCGACGGCCCGCGAGCACGATAAGTATATAATATGTTTATACGCGCTCGGCGTGAATCATCGCGTCCACCCACACTCGCAGTCGCAGCAGCAGCAGTTACTTTCAGAATATATACGTTTAGCGTGCGCAAGTACACACACGGCATTACAAAGTGCGCGGCTATATGTATGAAATGACCTAGCCTGTAGGCACTATAAGGCGCGCAATTCTTTGGCACATACCTAGGAGAGCGATTAAAACAGTGAAGGTACATTACGAAGGAGAATCCGTGATAGACCTTAGGAGAAGCTATGCATCGATGCCAATAGTTGCCGCTCGCGCTCGAGCTTATAGCTTGGCTTATAGCTGGCTGTGGCACGCGTGCAGCTCTCCGAAAGAATCTTTTGTCTATGTATACGTATGTGCAGTAGCAGTAGCAGCAGCAGCAGCTGCACACCACTCTCTACACGGTACACCACCAGCTCCGTCTAAGGTCGTTGGAAAATTTTCTTTAAAGTTCAAGCTGTGGATTCTCTCTTGGCTCTCGCTCTATCGTCGCTCTTTGGCATTTATATATGTAGATATATATAAAGTTGTGTACAATAACGTTTATCTTTTCATCTCGTCATACAGAGAGCTTATGCAGGCATATATCTCAAACACGAGCGCGCGCTCGACAATTGCACTCGATGTTATTTACTTTTTTTTCTTCGCTCCACTCAATAATGAGTTTATAATTTATACGACACGTACTTATTTATACGTTTATAGGGAAAAGCTTCTGCTAAAACAATGCATTTATCGCCGAGGCCCGCTCGAACGTTTCACTCGCCTCTATGCATGCTATATAGAAGGCACGTTATACAGTAAACCAGCTGCAGCAGATACAGATACATATTATGTATCCCGCACATCGACCAGGTAGTTTTGACGTAATAAAGTTTTGAGCTACTACTCTTTTTTTAATTGTATACAATTCGTTCGAAGAGCTCGCTCTACGGAGATGCCGAAGAGATACGCGCCGCCGACGATATATTGTAAAAGATATTGTATTTTTCGCACGATATACCTGGATTCTTTAAGAATCGTTGCCATGTGTATATGCGGCAGTTATATTACCCGTGTATAGCTGATTAGAAGAAGCTAGTCAGCACTGATGATGCGCGCACTTTTTATCGGTTACGTGTATATATTCCCGAATCCATTAGATAACTGCTGTAGTCGTATAATATACGAACGCGCCGCATACAGGCTCGAAAGCACCTTTCGTATAAATCAGCGCTTCTTTTTCCTTCTGACGCGCTTGGCGCGCGCAGCATATATGCGGCGGCAGCATAGGCTCGACGAGCGACGCATGCAGGTTGTAGTACGTAGCATCGGTATTTGTTAAATAATTACTCATCTCTTCGCGAAAATCAAATAAGAGCATCGTGTAGCTATACGTGTCTTGGCGAACTGCGGTACATATGATATTTATAATGTAAGTTTTATTATGCAACATTGCGCGCCGCGGTGCGATGCGATGTGTCGACTGGGTAACGTGTCAAGATTTCACAAGCAGCAGTTTTTCCTCATCGGGTCCGCGCTGAGAGACAAAAGCTACTTACAATGCTCATACACATAATGCAGAAGTATACAGCGGATCAATGTAAAAGCAATATTAGATCGCAAATGATTATGTGTATATAGATCTGAAACAGATCGGATGCTGCACTTCAAAATCATTTTATTTTCAAGTCGCTGTTCGCGATACAGATCGCATTGAACATTGTGTATAGATTTGAATTTCCTATATTACGTGTAAGTGCACCACAGCATCTGTTTTTTCTTCGGTTTATCGACAGAATAAAATCGTATTATACATATCGTCGTATCGTATTTCTTCCATTTTTCGAGGGCGCATTTCTTCAGAAAATCATGGAATTGCGCGGATGCCCATTGACCTTACAAACTCCCCTACACACTTTCCAGATGTGCGAATTTCATAAAGTTGAATTCTCATCGATCCATCTTGCAGCTATATCATTCTTTGCAACTAACAATGTATGAATATTCAAACGTGATACATCAGCCATTACCCCTACACACATCTCGCATAATGTACAAGACGATCGAGCGCGCAGTCACATATTGCCACTTACGCAATAACGAAACGTCTCTTCCCGTTAGCTTCCGCACACGCACTCTACTGCACAGCCGCGGTGCATACGCTATACATGGAAAACGACTTTGAGATCGAAAGTTCCTCTTTTGCGATGTATCGGAAGAATGCATATAGCACGATGTATGCATGCATCGCGCGAATAAAGTTGAGCAAGCGACGCACGCGGTGGCAGCAGTAGCAGCATAGTGAGCGCTGCCTGCGCGAGATGCGTTCCAGATTGAATCCGCAATTTAGAAAGCCTGTGCACCGCGCCGTACGTATATATACGTGCACACGATCGCTTGTATATACACACACATATATAGACCGATACACATAAACGCTTCGGAGTTAAAATTATTATTATAGGCCTCGTTGGCTGTAAAAGGACGAGAGAGAATTACGCGTGAAATTTTAACGCCGAAAAACGTGATTATATTATAAGTAGGCTATGTATGCGCGCGCGATCGTAAGGTAGAATAAAAAAAACGCGCGGTAAAAATTGCAGCTGCAGTGCAGCGCGCACACGCGAACTAATCGCGCGAATGATTGCTCCTACGCGAGTGGTGCAGCTCAGCGAGATTTTTCCATCATTTTGCGGCAATTCTGAAATTGGCCTCGCCGCGCCGCGTCGTGCGCGGAATGTTCGCGCGAGTACGATGACACGCGTTTTCGAAATATCCCTGCAACTATATGTTTGTATCTGTACATACGCCTATAGGGACTATAACGTATGTCTCGGAATGCGCGGAGCAGTTCATATACGTATGGTATCGTTTCGGAATTAATTACGAAAAATCGTAGCACGCTCACAGATAATGCACAATGATGTATTCATAATACGCGAAACGATTTAGAAATTCATATTTCTATGGCACCGAAGGAAGGAGAGGCGAGCTCGAAAGAGAGAAAACTTTCTCGAGGAGATTTTTTCCGCGTGGATCCCTTATAATCGTCGTCGCGCTCGGGCAAACTCTAGCTAGTAGGTTCTACATTGCAGATAATGTATATGAAATAATGCACTGCCACCCATACGAGAGACTATCGCTGCATGACCATTGAGAATATGCGCGGCGCAGCCTCTATTCAGAATGAGCAAATTAACTGCGCAGATAATCTCGAAATTACACACGTATATTTATATGTGGTATAAGCCCAATGCTGCTGCGGCGCGGCAAAAAACTTCCGATTTATGCGAGATAGCCCCGGTACAGCCAAGTTGACACAGGAGGATATTTATAAGATTGCATACACACACACATGCACACGCTCATGGAATAGAATATCAAAAGCAAATGCAGCACGCGACTAAACAAAAACGTGCAAAGCTCGCGAGGATTTGCTGCAGGCATATATTTATTATATATATGTTGTAAAGAGAACCCATGGCGAGAGAAAGCGAAGCTTATACGATGGAGGTGATGAATCTCGCATATAGCGTATATTTATATATTGACTTTGTTAGAGTAAAAAAAAAGATGCACACGATACCAAGATTTTAAATATTCGATAAAACTCTGAAGGGCATTGATTTGAATACATTTCAAATCGTCAAGTCTTTCGTTCTGCTTTTCTCTATCCTCGGATACTTCTTCTTCGTTTACTTCAAATTTTCACAAATTCTACGAGTGTATACGAAAAAAACTGATTTCAATGAAGTAATCCTTTATAAATTAAAATTATAAAATACATACGTAATATATGGTAAATTGGTTAAATGCACATGTAATAAGTATAAAGAGTATCCCCGCATGTACAGAAACGTTGTAACGAGACCAGTGGAAATCTTTTTCGTTCATCTAATCCACCTGAGCATCGGTAAAATCAGGATTAGTAATATACCCATTATAGGGTATATGTATAACTGTGGAAGAAAAATATAAGTCGGCCGCATAACTCGCTACATAATACGGGTACAGCTATACGCATTCGATCCTCTACGCTGTACATGCGCGTTTACATTCGAACCCTACATCCCGGTGTTCCCGTTTAATTGAATCATACGTATATTGATATTTAACATTAATTGGAATCGTGAGTTCGTACATAATAATGAGTTTATATAAAAAAAGCTCGCCTCCAACTCGTTTCTACGTAGGTAAATTGAGCCACGCAATATTCAATTAGATCGAAGGCACAATCGAATGACGAAAGCACTAGCATGTTAGATATTATTCCGGGTATCATCCGCCATGAGCGGTATATAATTTTATCCTCACGGCAGCGTATAATTTGTCCTTTTATTGCCAATGGCATTCTAGAAGTCTACACACATTTCCAAAATAAAACAAACAATTCGCACTTGACAGGGTGCGGATGCGTTTTTTTTCCTGCAGTGCAAGTGCGTGTAATAAATGCATATTAGGTAACGCGCGCGAATACAACGGACCAGATTTAAGGTATACGCGTAAGTTGGAATGATGTAGAGCGAGATTCGTATATTATGAGTGTGTTAATGTATTCAGTATTATATATTGTTACAGTTATTTCTCAATTTTACAAGTGCCGTTTGCTGCGTGCGAATTATGCATTAAAATATACACTTGAACCGTGACTCTATGGAGCAATAGACGGCATTTGTCCACGTGTACAGAGAGAATAATTCGACTTTCCTTATTATTGTCAACGTTATACGGGCATGTCATCACGATTTATCTCGTATTGTTCTCACTTCATCAAAGAACGATAAAAGCCCCCGAAAAAAAATCTAATAACCCGTCTTTATTAACCCAGATTTACCTCTCTGCAGCCGAATCTTCGTCGCACACCGATTTTCGATGTAATCTCCTTTTTTCTTTTTGCCTTTTTTAATTTTGCAAAAAAATCGCATCGGATAATTTTC
Organism: Trichogramma dendrolimi; assembly: GCA_034770305.1. Taxonomy (NCBI): domain Eukaryota; kingdom Metazoa; phylum Arthropoda; class Insecta; order Hymenoptera; family Trichogrammatidae; genus Trichogramma; species Trichogramma dendrolimi. The sequence goes on along the minus strand of JAPMIB010000068.1, from coordinate 839,545 downwards.
GCCAGCTCGCCTCTTGGCACTAATAACACATTGTGCTCACCTCGCTGCATCATGCCAGCTAGAGCTCCCTCATGTGAATTAGGATGTTTGTTCGTGTCTTTCAACAATGAAGCTCGCGCCGCGCGCACTCGCTGGCTGGCTATACGTATATATACTAATGAATTTCTTTCCGAAATACGCTCATTGTATTGTCAAAGTCTGTCTTTGGAGCGTACTGCCACTGCCTACCTATATCATCAGACTATGCCCGTTTTTTTTTCATTCGCCAAGAATGTCACTCTGTCTCTCTCTTTCTCTCTATCTCTTACTCTCTCTCTCTCCAAAAGTTCTGCTGCTGCTGCTCTCGTTACAAAATCATCCATACGACGCGCCATATGCACCTCCATTGTATTCATAATTAAAGTTTTTTTGCCGAGACATATCTACGCCCGTGCATATGACGCGAGAGCCGAAACCGCGAGCGAATAAAAATTCAATAAATCACGGATAAAAATAGTTTATGCAATCTTTTCTGCTCGTTCGCATAATCAAACATTCTATCGCGCGCGTATCATTTGTCAAAATCAAAAGCATCTCGCGCATTATACCTGTATAGGTATTATATAGGTGCACGCGCTCTTGCGCGTTGTATTTATAAAGCCATCATCGTCATCATTCAAAAGTGTCGAGTCGCGCGTACGTAAGTATGTTAACAAGCACACACAGGCACATTACGATCATCTGCCTTGTATAATACGCGTGCGTGTGTGCATAATGCGGTACTCCTCGAGCATAAGTCATTCCTCGTACTATACCTATACCTCGTCGATGAACCTCGTGGCGCTCGCGCGAAAAAATTCACAAATACGCACGTTATTATAACGAGCCATTTGACACTTTCACCCAGCAAGCGTCGTATACGCGGCGTGTATATGTGCTGTATGGCATGCATTTATATAGAAGCCTTTTTGGCCGAGAGTAAAAGAAAGAGAGAGAGAGAGAGAGAGAGAGAGAGAGAACAATGTAACAAAACGATTTCGTAGATCATAATATAACACTGTCGCAAGCATAAGAAACGTTTTGTAACGAGAGCGATGCATGGAAACGAGAGTGCATATAAGGATCGAACGGCGTCTTAGCAGCTTTATAATATTCGATACATGTATGAGTGTGTGTGTGTGTTTGGTGTTCATGGGTATATACATGTAGTTTTTATAAGCCGGCAGAGTCTCGATGACGATATATTTTATGGATGCAGAGAGGTGAAAGCTCTTGAGAATCTTCCAGGAAAATAATATTTAAATTTTTAAGCGCTGCTGCTGCTGCTTTTTTCATACTTTCCACACTGATATGCACGGAACCGGCATCGCAATGCGCACGAACGAAATAACATAATACTTGCAAAGTATTATCGTAAACTTTTATTCTCTGAATTTTCTAAAAATGTGCAAGGAAGTACAATTTTACATATGCAATATGTATAAGTGAATATGATTAATAGTGAGAACGATACAAGAGTCGTAGAAATTGATCAGCGTCTTGCGAGTCGCGCACAGCATCGATGTATAATTGCTGCCACGAAGCTGACTCACCGACTAATTAAATACATGTACAGTTAGATCTGCATACAATGTACGCGTAAATTCAATTAAAAAACTATGCATTTAAATGTTGGAATCGACGAACGTGATGTACAGAAAACAAGTCGTTTACCAGTCCCATCCTTCCTTTATGGTTAAGAAAAAAATCGTTGGATTATAAAAATATATAATATAAGGAGCGACAGAGGGAAAAAGGAGAAGAAGAAAACGGAGGAACATTAGCATAATTATGGCAGTTGCTGCAAGTTGCGCCATTATTATTCCATTGTCCAATGATGAAAATGAAGAAGTGCACAACGTCGGTGGCGGCTGCGCACACGTTGATATGCATAAAATTCGAATTTTGCCAAGCGGCGTCGAGTTTGAGCTATAATGCGACGTTAGTTGCCTGCTGCTGTGTTCCATTTCTTTTCTTTTTTTTTGCGAAATCTGCACATACACCACTCACGTTGTCGAGAGAGACCGCCGGAATCATTACTATCGACGTACGAATCCAGCGTTGTGCAGTATGTGATGGATTTTTTCACGTGGGATCTTGTCGCTTTCTCGGTCGGTTACCTGCCACAGAAAATTACGCTCATATTACGTGGCTAATTACTTTTTTTTATGCGCATGCCTCCTGCGCTACAGCAGGCACATTTTTTAATACAAGCGCTTAACACCTAATAAATATTACGGCTATACGCGAGTGTGTGTAAGTGCGCTCACGTGCGGTTATATCGGGCATTGGTACAGTTTTCAGTTTCGTAATGTTGTATTTTGTTAGTTTTAAGCCGCTCGGGAATGATATTATTTGTCAGCTTTATGCTGCAATTTAAATATTCGCAACGAGCCGCCGAGCTTTTAAAAGTAGAGCAGAGTTTTCTCGAAAGAGGCAAAAAAAAAGAGAGAAATAAATAAGTTTGCTAATACCTGTCCGACTTTTAAGCAGGTATAACGATAAAAGTTAGAATTATAACATTTCTCGACGGATCTTTGCGGCTTATATAGACACAATCGACGCGAGCTCGAGCTGAATGAAATTCAACGGTGAATTTTTGTAACCTCCTGCGCGCATAAATGTAGCCAAAGTCATATCGAGTTTATATTATACAACGATGCTCGCTGTATCAAAGTAGCTGGAGCGCACACGAGCATGGTAGTTTTGAAATTTTATGGTGCGAGGTCAAAACACACAAAACAGCGGCATAATATCTCCTGGAGAGGCGCACAAATTGCAAAAAAGAGGAAACGAAAGCGAGAGATGGTAATCGAGGTTTTTTTAAATTTAGTTCGTCTGAAAGAAGAAAACATTTTTTCTTGTAATGACCATACCGCTTGCACTTGGCTAAAAAACATGTGTAATTATGTCACGTAGTAGTTTTTTTATGTTACAGTGTTTAAGCTTATGGTAGTCGTGGACGTAGTATCACGAGTGATTTACATAAAGTATTTCAATTATAAAATCAAACAAAATCAAGTTTTCCAAAAAAAAATAAATTAAAATTCCGATTATTCAACATCTCGCTTTATCGTTTTATTTTTTCTCATTGGGTGCAGTCATAAAGTGCTAATATTTATTTTACTTCCGCGATCGATCAAACGAGATATATAATAAAAAATTTACTTTCAGCAAAACTCAAGCGCATGATGAAAATTGTAAGTGAAAAAGTGAAACATTGATGCACATCTCGCGGCGGCGCTCGAATACTTTGGCAACTGCCTCTCGTCAAGGATAAACACTCACCAATCCCTCCTTGTAACCGAACCAAGAGGGTTCGGCGAGCGACGCAGCTATATGAGGATTCTTGTAAAAATCATTTCTCAGGTAATCGGGCAGCGATGCCTCCATCGCGGCGTTGGCAAGTACCGCTGGATGCTGCAGCTGGAATGCATTTTCTTGCACGTAATACAACGGCACGGCCGAGCAAACACCCAAAATAGCTAACGATGCAATGATTCGAATCATGGTTGTAGAGCTGTGTGTATAGGAAACAATTATTTGTATTTTATATATTTTTCGAAGAGTTTTAGATGTGCATGCAGAAGTGCAATGAATATTTCTTTATAAAATAAATAAATATAATTCACCTCACTACACTATCGACGATTAAATGTGGGTATATTACGAAACGACAAATAGCGCGCTTAGGTTGGATCAGATTTATGATGCATTCCAGGTGAAGGAAAATATTTTATGGAGATTCGAAAAATAATGAGCCTTATTTATCTCGATAAACATCAAAGTTATGAAGTTATTAACGATTCGTAATATTAATAAGCACTCGATTGGCCGATTAAAATTACTCGTGTAGATACAAGTAATGACTCCTGGACGAGAGAAAAAAATTGATTGAAAATATTTTTAACGTTTAACGATCCCCAAATGGAAAAGGCGCGCATATAATGATAAATGACAAAACCGCAAGTTTTAATAAACGTGGAAGTTCAACGCGCCGCGCGTGCGGGATCTCTTTATAATAGAGAAATAGCCGCCTGTGCTCTCGCGCGCGCATACGGCGCGTATGCGCGGGTGAATTCGCGAAACCTCTAACTTTTGGCGCGCGCGCGCGGGCACACACACGCGCAGAGACTCTGAACATTCACTTTCGCATCCTACGTGACTTTCTTACACGCGTGTATATAATAACTTATGGTCGCGTCGGCCAATGGCACATTGTCTTTTCGCATTCGAGTCTTATTGCCTCTGGTGTATGTGTGCGTGTGTGTATGAGTGTAGGAAACGCGCGCGCGCGCGCGTACAACACAGTGCAGACCGAGCGGCGAGCACGCGCGAGGTGAACGGCTTATCGCATTGCTTCCTTTTTTCATCGGGCAAAAACGCGTATCCGTCTTTTATTCTTTGACAGGTATACGCGCAGCACTACATGGGGTAGCCGCGAGATGGTACAAACTGATTTTACGTAATACGCGTTGTTCTGCGATGACCGAGCGATGATTGTGCGCGAAAACCATAAGTGAGATTCATTAATGTAGGCTAAATAGCTTCCTTTGACTTTTTTTAAGAGTAATTAGTTTCTTCGAGATTACATTTCAAGGTTGATCTGTGTTTTCGATGTTACGATACGATACAATTTTCACTCTTTTTAGAGTTATGAGGTCTTAAATTGGTGATTATCAATTTATCAACTCACACCGATGTATTCGTTATTACGCATGAATGACATCGTTCCTGATAAATTGATTATAATTAATAGGAATTGAAATTCCGAAGAAATATTCATTGAACTCTGTATTTAAATGATAAAATTCACACTTGCATACTTTTGTACATAAAAACACTCGACACACAATATAATGGCGCGTACTTTCACTTTCCAATTGCTGCCTCGTTGGCTATATGAAACTCTGCATGCGGCCGCTGCGGCAGGATATTTGCAAATGCCGAATTAATTTCGAGTGTCCGGCACGTTTTTTGTGACTAATTACGCCTGCGAGAAGCCACCACGTCAACCTGCAACGAGGAGCAAATTCGACAATTGCGGTGATTTTAAATACGAGAAGATTGACTTGTAAGCGCGAGAGAGTCGAGTTTGATGTATGCACGCTGCACGCACTGCCGAACGAAAAAGTTTGAAACTGGCAAGAAGTTCCGCCTTCGACGGTCTCTTATATACACGAACGAAACGAACCAGTATATACCAGTAGGAAGTGTATCAGTGGTCCAAAAAGCCTTGAATGCGTATACAAAGAGGAGGGACGCGTACGCACAGGAGCATTCGAGAGAATTACGCGTGGTGCGTTTTACTCGCAGAACTGAGTCAAGGGTGCGATATTGAGAATATGGATTTTTTACCTGACACTGGTGATTCACTTGTAGCAAGTGTCCTTACCATTGACCAAGAAATAGTCATCGAAATAGAAAGACTGTTCGATCATTATTGCTTTTGGCTTTGATTGGTCACTATACATAAAATATTCCATCAAAAATACAATAAGAATTGCCTCAAAAAATTTAAATTGTCCCATAACCGTGGTCTTTTACTTATATAATTTTATTTTTGCTTTGACACCTGCAGATTTACAGATAAAACTACTCGCCATCTAGCGGTGAAGACTAGCTTTAATTTTGATTGAATTCCCGTACTTTTTTGGTGCAATTAACGAAAACTATAAATCAATATAAAAACATAAATTTTCAATCAAAAAGTTTAAATTAGAGTTAAGAATTAAATCTGTTTTGTTTTTTTTTCTTTAAAAAAATGTTGTAACGGTTCCCGCGACCGTTGCAATAAATAATTAAGGAATAATAAATGTCGTCCTAGGTTCGCGATACGGCAGCTAGCTCAGGCTTCGGTGCGAGGTTTCGCACCGACCGCGGTGGCGTCGTGGTCCAGAACCTAGGGAAGATTGTTGACGGGAAGGCAAAATAATCACTCACTGATTTAGGTAAAAGTAAAAGATGAAGGAATAATTATTATTTTCAACGATTAAATGGTGATCATACACAAATGCGCGTACGCAGCAGAGCAATCGCGACTCTCACACACAATGGCCAACGTAGGCCGTGAACGCGATTGCACACGAGAGCGAGAGTAAATCGAGAAGCACTTACAGGTCGGCGTAGTTGCTCCAAGGCCGGGCTCTCTTGCTTCTTCAGGAAGCTCGCTCGTCACGTGGTGCTGTCGTGCACTTCGTCGAGGTTCGCGGACGCAGAACTACACTCGCGAACGCAACCGAGAGAAAGGTAATTTGTTTTATTATGCGATTAGCCGCGGGCTTTATCGAGAACAATAAATAACTTTTTAGCGCGCGCGCTAGTTCGTCGCGAAAACCAATCTGCCGTCGAGAGCACAGGTTCGCGTGTACCTCCGGCTAATTGCTCACGTGACCTCTCAGCGGCCCTACTCCTTACCAAAACGGAGCAGATAATTGTGCGCGATGCGACACGCACTTGCTCTATCTCTCTCTCACACACACGTGCATACCACGGCTACTGCTGCGTCGCGAGACGTAGTATATAAGTACTTGTACATTGTATTGGAGGAGAGAGAGATGTGTCGATGTAACGCGATCGTCACACTCCCCACCCCCAGACGTTGGTACCTCGCGTGCCAACTCGACAAATCTCGCTCTCCTTCCACCAGGAGAAATGAAAAGAAAAAAAATGTTTACGTTACTCAACAAAAACAAAAACAAAGAAAATTAGATTTTTGTAAAGAAAACAAAGAAAATAATTCATGGTGGAACCGTGTGCAATCGTTTGTATTAGACCATCACTCTTTGCATTCCCATACTGCACACTCTTAACTAATCTATTTAAATGTTCGAAAGAAGTATATCTTATTTAGCGGTTAATATTCGCATTGACCGTTTTTGAGCGAGTTCTTCGCGGCGATAACGACAGGTCCGGTTCACGCGCTTTACGCGAAGTGCGATTTGGCGACGCTTGATTTTCGTGAGTACTAGAAATGTCTTCGGTAGCTTGAGTCTTTTTCTGTTGGCGTACCGTCGCGTTTCGCGTTACAACTACGCGCTGTTTACGTGTTTTCGGTTTCGATTTCGGAGCTTCGCGTTCGTTTTCTTCAATCGGCCTCGCGTTTTCACTGATCTCCGGGGTAGCTGCTTCGCTGTCGCTCGCCTCTTCTTCTATAACTGGTTTCAGGTCGTCCGTCGGTGATGTGGAAACAATTTTCCCTACTTCATCGCTCAGCTCATAAACGTTCGGGCCGAGACGTTTTGAGACCTCGAAGGGGCCCGCGAAGGGAGGAGCCAATTTTCCTGCAATGCCTTTTGGGCCCGACGACAAAACTCGATTTTTGTTCCAAACTTTGTCGCCGACATTGTACACGACATCGCGGCGTTTCGCGTCGTAATATCTGGCCTGTCGGTCTTGCGCGTGGCGTGAATTTTCTGCCGCGACTTGGTGAATCTCTTCCATTCGACTCATGCGTTCTCGCCAGCGATTTATCTGTTCTAATTCGTCGTCTTCGGCGGCGGCGTCATCTTCTTGTTGGCGTACGGTGTTTCCTGGTCGGGGGTGACGACCCATGTTCAGGAAGGCAGGGCTCGCTTTCGTCGATTCCTGTATAGCGGTATTATACGCAAACGTCAACTCGTGTATGTGAGTATCCCACGTATTATGTTGCTCTTCGATATAAGCGATAATCCTCGTTTTAAATGTGCGATTCACGCGCTCAACTGGATTTTGCCGGGCTGTATAGGGAGCGATGGTCGTGTGTTTTACGCCTCGTTCTTTCAGGAACTTGTCAATAATCTTATTCTTGAACTCAGTGCCGTTGTCTGAGTGAAACACATCCGGCGCTCCGAATCGCAAAAAGATTCGCTCGTTCAATTCACGGCGAATTGTCTGTGCATTGGCCTTGCGGATCGGAGCCACCTCCACCCACCGCGTGAACTCGTCCATGAATATCAAGAGATATTCGTTGCCACGGGCGGTCCGGGGAAAGGGTCCCATTACGTCTCCGGCGACGACGCTCCAAGGTTTCGTGAATTGGCGTCTCGCCATCAGACCTGCCGGTGCAAGTTGCTGTACTTTGCACTGTTGGCATATTTGACACGTTTTCACGTATCGCGTGACGTCACGATGCAGTGAGGGCCAATAATAGCGCAGTGCGATGCGCTCGTATGTCTTGTACCGGCCAAAGTGTCCCGCAGTCGGCTCCTCGTGGTTTTCGCGCAGTACTTCTTTGCGCTTGTACTTCGGCACGAGTAACTTCCACGCATCTTGATCTTCGAGCAAATCTTCGATCGCCGGGTCAGGTCGATATTGATATAGACGGTTACCGATAATCTTATGCCAAGGAAACTTCTTTGGCTCGCGTTGTACGTCGGCAAAAAGCTTACGGTACCACGGGTCTTTTCCATCGTCTACAGAGAGCGAAGCAATTTCGTGTTTCTCACCGTCTTCCTCGTAGAGTCGGGATAACGCGTCGGCAAACCACGTTCTGGCTTCCCTTTCGGTAGAGTACTTCAAAGTCGAACTCTTGAAGGTGTAACGCCCAACGGGCTAATCGGCCTGTCGGGTTTTTCAGATTACGAAGCCATTTTAGACTACTATGATCGGAGATCACCTTGAAATGGTACCCCTCGACGTAAGGTCGGAATTTTTGTATCGACCATAGCACAGCCAGGCATTCGCGTTCCGTGACGGAGTAATTGCGCTCTGCCGCGTTCATGGTGCGACTCGCAAAGCACAGTACGTGCTCGGTGCCGTCGATGGTCTGTGTCAGCACTGCTCCGAGACCAGTATTGCTCGCGTCTGTTTGAATGACAAACTCATGTTCAAATGACGGCTGGCTCAAGACAGGAGCAGTCGCAACGAGATAGCGTACCTTTTCAAACGAGTCTTGCTGATCCTTAGTCCATACATATTTTTGACCTTTACGAGTGAGACGTGTGAGTGGCTCCGTGATCGTTGCAAAATTTTCCAAAAATTTTCTATACCAAGAGGCCATACCTAAAAAGCGTCGTAATTGCTTCAGATTTTTCGGCACTGGAAAATTCATCATGGGCGCGATTTTATCTGGGTCAGGGCGTATTCCCTCGCTATCCACGATCACGCCCAAGAACTTGACTGAAGCTTGACAGAAGAAGCTCTTCTCGCGATTTAGTGTCAAGTTTGCCTCGGTAACTCGCCTCAGTACAAGCTCCAGCTTCTCCAAGTGTTCTGAGAAGGTGCTCGACACAATGATAATGTCATCGAGGTAGGAAAACGCGAATGGTTCCAGCTCAGGACCTATAACTCGGTCCATTAGTTCCTGGAACGTCGCAGGTCCCCCGGAAACGCCGAAGGGCATCCGTAACCACTCGTAGAGACCCATACCAGGTACGGTAAACGCGGTGTACTCGCGTGACTCTTCGTGGAGTGGCACCTGATGATACCCGGCTGACATATCCAATGTCGTAATATACCGCGCGTTTCGCAATTTACGCAAGATTGCATCCATATTATGGAGCGGATAGGCGCTGACTTTCGTACACGCGTTCAGCTTGCGATAGTCTACGCAAAGACGGTACTTTCCATTCGCTTTGCGCACCATTACAACCGGGCTTGACCACTGGCTGTTTGAGCGGCGGATGATGCCTGCAGCGAGCAGTTCCCGGACTTGAGAATGCATTTCTTCTTCTATTTTTTTGCGACACCGGATAGAAGCGCTGCTTAATCGGCTTCGGGCTATCCACGATAATTCGATGCTCGGTCAATGTCGTGCACCCCAGAGGGCCGTCTGTTGGCGGGATAGCGCGTTCGAGCAATGCCTGCAGCTGCAAAGCTTGTTGCTCGTCAATATTCGCTGGCCCTGTGGCAGTGGCGCACACTGTAGGTGCGTTCGGCGTGGCGACTTCTAAGGCAATCCTTTGGTCTGAGCCATCGACGGTGAGGATATTCTCACGGGGTCGGACGATTGCGTTAAATAAGCGATGAAAGTCTACACCAAGGAGGCACGTGCAATCGTCCATTGTTTCCACCAGAGTAACGGTCATAGAGCGTTTTACGCCTCCTACCTCGACTGTCATTTCGGCGCGGCCAAGAATCGCCTCGTGCGTGCCGCTGAACGTCTTCGCAGTCACGTTATACACGGGAGTGACACTTGCACCACATCGCTTGGCTACTTCGAAGCCGTATTTACTCATAGATGTGTGTGTCGCCCCTGAGTCTAGCATAGCGCGGACTTGGGTCTCACCGACGCGTATCGGCACCCACCAACGTGCGTGCAATTCCGATACCGTCCGTTCGACAGGCGATCCATCGCAATATTCGCGCCGATCGCCGGATTTTTCTTTGTCGGTGCGTGCCGTGGTGCCAACGCGGCGAGGAGCTACAAGCTTTTTCGCATTATCGGAGGCCGATTTCTTATTGGCTTTCGTAGGGAAAGTAGCGACCTTGTCTACTCTTCCCCGCTGGCGTTTCCCGAGCAGCTGGGGCAGCGTGGTCGCGTATAACCAGGCCAACTACAACCCCAGCAAATGACTTGTGCCTGTGGTCCGGCTTCTCGGTGTTTGTTCTTGTCGCTGTCGGGCGTACGATTGCTCTTCTCACGAGTCGGCTCGTTGTTCCGTTGGTTAGCAGAAGACGCATTTTTCCTTGCTTTGGTATTGTTTCTCCGAGTCGACGCTGCGTTGGTAAGTGCGGACGTAATGTCATTAAGTTTCTTGTCGAGTAAACTCTCAATCATCTTCGAGAGATAATCGCCCGACTCCGAGAGCGATGCAACTCTTGCCGGTCCCGAGCTTTCTTGGTGTACGGGCTCATCCCAGGCTGTTTCAGGCAACATACTTAACTTGGATGGCAGCGGGGGTTGATATAATTTTTCGGCGCTGTCGATGTTTTCCGCGTCACGCGCAAGATCAATGAACTCATCGATCGAGTGTGCCTTGTATCGCGGCACCAGCCGTTGTAGCGATGGTAGCATATTGCTGTGAAGTATATCTAGTTTACGCTCTAGTGTCCACGGTTCTACAAGCTTTCCAACGATAGTGAGCAGACAGTAAACATAGTGAGTTACTGGCTCGGTTTTGCCTTGCGTACGGCGATGCGCTTCCAGTTCTAGTCGTTGTTGATATCGACGATCAATTCCATAACAACGTCGTGCCGCCACACAAAAGTCTTCCCATGTTTCCCAGTGTGAGCGCTCTTGGCGACACCATAGCCGTGCCTGGCCTGTAAGCAGCTCTGTAATGCTATTGAGCAGATCTTCGTCTGACAGACGCGCTAATCGACTGCACTCGCTTACGCGTTGGATGAATTCTTCGATGCTGCTTCCTTTTTCACCGTCAAATTCAACTTTCCACTTGCGTACGATCGCACCTACATCTCCATGATACGTCGACGTGTTTAAAATGGATGGGAATTGAACGTCGCTCCCCCGCCCCCAGACGAGTCATGCAGGGTAGCAGCATTAGTGGGCGCAGTCGTTGTTTTGGTTTTATGCGCAGCTATTGCTGTCTTATCTGTGTTCATCGTATTTTTGATTGGTGAACTCGAATTTTTCGGAGTGTGTATTCCCGCCGAAACGTATCCTGAAAATTTATTTGTTTTGGCCGTGTGCTGACATAAGCGGCTGGGTCTATTTTCGTGCTGCTGGCTATGTGTGACATTAGCTCGCGATTCTTTTGCATTAGAAGTTCGTTTGCTTTTGTCATCTGGCATAATTCTATGCTCGTTTTGTTTTGCGTCTCGCGTAATTCTCTTTGTAATTCGGCAATTATTGCTCTAAGGTTCTCATCCTCGATGATAGTTGGGTTTATCGTCTTGTCATTATTTCTTGTTTATCATCTGGCTCTGCAGTAGTATCGATGTTTATTCTCTTGGTTAATTCTTCGAGTTTCGCGTCGCGCCTTTCTTTGGTTGTTCGCTCGTCGCACGCGATTTCGCTTTCAACAAAATCGCTGGCCGTGTAGTTGCCTTTTAATCTATTTATCAAAATTTGTTCTTGTACGTCGCGATCGCCATCCGATTTTAATTCTAATTCCGCGAGATGTAAAAGTCGCGTTTCATCGGTGAGTCCTTCGATAAACTCGTACAATTTATACTTTTGTTCGGTGCTTTCGCTGAGCGACATTGTAATATTCTATACGTGTACGCGAGTAGCGACTGATTACGTTTGTACTTGAGCGCGTATTTACAGCCCGCAATATCTATATATACTGTGCGTATGAATCTACGCACTTTGCTTGTTTTCAAATTCCACGATAATGTAGCTATGCTTATACAGACATTAGGACGCGCGATATTTAGTCTTTACGCTGTTGTACAATGTTATGATGGAATACGATATTCAACTCACATACATGCGTATCGCTACTGCTGCGTATCTCATACAACGCGTATATCGGAGCACGAAGGAATTTCAGCAATTTTCTTACTTATTACGATTCGAAATATTGTAATAATTAATAACTAATTACCACTTAAGTTGGGCGCCATGTAACGGTTCCCGCGACCGTTGCAATAAATAATTAAGGAATAATAAATGTCGTCCTAGGTTCGCGATACGGCAGCTAGCTCAGGCTTCGGTGCGAGGTTTCGCACCGACCGCGGTGGCGTCGTGGTCCAGAACCTAGGGAAGATTGTTGACGGGAAGGCAAAATAATCACTCACTGATTTAGGTAAAAGTAAAAGATGAAGGAATAATTATTATTTTCAACGATTAAATGGTGATCATACACAAATGCGCGTACGCAGCAGAGCAATCGCGACTCTCACACACAATGGCCAACGTAGGCCGTGAACGCGATTGCACACGAGAGCGAGAGTAAATCGAGAAGCACTTACAGGTCGGCGTAGTTGCTCCAAGGCCGGGCTCTCTTGCTTCTTCAGGAAGCTCACTCGTCACGTGGTGCTGTCGTGCACTTCGTCGAGGTTCGCGGACGCGGAACCACACTCGCGAACGCAACCGAGAGAAAGGTAATTTGTTTTATTATGCGATTAGCCGCGGGCTTTATCGAGAACAATAAATAACTTTTTAGCGCGCGCGCTAGTTCGTCGCGAAAACCAATCTGCCGTCGAGAGCACAGGTTCGCGTGTACCTCCGGCTAATTGCTCACGTGACCTCTCAGCGGCCCTACTCCTTACCAAAACGGAGCAGATAATTGTGCGCGATGCGACACGCGCTTGCTCTATCTCTCTCTCACACACACGTGCATACCACGGCTACTGCTGCGTCGCGAGACGTAGTATATAAGTACTTGTACATTGTATTGGAGGAGAGAGAGATGTGTCGATGTAACGCGATCGTCACAATGTATATGACTGCATTTTCTTAAATTTTCGTGCAGTTAGTGTAAAAAAATTAATCAGTCCTGATACATTAATTGTCAACAAAGATTTTATTTAAAAGTATTTTAATTAAAATTTTTATCTTCATCGGTTGAGATGCTGATTAAAATCAAGTACTTAAAAAACGAATTAAACAGTATTTATAATATAGTAAAAAATGAATCTTTTTTAATTATACAGGTAGGTTGATCAAAGGAAAAATCGTCCAAATTTTTCATTTTACATTTTATTACCTAATCAAATGTATTTTTACTTATAATTTCATGTTACAATCTATATCTATTACGATATACAAACGATAACGTGATTTCGTCGAATGCATTATATAAAGATCGTCATTATTTTTTTTGTCTTATTTTTGTTTTTCTTTTATTTTATTTTCTTAAAAAAACAACAAAAACGAAAAAAATGTCATGAGGTTTTTCTTTTTTAACAATAAAGTCGTGTATAGCATCGTGAAGAGTATAATATATTTATAATCTCGAGTCAGAGGCGATCGTAAAACACGTGTGTGCGTGTTTGTATTTGTGTAAGAGTATCGATGTCTTCCCTCTCAATGCACAATTCATCAGTCTCCCAATCTTATACTCTATAAATTTTAATAAAATGTTTTTTTTTGTTTATTTTCCCCTAATTTTTTATATAAATCAATCTTGCCTGGAAAAAATTCAGACAATAATACATCAAAAAATTTTTTAATAATTACGCTTTATAAAAAAAATAAACGCAATTACTTTCGTATCATTTTTTCTTCAATTGCAGTGTGTTAATACAAATAACGTGTTATGGTATGGAATTATTAATATCAGAAAATCTAATGAATCAGTAGTTATAACCCTTATGGTTGTACTTAATGATTAGCACTGTAGCTCCACAGTTTCTAATGATGCGGACTAAACAATGCAATAATGTCGTAAAAACTTGTCGTTTTTTTTCAATCTCCAATCGTCAAATTGATTGCCAGATTCATTATTAACGCTGTGATTTTTTCCGGCTTTCTGCAGCTTTTTCATGAAACCTTAAAAGAAACTCTCTTTCAATTGAAAATCGCGATATGGAACAAATGGTAAAATGAGAAGCAAATCAGAGGAGCAAAATGTTGACGTTTTATGTGTATATAAATATACTTATGTTCCACGTGTACGTATGTGCATTGAATGATCATCCTCCATTGGTACTGTGTGGCCTTATTTTTACACTCTTTTGAAATCCCGCGCTTATATTCAACTATATAAGATTTCTAGATGCTCGATTACATTACCAAACATCTCTGCTATAAAACTTTGGATGTTGCCACAAAGTTTTATCTGATTTCCTCTCCCTCAATTATACATGACATCGAAATTTATATATATATGCATATAAAGATCACTCCTTTCACTGATTTTTTTTTATTCGTGCATAATATTTACAATCTATCATTGTACAACACGTGTGCCCATATTCAATATCGTATGCGCACACGTGCCCGTGAACGTGTGGTGTATAATATAAGCAAAGAGATTGAGGATTTCATGAAAAAGGGGCGAAAAAATCGACATAAGTTACAATAATTCTTTTTATAGAAAAGCATATCTGTGCACGTACTTTATATTTTTATAATATAAAAATGCTTCGACACGACTGCTGCGTTCGCGTTCTAAATTCGACGAGATTAATATTTTTTTTTTCTTATTCTTTGCCATTTTTTCATGCTTTTGTCATTTCTCTCATTTCTAATTTTGCATCAATTCATCAGTGAAAATATTAATACCATATGAATTGAAAATAACAAATTTTTCGAACTACTTTACAGTATAAAATGACTATACAGGTGATAATGAATTTTTATTTTTAATTTATCAATTAATATAATTCAACATATATTACACATGAAACGTTTCTTAAAGGCTCTTTTTAACTCTTCACTCTCTTGTATGGACTACAAGAATAAGAGTGAGAAGTCAAGATAAATCAGCAATGCAACTCCGGTAGTTTTTTTAAAAATGTACAACGTTTATTTTAAAGAGTCCAGTGTACATCATGTTTTTGCAATAATTTGGAAAACCCGTAAAAATTCTCATGAATTTTTTAGTACGTTTTTCATGCTTGCGCAAGGTAACAACCCAAACACTTTTATTAATGCGCGAAAACGTAAAAATAAGTGGCAAAGAACTTCTGTAAGCGTGAGAAATATCGATTCGAAATTTGTTCTCGCTCAAGCGAGTGCACGAATGTTGGGATGGAATCAAAAAATCTCACGCGGGTTGACATTCATTTGGTTGCTCATTTCATGTTTAATACATATATAACGGCTTGTTGCTCCTCCCAACATCAAAAATCGTATGCTGCTGGGACCAGCTCAGCCAAATCTAATAATATTTTTTTCACCATTTTCATTTCATCATTTTTTTCTCGTTAACTTACTTTAAAAAATAGCGTAAACGGCACTGTATTTAGGAAGAAGCAAAATACACGTTACATTCTCATTATCGTTGACAAACTATTTATACTTAATATAGTAATCTTTTTTTTTAATTTCTCTTCTCAGCCATCCCTTGTATCTCGAAAAAACTCTCATGTGTGTGTTTAATACGTTGTTTCTTGCTGTGTAATCATATTCATGTTCAATAGTTATAATATCATAATGAATGCTTATATATCGATTTATAAGTCACGTAATCTGTATTATCGCTAATTTTTTTATACAACACCAGAAACTACGATGTATACACACTTAATAATCGCTTTTTCTTTCATTTTGACCCAAAACGTTTGCACGCAATCAATTGAAACTCTTATGTCGTAGGCAAAAATTTTCAATTTCTTCATCTTATTTTTCACTATACAAGCACGAAGACAAAGTCGATATCCGACGCATCCCGAGTCTAAAATGTTTTCGACGATCTAGCTTTATGTTTTATGTACACTGTAGTTGACAAAGAAAGGCGTGATTATATTTTAATCGAAATTGCGTTATACAGCCTCCGTCAATTCCACGTTGAATAGATATAGTGTCAGTAAGATACACATGATTATATTTACGTGTAAACTCTATTGAATTCGTGTAAACGCCTCGGAACTCGGCTCCGTCTTCGATTCAATTATTTGCGCATTCGGAAAGTTATATCACTAGAACGTATTTATAATATTTATAATGTATCATAATTATATCGTGTGGCTGTATACAAACTGGATAAAACTTCGTACTTCATTTTTTTTCTTTGGCTACTCAAAATCACGCACATAATGTATAACATCAAAAACTCACCTGCATTCTTTGAACAAAAAAAAGACTACGTACCTATTTACTTATAATTTACATCTTGAAGATTTTTTGCAATTTTAATCAGATATAAATCAACTTTTTCTCGTAACTTTGTTTTTCATTTTTCATTCAATGTTGATTACATGTACTTGTATGATATACAAGTATATATACCTCTAACTAAGCTAGACTCCGACGGAAAAATATATTTATAAAAAGTTTTTAATCCCGTAATAATATTCATCATCATTATCGTCGTTGCACTTTCATCCACGCGTGAAAATGCCATTTTACATTATATCGCATATATGTATGTATATAATTATATGTTTTGAATTTATATACAAAATATACATACACATATTCTATATTTTGCACGTATTTATATTATTTATATTTTCGTGTATATTATAGGTTTTTCAAGCGTTCTATTTTAATTTAATCACTACTGATAATCTCTACTTAAACAACTAAGCTCACGCCCGTGGATTTTTTGTTTATTTCTTTAAAACGCATACAAGATTCATCAACCTCTTTTGCTTCAATAAGTGAACTCTCTCTTTTTTATGGTTTCCGTTTACACGATTTTTTTTACATATTCAACTTGGCGATCATAATTGGGCGAAAATAAGTTGAATCAGAGCGACGTCTCGTGTCCCTTTGTTTATTACATTAATGACGTTGTTGTGGATGGAATCCGTTACTTTTTTCTGATCTTTAATGAGACAGACAATTTTGCGTTAACTTCTTTTATAAATATAATCACTTCATAACGTGAACGTTGCTCTGTTTCAATAATTATTTATTCAAAATACTGAATTTTGAAAAAGATCAACTTCATTAAAGTGCATACAAATCGTTATTAATGTAGAGTAATCAAAAAAGACCTTCTTAACTACATTTGATAAGGGTAGACGTTCATATAATCATATCAAATAATTAATTTGTGCGTTATTCGAAGTAACAAGTAAAGGAGATCAAGTAAAAAAGTTTTGTTTTTAAATTGTAATAATATTAGTTTTATCTACAAATCAATCTCCCATTATCGAAAATATTGCAAGGTTTTCATTGTTTTTTGGAATTCGTGGAAAAAATAAAAGGTTAATGAAAATTAAAAAAAACAACTCACTTCAGCATTAAATAAAAGTCATTATTATGATTCAATAACTTAAATTAATAAACAATAAACATCTATTTTTTAAATATATAACATAATAATTCATTTAGTAAATAATATGGTAAATTCTTTTTACATGCAATTTAAAATCTTAATCAATTTACGTATGAAAGATCTAAAAAATACAGAATAACTTAAGAATAAAAATCTTTTGACTAATCGTATTGACTTAAGAGTAAAAATAAAAATTGTCACAGTATTAGTCGGCAGTCTCGGTATAACACAGAGTCGTGTGTCATGGGATTGAGTGCTGTGAATTTTATAAAAAACAATTACAGAATAATGCAATTAAAACCTCTGCTGGTTCAAAGAGAAAATAAAAACAGTGCACGTTATTAGTAGAACTTTTAATTCAGTCTTATTTTGTTTACTTCACTTTAATTATCATTCAACTTTGAGTAGTTTTAAAACCACTCATGAATATCAAGAGGATTTGCAGAGATATCGTTGCTAGAGTAATGTCAGTATGGGTTGAATCGTATAAGGTAAATCACAACTTTTTAAAATGATTCTAGAGCTTTTTGCGGATCATTGCGTCATGGAATGCACTAGCATTATTACACGTATCACTAAATTTTCAATAATATCCATCATAATGACTAAAAGTTATGAATCACGAAAACAAAAGAACTCAAAATGAACGCTCGATGTTTCTTTTCAAAAGTGTATTCTGGGAACAATGTGTTTTCCCATCGCATGCAAACTATTCAAACAGAGAGAATGCTCACGAGTTCTTTAAACGAAAATCACGTCACATCGCCATTACGTTCTTAATCTTGCAAACTTTCCTTTCGTACGCCTAGAAAAAACTTTTTGTCATATAGAATATATCACATATGCGTTACTTCTAAACACACTGAAATAAGAAGCACTTTAAGATAGATGTCTACATGCACCATCCAGCCCAGAATAGATGGACTAATTTTTCGTTAAATTTTTGTCATACTTTTTTTACTGCTCTCGTATAACTTGATTTAACTGCTAGAATATAAGTCCTCATGTATAATATCATTTACGCGTAAAATAGTGATAATAATGATAATAGGTATTTACACACGAAGCTCCACTTTTACACAGACTTAAATACAAATCACTCAATTCACTCGATTAACTCGGTTTTTAACTAATTACGTATTAGAATGTAGGCGAGTGTTTGACATGAGCACTCTCAAACGTACAAAACCCAAGTATCAACCTTTAAGTTCCGTGACAAATTAAGAGATTTTTTTACACTACACGGTCTTGGTAATTCATGACTTTTCTTTTCTTTGTTTTTTACATTTTAAAATTTCTTTCTATACATTCAAGCCTACTCATGACAAAAATCTCAATTGTAAGGCAATCTCCACGCTTTTACTAGTAGAGCTCTAACATAAAAATTAAAATTTATCATGTTACATTACATTCTCATTTCAAGCCATTGCACGTCAATAGCTCCATTCCAATACTTGATTTCCTTAAAAAATTAATTAAATAAGCCTTTGGTTTAAAATCAGATCTTCCGATCAAATGTTTTTCATAATTATAACTGATTCAAGCAAATTGATAAACAAACGTATACATTAATGTAGCAGTACTCAGTTTTTTGCGACGTTAATTGACACACATCGAGTCACTGGCTTGTAACTGATTCTTTTCATTATAAATAATACATAAAAAGGTGGAGATTACTCTTAAAGCGGTTGCGTATGTTTTATCAATATACAACTTCATTTCAGTACAATAAATAAGCCTAATCTTTTGCTATTGCAACAATTAATCATCGCTCTACGTATTATTTCTAAAGTTATTTTTATAGTTGTCTTTAAAGTTGAGATTCGCTCATTGAAAATTGCGCAATTCAAGTGTTATGATGAATTTTTTCATACATCATACAACATAGTTTCTTTGACCCCTCAGCAAATTTTGCTTCGCTTTGACTTTCATCCCTTTTAAACAGAGGACATTCGAAAAACACCGCATTTGCGCGTTTTATTCACCTTTTTTGGCAGTCGAAGATTTAAAACAAAGCTTTTATAATATAATATTCCTGCAGCGTGTTTGCTTTACATTGACGGAGAAAATATAGTTGTCGTTCTCGAGAGTATCTTCAATCCTATCGTTCGATTCAACAAGTTTGCGATCATATGTATAACCATATATTCATAGGTAATGCAGGATAAAAGGAATTCATGATTAAGCTTTAACGTACAAGTTTCTCGTTCTATGATACAGTTGTTGGCATCAAAGCTGCAACGAAGACTGCACTCTCGAGACGAAGGAACGAAGCATTTTTCTTTTTAAGAATATCAAAGCCTCACTTAGGTCGAGCGACAAACTTGATCTCGACAAATTGTACATAACTTTCAAACGAAATATACACATCTTAATTAACAATATTCGCATACATATACCTATACATATACAACGAGAAGGAAGTCCCTTAGACTTAATACGTTAAATTATTTTAAAACACGACCAAACGTCGAAAACTTCGAGTTCGAGCAAACAGTACAATGAGGCAGAGATTACATTTGGAGAATTACTAATTCCCTTAAATTCTCCAGGCAGATAAACAGATTATATACAAAATTAAACATCTATACACTAAATGTTTACGATGCTCGGTTTGGCCGTTGTCTTTTTTTTATTTCTACTAGCTCAAACTCGAAGCCTTTAAAAGCCACGATCGGCTAGACGATATTTTTATATGTACAAATTAAAAGAATCACTGGCATGTGCAATATAATACAATATCGCAAATCAGTATTACAGCAAAGCATTTTTAATAGCGCGCGTCAGAGCATCTTCGACGCCAGAATTGTAATGGTCAATGATAAAGTTGATTTTTCACACGTTAAAATTATGTGGCAGTTAGTTAATGGTGACCCAATTACAATAGTATATTGGTTTAAAAAATGTTGGCAGTGGATATAATTATATTTTGTCATGTACTGAATAAGCTGCTTTTAAAAAACAATAGTCGATTTATTATGAGTCGAGTATATAAAATATAGAAAATGTCCAATTTTTGTATGTCTACTGTTGAATAAATCATACAGTCAATAGGCTTAATTCAGTTTGTCGACTGCCTTTACAAAGTCAATGTCCTCTTAAAAGGACAAGACTTCGGATCATCCATTGCACTCGTCGTGTTGAAAATCGACCTGATCATTGCGATTAGCTTTCGGCCACTCGCAGAAGCTCGTGGTAGCGGCAGCTGCGGTGGTGTTCGTTTGTTGCTACGTGGCGCACGTGTTAACATCGTCGCGGAAGGGATTTGTTTCTTTGAAGCTAAGGAGAGGAGCGAGCGAGTCAGCGGTGCACTATGAGCGATATATGAAGCTACAAGGTGGTGTTGGCGGAGGCGGCGAGTTACCACCACCCGTCTGGTGTAGCATGTTGCTGCTACCTTGTCCCCCTTGGCTTAGAAGAGTCGGCGACGGCGAGGAGGAGGGCGGTGACGGTGAGCTCGATGACATACTCGAGCCAGGCGAAGGCGTTTCGATACCACGGCCACCACCTATTCATTGATTTTACATTTATTTTTGTACACTCGTTCACGATGATGCTAAAAGAGAGAAAAAAGTACTTACCTAGAGCCAAATCACGAGAGGAATGACCCTGGTGATGGTGATGATGTCTGTGCGATCCGCCATTACCGTTACTTGGACCGTTTTGTCTGGAAGCTGTGCCACCGCAGTTCTGCTGTTGCTGCTGTTGTTGCTGTTGCTGTCGGTGTTGGCCGCGGGCCGGCCTGCCTAGACTTCTATGTCTACCAGCGCCCGCCGCCGCGGCCTGTGCATTGCAGCCCCCCTCCTCGCTCGTTTCTCAGAGATAAACTTTCTTTACGCTTCGAGTCGTGGCGAAGCCGTCCTGGCGACGATAAGCGCAGTTTTCACCCTGGTGCGATCGCAGCGTTCCAAAATTGTCGGAGCGTGCCGTGGGTCCACGGTAGCCGTAACCATCGGGAAACTGGAACAGAGTTTCTGCTGGCGTTGGCGGTGGTTTGCGCATCGTACCCTTGGGCGAGTGCATTTTCGGCGGTTGTGGAACCAGAACGGGCTCAGCGTAAGTAACTTCTTCTTGTGGAAGCAATTTTGGCTCGGGTGCTAATCGACTGTATATTAAAAAAATCAATGCAATAACTTATGATATTGGTTTTCAAGAAGCGTATCGAATTTCATTAAAATGCCAATCACTGAAGCTTCAACAAAAATTTTCTATAACAGTTCGAGTCTCGATACAAACTGTTTTTATCTTTTTTAAATCAGTCAATAAAAAGCTTCAATACTTGGCAATTTAATCGAATATTTTTCATCAAGATAACAATTTAAAAGCATTAATTTCTCTTTCACCTGTTGACGTTTTGACGTTGCTCAAAGTACTCGTACTCGGTATCAGGATAGGGCATATTGTCATCTTCGTCTTTTCTGCATTTGCGCCCGCAAAGGTAACCTGCCGTAAAGCCAACCAATAGAGCAGATAAAGCGCCGGCGACCACGGCCATGACAAGCGTCTCCACTGAATACTGTGGCGGTGGTGAATCAGCAGCCGAGACTTCTGGACCTGTAATTGGCGGCAATTTAAGTCGTGCGAACGATATTTATTATTACGTTCATGGGAATAAAAAATTTCTTTGTTAAAAATCATCAATGCCAATTTGGCGTTGTATTCAAAATAGAGAACGACAGTTATTACACTCGCTGAATATCGCTATAGAAGCGCGTGAGTCATCCAATCGTCGACTTAACAATGAAAATCATTCATTCATTGACTCTTATTTAAAGCTGAGATCAAAAACCCTTTTAGCTTAAAGAGCTTATGAAAGATGAGGAGAAGAAAGGTCATATTTATCGTTATTAATTCTTGTGCAAAGAGAGCTAAACTCACCAGAATTGCCTTGTTCTTCGTCTTGCATTATATTGATGATTTCGCCACCTTGGCTGTCTTTATTTAAAACCATGGAATCTTGAGGGAATTTATTTTGATTGGCTGATATGGCACCGACACTGCCGGCGTCTTTGTTCAGATTTTTACCTCCTGCGGGACAACTGGTATGCGTACCAGTAGCGACGCTTTGCAAAAAGCGATTTGCGTCCGTTGCAGCTGGACCAACGAGGGCACGACATTTACCGTCCACTCGATCCCACGCGCAATAGGGATCTTGAAGGGCAACGCATTCGCCTAAAAGAATACGTACGTTATAAATTCAGATTTTCCAAGAAAACACGAAAAATGTTCAACGAACGAAAATTTCCACTCACCACAAGACAATATTCGATCGCTGTAGCATCGATGCAATCTCAATGCCTGAACTTGGCTGTCAGCGATAACGACTAATCTACCATCTTCGAGACCGTCGCCAACTTGCGCAGCCCTGACGACTTTGATGCCGCGCACTGGCACAGTAGCTGGGAACGCCTGGATCTCCTCTATTACCACGGGACTAACTTTATCTTTCGAGTCAGCTGACTCGGCGTTAATAGCTTTTATGACCTTTCCGTTGTCCGTGCCTATAAACAGTACGTCGTAAGTCTTGCCACCTGGTGTCTTTACTTGAGGATCCACGGTTATTTGAGTGAACCTGTAGCTGTTGGACAAGAAATTATACGATTATTGATAATAA
Organism: Trichogramma dendrolimi; assembly: GCA_034770305.1. Taxonomy (NCBI): domain Eukaryota; kingdom Metazoa; phylum Arthropoda; class Insecta; order Hymenoptera; family Trichogrammatidae; genus Trichogramma; species Trichogramma dendrolimi. Next base: position 816,193 of record JAPMIB010000068.1, on the reverse strand, counting down.
GTTCTTCGGAGTATTCAAATCTATAAGTATGGTAGATAATTTACAGAATGTTTTTGATATTTTCATCTGAGCTTTATAGCTCTTTAAAAATTTTTTTTACTTTTTATAGAGGAAATGTAGAAGCAATAATTTGCCTTGTAAAATCGTCGCAGATCAGCCTCTTATATTGATCTTCAAAATAAATTAAATTCGATGTCATAAACAACCAAAAGAAAACTCACTGGAAGCTTGTACGTATAACGATTGGTTGTCCAAAGAAGCTTTTCACCGACTCATCCATGAGCGAGTGAGTCTTGATAAAATTAAGCGTCAAATCGGGCAGAGTACGCGAGTCGTTGGCGCATTGTCCAGGCCTCGGGTCGGGCACTTTGGAGCTCTGCACGGGCAGCCAATTGGAATTTAGGGCGCTCTGCTCTTTGAAATTGCCCTCGAATGTGTCAGCGATGTCTTGAAGCGAGAAAGCGCAAACAGCCGAGCCACTGATGCTGTTCACGGGCGTCGTGAATGTGCCGTAAATGAGCTGAGCTTGCACGCCCCCGTACACGCCCGATATTAATTCCGTCGTGGATTCTGTGACAAAAAATAAACATGAGTGTTTGTAATCTTTTTTTAATTAAAAAAAAAGTAAGGGTGAAAACTTACGTATCTCGTTGAAGTAAAACGGAAAATCTCCGGTGACTGAACAGTTGAGACGAGATTTCAAGAACGAGGTCCACCTGTTACGAAATCGATGCGGTCCGCCCTTATCAGACTTGCAAACTCTGGCCACTCGAGAGTACACCGCCTGCACGATGTGGTAAAAAACGAATTTGTAATGCGATGCATAATTTTCTAATCGACAACTTGACGGTGTGATTTTTTGTTTTTGCTATAGGGCAGTTAATGCGCCTCCTCCGGTATATATTTAAACATTATAGAAACGAAAGACGGAAGAAAAAAAATCACATGCAAATGCTCCTCTTTGCCCTCTTTTCGCGCTTACTTTGCATAATTTCGTGATTTTGCACGGGGCAATTTTTCAGTTCTGTAATACACGTACACATTTGAGAAAATGTACAAAAAAAATATAGAAGCATGCACGCTAAACCGTACCGTAGCCTGTTATTTGAATTTTCACTCTTATGAATACAAATGATTAATGCTAATGATATACAAACCTTGCCACAATTGATGTACTCCACGGCGGTCTCGCGGAAGAAAAAGTACACAAAGTCACCTTGTGTCATTGAACTCACGAAATTCGGAGCTGTAAGAGAAAAGACAAAACATTTTTCATTTAAACTTTGAATTTTCTTTTCCACTATTGTACGCGCATATATGCGGTAAGAAAGACCAAAAAAAATATGTCTCAACTGATACAGTTTTTATCTTATGATCTTCCTAATTCCAAAAGTTACCTCGCAAACTTTACACAGTTACAGAAAGAAAAAATAGGTCGCGTATATAGATAAGAAAAAGGTAGACGGAAGGAGAGAGAGATGTCGAGGTATCAAAGAGACTCTGGAAGTGGATAAAAGTATCTCGTCGAGTTATCTAGATTAAAAGGTGAACAGGATCGTTAATCTACTGAGACGGCAAAGTTTTCCTATTAGACATACTCCATGTATATAGATCTATTATTCGACGTGATCGACATTAATTGGCGATTGATAAGAATGCAACGCGCTGAACAAGACGAGGACGAATAAAAAAAAACAAATTTCTCGCGCCAATGTTTTTTCAATCGTCGTCGCTGGACTTAATTGCGTCTGACTAAATCGATGTCTCTACTACTTGAAAGGGTGGGTGGGGGAGAAAAAAAAGAAAAAAAACTTACCGTTAAGACTCATCGAGTCGTACTGCTCTGTCTGCAGTGGCTCGCGATATATAATAGGATCCATGCCGGTGAAATCGGCCACAGTCCCGGTGAACAGTTCGCCGTCAACGTAAACATAAGTACTGTTGTGCTGCGGGTCGTAGGGGCAGAGAGCTTTGGCGACTTTTTCGCTTGTCATGCTGTAGTTACCCGAGTGCACATCGTAATAGCGGCACATCGGCTTGAAGGCATTCGTGCCGCAGACTAAGAGACTGTTCGAGTTGCTCTTCGCCAGAATACGTATGTAGTTTTGACAGTTCTCGTCGTCTTTGCCCTTCACCTGACACATCTTCACGTCCATGTCGGGCGAGTACCAAGTTAGACGTTGTTGCTCCGTCAGATCGGTTAAGCTCAAATTGTGGACCAAATTCCTAAAGAAAATAAGACATTTTAGTTTTTGCAAGTGTCTCTCCTCAGAATGTGTGCCTGTGTGTGTGTGTGTGTGTGTGTGTGTGTGTGTGTGTGTGTGTGTGTGTGTGTGTGTGTGTGTGTGTGTGTGTGTGTGTGTGTGTGTGTGTGTGTGTGTGTGTGTGTGTGTGTGTGTGTGTGTGTGTGTGTGTGTGTGAGTCTGACAAACTGTCGCAAAGTTTGCTGCTGCTCTTACATTCGAGTCTTATCGCATTTGTCACTCGAGTTACGCCCGGGCAAGAAGGGCAGACACAAAAAATAAAAATTGCCGCGCGATGCACGTTCGACAAGCTCGACGCGTACATACGTAATTCTTCGATAATTGCGTACTGTGTACGGACAAACCACCGTGGCGCGCATAATGCAGCTTGCCGTGTTATATGCGGTATACGGCTCGAGCAAACGGGGCCAAGCGGCAAAGACGTGCTAGAAACATGCCAATAAACAGCTTCTCGCTTTCACACGTGTTGTGTGTGAGCGAGCGAGGAGTACGACACGCTACTTGTTCACACATACACACTCCCACTCCTAGTGCAGCAGCAGCGGCGGCGAGCTTCGCACGTATAATATATAACACCGAGGAACTTTGAGTCTGACGTTTTAATCAAATTCAGATCGCGCGCGAGCTTGCCTCGCATGTGTAGAGGGGCATACACTATATAGGTACGGTATATCGCAAAGCTCGGCGACCAACGAATAATTGGTCAGCTTAATTTCTTCCGTGAGTAGTGACGGGCTCGTTATGTTATATGTACAGGCCGTATACACATACAAACGAGACGTTTTAATTGAAAATAATTTTAAAATAGATTTTATATATATAGCGGGGGCGACTTTTCAATTAATCGATCGCGCGGAAGTTTCGCGCTGCTGCCGACGCTCGCTACTGCTTGCGCTTGACAACCGAAGTGTAAATACACCTATCGAATCACACACAGGCGAGCGCACGGCTATGTTGATTCAACCCGATAATAAAATTAGAGCAGTCTGAAATTAGAATGTGTGAAAGATAATGCACGTATACACACGTATTTTAATGTAGTTGCGCGCAGAGATCGCGTTGCATAAATATATTACCTCCCGACCTAGTGAGTTGCTGCGCGCGCTCGATTAAATCGAATATTCCTTTACACATACACACATACGCGCCGTCACATAGTCTCGCCTTGTTATTATTACATCAACGCCGCGCGTCTTACATTATATCTCCGTGTGCATACACGTTCAGAAATCGATCGACTTAAACGCCTCGGAACAAACAAAGCTGCGCGCTTCGACCTCGGAACGCATAAAATCTATATTACGCACTAATCTAGGCGCGTCGTCAACTAAGCTCTCCTTTAACGCCCTATATGCCATGGAATATTGTATGTATGCAGACCTCTCTTAACTTCGCACTAAATATGCAGTATATATTATGTATAGGTATAATATCAATAAAACGAATTATAATACGCACGAGAACGATATAACGTATAGACGATCGCAATGATTGCCGGGATTAATTTACATGGCTACCGTATATATCGCCAGCGGGTACGTGCCGCGGCGCACAGGCGTACGTTACAATAATGAATGTCCTTTTGTCAAAAATCAGCGCTGATCCGTGAAAATCGCGAGACGAGCTATCGTTAATTATTACGCGTGCGCACGAGCCTGGCAGCAATCATAGCTACACGGCGCATTTATAAACGCGAGGCGGGTTCGTATGTATTTATATATGCGCGAAGCCGGCAATCGAGGTGCAGGTAACATTGGGCCGAGCAATTAGCGTAATCGGATCGATGGCGCAGTGTAGCAGCAGCGGTGGTGTGGCGGCGTCGGCGGCAACGGCGCGTTGTAGTGCAGCGCCTGCAGTGTATACCGGGGCCGAGCTCTTGATATCGAAGTTCATTCACGCGCCAGCGTGATTATTCGCCTCGTCTCGACTGATTATATTTCTCGGGCTATGTATATGCAGCACTTTTATGTAATAAGCGCGTTAGCCAGCTTGTCAGCAGCTCGCGAGGAGCTATTAAAAATTTCACCTACGAATTATATCTATCGTACGCCTGTCAATGCAGCTAGTTATCTTTCGAATTCTCTGTACGCGTGAGTATAACCCTATATACGCAACGGCCGCGCTCGATTATTACGGCGCGTACATGTGGCCGTTTAACGATCTTCACGAGCGTGTGTGTGCTTGCAAGTGCGCGCCTCGCAGCACGTGATTGGCCTGTTTGATTATACTTGCAGCAGCACAGTGTGTAGTTGCCAGAGTGTGAAAGCCCATAGCGGCATTATTATACGTGCCTGCGCAGTTTGTGTGGACGTGCGCGCTGTTGTACTGCACGCACGCGCAGTCGCAAGCACAGAACGACATTGCGTGGTTATTAATTTCGTCGTCGTCGTCGTCTTTTTATTTTTGTTTCATTTCGGCTCCACAGTACCTACGGTAATATTTGCAAAACGAGGGCGGGTCGATAGAAAATTGACGCGCCGAACTGATTGCGTTAAAAAGAGATGAGCGCGCGTATGCATGAGGGCGCAAAGCGTACCTTAGCCACTGCCGTGTATATTAATCGATCGCAACTATTTTCCGTAATTTGAGAGACGTGACGCGAATGTTATAGGCGTGCAATAATATATTTACCTTCCGCCGACCAGCAGGTATTTGCCGTCCCGGAGCATGAGTCGAAAAAAATCCGTGTGCGTCTCGTTGCCAGTGAACCTGAATACATCTTCCGCGCCTGAAAAAAAATACAAGCAGAAAATATAAATAAAATTTGAATATAATAGAGCTTTTGTTGTACAGCAATTATTATAAAGAAATCCTCTGTGTATAGAGCAGCAGGCTCCACCTAATTAGCTACGTTCCCTTATACTCTCTCGCTCTTCTCGTCTCTGATCTGAAGAGTCAGGAAGCTAGTAACTTCCTCTCTTTTTCTTTCCGCCACTCCTTTTTCTCTTCTCTCGGGTCTTTTTCTTATTTTATACGAGCGGACAGCGGCTCTCTTGGGCTGATAAGAATCCAAGTTCCTTGGTTAGAAGGGCCAAACAAGTGAGAGAGAGAGAGAGAATCAGAGAGAGAATAGAAAGAAACGAAGGAGAAGGAGAGAGAAATGAGATACGACTTAATAACAAGTAACAACTTTTCAGAGAGCTGAGATTGGAAAAAGGTTTGATATAAAAAATATATATAAGAGTGGAAACAAGAGAATAAGAGAATGAAAACGATCGGAAAGTTTATTTGTGTATATACGAGCTTTGCTACGCTTGCCATACATAGCATGTATGAATGGATTCTGCGCTGGTCTTTATGAGGAGATTAAAGATTGCAATTTCGAGTCCGTTGGTCAGCTCACCTAGCCATAATTTTTTTGAGTCGAGAAACTGTTCGCGAGATATTGAATCGAAATACATTCATATTTGTGAATCTGTTTTAGACACACCGTTAAGCAATTTTTTAAAAATGCTTTCCAAAACATCTTTTATACTCATTATCATGGTAAAAGCAAGCTTCATCATACATTAATTTATTTAGCTTGTGGCAGTTTTCAAAACGCTAAAAGACCACTTGCCTCTATCTTTGCGTCCTACACGTATGAAATTCCTGCAAAATTTTGACACTGTACAGTCGAAAAAAAATATTTTCCAGCCTTAGTCACGAGCAGCAGCACAAAAAAAAATAAAGCTGCAAGCATAATCCTTTGACCGTACGCGTATATGCAACGCCTTTAAAAACCCACAAGCGATAACAACCAAAGCGCGCGCGCAGGCACAAGAGAGAGAGAGGCGACAAAAAATCTCATAATCCAAATCTCTCAGCCCACTGCTTCAATGCTTGCAGGGTACGCAACGGCGCAACAGCAATATATATACCTACGCGTACATTGTAGTGGGGATGGAAAAAAAAGAAAAAAGAACGAAAGCTTGTGATAACGCATCATCGTCGTACACATACATCAGGGATGCACAGCTCATAAATATAAGCTTGCACACAGGGCATCGTATCGTAAAACTTCCCTATCTATCTCGCTCGCTTACGTGTACCTGTGGGCACACACGTGGATCTGTGTGTGTGCATGTGTGCGAGGCACATGTATATCCTACCCGAATGTACATGAAATGGCAAAAGCCACGAGCAAGCCTCGCGGGCCGCAAAGCGCGAGTGAGCGAGCGTCGGGTTATCGCACGCGCATCACGCACATGCGAAATTAGCATGACCGGACAGTGTATTATACGCGGCTTCTATCCGAGTGCGCGCGGCTAATCGAGAATTTACGATGATTTTCGTGCGTTTCAGGGGACTTTGAATGATCAAACTTGTTACCGAACGACGTGCACGGACTCGCACTGGAATTGGATATAGTTTAGGACAGTTGTGCAGGGGTTGACCTTTTTGTGCCTATAGGTACACCGCGTTGAGCAACCGAAGCGAAACGAGGAACGGAGAGGATGACAGTGTTCCAAATTCGAGCGAAACTTTTTAAACTGTAAAACAGAGATTTTGCAATTGTGTCTTTGGAATATTTTAGCTTTTTTCCCACTAATATTGATTTTGTATGAACTTTACATTTGCCTGCGCGAAAGTTCTGCTGATACAGTGCAGCATGCGACATAAAAAGTACCGGAAGCCTCATCCAGCGTATGTCTTTGCACTCGAGACTATATTGACAGGCTTTAAAAAAGGGATAGGTACCCTGGTTTGAAACGAGCCGACCGTAAAAAAGGAATTGTTTTACAAACATCGATGCTCTACTCACACAGCGCAACGCACGTTTTAGATGATGCTGCTACTGTTGCTGCTGTTGCACACTTGTTAGTTTTTACCAAATTGTGGCGTACGTCCTGTACAGCGCGTGGTCACTTTTTTTATTTTGTACCGAAGCTACTTGAATATTGTGCCAACATTTCTTTATAACAGGTCGACGCTGTCAACTTCGAAAAAGTTTTTACGAGTTGCTAAAGTTTAATTACACTGGCTACCTGGCATCATTTGAGGACACATTGAAAAATAAAAATATTCAAACTTCTCGGATTTTCGCTCTAGTTTGTGCAAGTGTTTATTTCTCCGGATGACATTTTTCATATGACGAAAAGAAAATCCTTTTTCTCTCATTTTTCAACACATAAACGAATACACGGCACAGCAGAGCTGTGTGACAAAACTTTCATAGTCCATTCACTGAGTCTCTTACTTAGAAACCCTCACCCAGAATACAGTTGTGTTGTCGTCGTCGTTGGGCGTGAAAACTCATCACTTTCAGGACGAAGGTTCATGTCTCTTTTTTTATTCGCCCTCTTTTTTCATCTGCTGCCTGTACACTTTAGAATAAAGGACGTTTTGTTGTTGGCAGCAGCATATCAGTTTCAAATCAAACACTTTCTTACGAGAATTTTTTCCTCTCAATTTTTTTTATCCAAAGAATTTATCCATACATCCATCGGTGTACGTTTAAAAAAGATCGTCGAAAAAAATGTGGATTTTGTACGTATCAACTTTTTTACCGAAAGAATACAATTTTATCGATTTTAACCGTCAAGTCTAGACACCATGAGGTAGCCGAGGCATCACACGCTAAGCCCAGCAGCAAACACCAAGTGCAACTCAGCAGTAACTGAGAAAACTATCCAGAAGAATCAAGGTAATTCAAGTCCATCTCTTCACTAATGTCTTTTTTTTCTAAAAAAAGAATCCTAGTACGGTAGATCTTTGGGACACGCAACAACGAAGGTGGAATTTGTTTTCTATTAAATTGAGCTATGCAACAAAAACAGACCGCTGCTGAAATAAAAATAATAAGTAATTGAAGCTTTTTCGTATATTGTCGGAATAAAGCTCGGCGAACAAAAATTCGATCCCTCATAACTTTGAAATAAAAAATCCTCGCTCTAATATACTTGCGTGCTCGCTACATAATCAAATTCAAAAGTTTTTTGCGAAAAAGAGGGAAAAAATGTGCACGTTTCACAGCTGCCCACGAGCGAAACACAATATATGCGACGGCGGTACGTGTAGGTATCGACTTTCATACTCTTCTCCTCCGTTGGCGCTTATTTTTTTCAAGAAACATTTCGACCAAATACATATCGCGTGTATGTAAGCAGCTGCATGCGCGCATACACCCACACACACAGGCCTCCACCGAACATAAAAAGGGAGAATCGAGCCGGGCGCTACTGCTGCTGCCGCTGCTACTACTACTTGAGAAAGTTTTTTCTCTTTTCAGCAGCAAAATCAGCTTTATTGCGATCGTTAAGGTAAAAACAATTTGGACTCCAAAGAGTATATACGCGAGCAAAATTACATTTTACGAATCTATATATGTATTTTTTTTAGAGAGCCTTGAAGAAACGGTGTCAATGATGAGCTCGTTATCCTACTGGGCGGAAATACGGAATTCTCGAGTGCACAAGCGGCGAGTCAATTTTTACGAGTCGAGCTGCTGTAGCATTTATTAGTTCGAAAATTGGACGTTGTATAGCACAGAGCCGATCGCTCTAGTTTACGAATCACGCTCTACTCTGCAGTGCTACATGCTTTATGCAAGTATTCAGCCGCTGATGAATCCTTTATGCCCACAAATTGATGGTATATGAAACATAAGCCCGCTGCTGCACGGTCACCCACGCAGAGCTGATATCCGCGCAGAAAAACTTTATAAAACCGCAACTTATACATAGACTTTTTTCGCGCTGTAAAAAGAAAAAGCCTCGGGGCTCGACCGAGCACGACGATATACCTACGTCTATATATAAATCCCTCTTCGAACGTTTCGTTTTCAATGTATATTGCAAAGAGATGGAATGTGCTACGAGCGTCCACAGTCACAGTACTTACTTTCTTCTTTCTTTATACATACTTTACAATCTGCTGGGTGCTTCTCCTCTATCTCTCTGTCGCTCTTCCTCTATATATAGGGTCATCGTCTTTGCAGCGCAGCGGTGGCGGCAGCAGTGGCGGCAGCAGCAGCAGCAACGAAGTCGCCTCTATCGATCGTATTACACATACCCGCGCCACAGGGAGACTAACTCTACCGTACATATATATACCGACGGACGGAGAAAAAAACGAAGAAGACAAGGAGATAAAGATACGCACGAGGTGACGCAGCTCAGCGAAGACGACGAGACAATGATGGGGAAGAGAGAAACGGAAGGATGCAGTGTACGGGAATATATATTCACGCATACTCATGCGCACACATAGAGTAGCAAAAGAGTTGGCAAGTACAAATGCTATTTTTAAGTGATTTTAAATTTCAGCGTTCGTACAATGAAAATGCCAATGCATGTATGTAATTATGCCCGTTAAAACTCTGATGCCGCTCAACTTATTTAATTTGTAATGTTATATTTATCGTGTGGAGCCACAGAAGCATCGGACCGAGAAGTCAAAAAAGCTTCTGTATGTAGCTGCGCGACTGCAGCACACGACTGTCCGTGTACATTAAAAGGTTAAAACTGTAGCTAATAAAAAATTTAGCTGTTTCAACGAAAGTCTCCAAACTTAGCGAGAGGAGCACGAGGATATACGCCCACAATCCCAATGCCTATCCTTTCCCCTTATTCGACTCTATTCTCTATGTGCGTTTCTACGTATATGTTGTAGCCTGGCAATTCTAGTTGGCAAACTTCCGTCTATATCAGTTGTTTTTTTTTGTTTTGGTTTTCCCTTTTTTTTGACGAGATGGAAAAGAAAAAAAAGAGTAAAGCCATATTATATAGATATAGATCGGACAGACAGACGAGACATGCTTGTCCAAGTTCTCTCTTCTTTGCTTCAACATGACGAGTTTCACGCATCGTCTTATCCCCGCGTGCTTTCTTCTCTTGTTTCTTTGCGACGAAGGAAGGACTTTTTATATACGTGTGAGGTAGTGCTGCGCACGTATTTGTGTGCTTCGACACTTTTTTCCAGACAAACGTCAGCTGCCTCGACGCGTCTCACAACCCTTGCGATATGCGTAGGGATTGCGGCAAGCTCATGATTAAATGTGTTAATTGCAAGGCCATTGTTTGCCTTAGCGAACCACACACACACACACACACACTCGCGCTTTCGAGCGATGGATTGGGGAATTAATTAAATAAGTTGCCGCTTCAGTGAGGGATGTAATTTAAAGTGAGACGGGAAAGCATATAGAATAAGAGAAAGACCGATGTGCGCGCATGAGTTTGTTTGTTTCGAAGTTGCACGAGCTTGGGTACTCGCGTACGGTGGACTTTTTTTTACTGCGTGCGCGCTAATTTATATGTATGAATTCAAAAATAATTTTATTAACGAAGGATTGTTTTACAAAAAAATGTGAAAAATAAAAAAAATTAAAACTTTGCTACATTATAAATTCAAGGGCTTTAAGAATAAGTAATTAACTATAGCCCTGATAATTATAAACGCAATATTCATAAAGGGTATGAGCTTGTATGAAAATTTGTGCGATGTGAAATTCAATCTTGCAGAGAGAAAGAGAGAAAGAGCGAACTGCGAGCCGTGTAAGTTAATTAATGAAGCAAAAAAAAGGAAAAAACTCGCGTATCAGATGCAATAGTGCATAAATTTACTCGCGCACAGAGTTCAAATTGATGCTGTTTTTCTCATAAATTACAGTATGGAAGCGTGCGCCCATCGATGCTCGGCATACATAGTAGGTCACTCATTTTCGTTGAATAAATAAAACACACGTGAGTAGGATTACGTGCAAAGCAGGTATAACGGTCATTAAAATTCGGCACATATACGATGACGAGGGCAAGGAACCAATACATTTTGCGAGGATATTACAAAATTTACATCGAGTAATTTATTCGATCTTCGGAATTTCGAAATGTAAAAAGGCACTGGACGAGCCGTAAATGTCGCAATTAGGTAGAAAATGTCAATGGTTACATTTACTGTGGGGCACTCTACCTCATTGTAGCCGCAACGACCACTGTATATATCTACTATACATTGGTCGCGCTGCTATGCGCTACATTTTCCCTCCCTTCCTCTCTTCTCTCTTTTCCGAAATTGCACATACGGATATGTCTAGTCGCCCCCGTCGTTTCAGTCCAAAAGCAGGGTAAACCGCAGCTAATGAACGAGTCTCGTCTGTTTCTATATGCTTTTTATTCTTTTTTCGTTATATCACCCTGCGTCCTGCTGATAAAGCCGTCACAAACTCGTCTGCTTTTACGAGATTCCGTCGCATATGTCTATACGCACTAAAGAAGCACAAAAAACACTTTTTTCTGCTACGTTATTACCCACACTTTGATCCAGTGAACTTCAAACGTCGCTGTCTTGACTCGTTAAAATTTTTGGTTAGCAGGCTACATATAGGCGTAAGGGGACACATACACTTTAAACTCAAACATTTTTTTTATTGAATTTTTGAGTAGGATTTTTCCCCTCCCTTTCCATTGCATTTTTCGAAATTCCAAAATTTTGATTTTGCACTGAGATACAGCTGTTTCAGTGATCCTTTTTCCTACACTTTACGTGTTAATTTTTTTCTTCTTTTGCTTTTTCTGGCGAGTAGTGTTTTTGGTCATCTATCGTAACTTTCAGAGGGTATTGATTGAGCTTCAGCACCAGGGTCGCGTACACTTCTTCAGAACATCAATGGTTACAGTCACTACCTCGGATGAGACGATCGAACAGGCAGATTGCTCTGCATGAACAGTTAAGTACACATTTTTTTCATTTTTCGTTTTTACCGAAATATGAGTCATAAAAGTACTGTTTGAGAGTGACCTATTGGTTCGATCGTCTCATCCGAAGTAGTGACTGTAACCATTGATGTCCTGAAGAAGTGTACGGGACCCTGGTGCTAAAGCTCAATCAGTACCCTCTAAAAGTTACGATCAGAAATAGCAAAAGAAGAAAAAAATTAACACGTAAAGTATAGGAAAAAGGATCACAGAAACAGCTGTATCTCAGTGCAAAATCAAAATTTTGGAATTTCGAAAAATGCAATGGAAAGGGGCGGAAAAATCCTACTCAAAAATTCAATAAAAAATGTTTGAGTTTAAAGTGTATGAGTCCCCTTAATGTCCGTTCTCTTGGTAGTTTTCTCTGTACATAAAACTAGAAACTTTTATATCTAACACACAATTAAACCATCACTTTATTAAGAGTGGAGATATATTTTGTAAGATTGTCGACATGACTTCCAAAGTCATTTTACTATCACCAGCAGTTCCAATGACTAACTAAGCTTTATTCCAAATATCGCGTGTGTAATACCATCACTTACGTACTTTAATGGTGTGAGGTAAGAGATTTATTTCTATATTGTGTAAATGTTTCTCCACGTTTATCGCACGTATGTGTAAGCAAATTATGCGCCTGAATGACTGCAATTTTCATTAAAATTTCAATGTAGTTTCAATGACATGCGAATACCTATTTACATTGCAATACGCGTATGGCCAGTCGACGGTAGAAGGGGAAAATATCACCAAGGAGCTGTTACAATTACGGGATCAAACCGCTAATGTACGAATTGTATATGTAGTCTCTAGCCAGGAGTTAAATTCCTACAGTAAGCAAGTGTTTACAAATTAGTGAAATCAAGATACAGTATTGTGCATTTCAAAAATTCAATGTAAATGCGTATAATCAAGCAAGTGAAAATGGAAAGCAAAAAAACACATTTAGGTATGCCATGATATATTTTGAAATTCAATCAATCCTGAAACTCGATTATTTTTTAGGGTGAAAAAAGAGTCGAATGATACTTGGCCAGATGCAGATGACAATTATAATTTTGATTCAGTGGACTTTGTCAGTGACAACAATTTTGAAATATTGCCTTATCAGGAATTATTGGTGAGTTCAATGATTCGAATTATATTTCAATTTTCAACTATCAAAAAAAATTACGCAATTTTCATTTAGGCAAATCACACGAACGAGGCTATTACGTTGCACGAAAAGTTAGATGCAAAAATATTTATAGATTTCGAGTGCAAAAATGTTAAACTCGAACCGGTGTCACTTTCAGCAAACATCTACAAAACTGAGTATCAAAGTTATCTACCTATCGTGAAAATAGAAAACGAACATAAGACCAATGATATGAATAAAAATATAACCACAGACTTTGAGTGCAAAGATGTTCAACTTGAGCCTTTAACGAGAATCATTAACAAAACTGAGGATCAAAGCTGCCTAGCAATTGTAAAAATGGAAAACCAAATTCAGAAAAATGACTTAAATGGAAAAAGGATAGTAATTTTGATTAAAAAAGAAATCGATTGTGATGATGCTTATTAAAATCAAATTAATTCAAACTTAAGGTTTGGAGAATATAAAGAGGTTAAAATAGTAAGAAAAACGTCTCAGACCAATTTATCTTATGATAAAATGAGTCGAAAGACTTATAAAGAAGAATTGAATCTAAAAAAAAATATCAGCTCGACACACAAGAGTATTAAACAATATGAATGTGAAATTTTTCACAAATCATTTAATTATCTAAGCCATTTTAAAATACATGTCAACGCAGTTCATATTCAGAGCAAACCCTTCGAATGTGAAATCTGCCACAAATTATTTGGTCAAAAACGAAACCTTGAACGTCACGTGAACGCAGTACATAATCGAATCAAACCCTTTGAATGTGTCATTTGCCGAAAATCATTTGCAGAAAAAGGTACTCTTAAAAGACACATAATAACAGTACATGATGGCAGCAAACCCTTTGAATGAGACATTTGCCACAAATCATTTGGATACAAGAATGACCTCAATAAGCACATAAATACAGTAATTCATCGTAACAAACCCTTCGAATGTGAGATTTGTCACAAGTTATTTGGATTAAAACATAACCTTGAATATCACGTAAATGTAGTACATGCTCGTATCTAACCCTTCAGTTGTGAAATTTGTCACAAACCATTTGGCCGCAAGGATTACCTTAAATGTCACATAAATGCAGCACATAATCGTAGCAAAACCTTCGAGTGAGAGATTTCTCACAAACTATTTGGACACAAAGGTATCCTCAAAGTTCACATAATGAAGATACATAATTAGAGAGAACCCTAGGAGCATGCGATTTGTACGGAGCCGTTTAAACGTCATAAAGATTTCTACACTCACATGAGTAGGCTATGTAACTTTAGAAAAATTTTCACATAAATGTGTCTCAATTTTGTAAAAACTATAAAATATTTTAAACTGTTATTCATTTTGCCATAACCGTCAAAACTGTTTACTCACCTTTCTTACATAAAGTAAAACAATGTTTACATAAAAAACCTCTGAAAGTCATGCCAATTCAACTCTATCGATACAAAGTATATAGTGTTAATGAAAAGATATTATTTTGCAATTAAATTTTTGACTTTGATCAACTGTTTGATGAAAATATGTGTATTCATTAATGCGAATTTGCCACTGTGTCGTATTAGCATAAACCCATAGAGAACTCATATGTAAAAACCGACGTCAACGACCAATCACAACACGTTAATTGCAATGCCACAATCAGACTATAATTTTTTCACAAGAGAAGGATAACAAATAATAATTGATAAATTAGGAGAAAACATGTGGAAATAATCAAATTGCGATGAAAACGCAGAGCAACGTCGTAATAAATGACGATACAGCACGCAGCAGATGGTATACATAGACGATTTTTAATATTATATTCACTTTAATACATGGCTGAACATTTCGCTGTACACATTCGTCAAATACAAAAGCAAAAAGAAAAAGGTGCCCGCCGCCGTCCTCGACTCGGTGATTAATTTTTCTCGCACGAGCGTAAAACTTACATTACACTTAACGGCGCGGCAGCGCCCAACGCGCGCAACGTGCTCTAATCACGTCGTATTTCACTTTTTGCAATTTTTAACCCTCCATCTCGCTCTCTTGCGTCTCGTTCATTCTCGCAGGTCATAAATTAGCCCAGGAGACGACACTAAACAACGTTTGACACGACCTGCTAATAATCCGGCAAACATTAGCATCACGCAAGAAGGCATGGAAGGCAGACTTGATTGCATAATCGATAAAAGCTCGGCAAACACGATGCGGCCTTGTTGCAGCTAGCCAATACCTCGGTCAAAGACGAGCTTGGCTATGTTTAACCTGAGAAAATCTAAATAAGCCGAGAAGAGAATATAAGCAAAATAAAAGTTAGAGTTGAGGAAGAAAAATGGATCGTTAATTATTCCTCTCTTTCGCTTTAACACGAAGAGATAATTTTTCGTTCAAATTTTCGTAAATGTTGAATGATGCATGCAAAACGGACTAACGGGAATAATGCTCTTGTTTGATAGGAACTTTAAAAACTACTATGTAAATGTAGATTTTATTGTGTTCTCAAATCGGGTTATTTTTATTTGACGAATTCAAAATTTCTGAGAAAAACAACATCGAGTATTTAGAGCAGAAGATCGAATTTTAATAATTTAATTTCTCTTGAATATAAAATAAAATCATTTTCCGATTCACCCGAGGCGTATGTAAGGTAAAAACTTGCGAGATTGCAGTGAATAATTTATCTCATTCATATTCCAACTCCAAAAGGGACGGTTCTAAGTAGTCGATATGATGTATATTTAATTTTAAAAAAGGAAAATTATTGATTTTACCGGTCTGCATTTTTCATTCTTTTTTGTTATTCTTGGATAATAATCTTACCTGTAACAGAGAAAAAACCATAATAAATATTTTTTTTCAAGAAAACATCTTACATAAAATAGTACATTTAAATTCATGGTGAGCTTCTGACGATACGTTCTCTTACAACATGGACGAAAGAAACTTGCAATCTATAAGTTTATAAGCATTGCAAAAAAAACACTTGTGTAAGTATAAACATACTTGAAAAAAGAAACTGTAAAGGGACAATCTGTTTTTGCGCTGCACACGCGAAAATCGAATTTTCTCGAAGCTCTACAAAGAGCCTGCACAGACCGAGTGCAAAAGAACCAACAAGTATGAGGTAAGGAAGAGACGAAAGTACAGTCGTTTTCTCTTGGAATATGCATCCGGGCGCGTACAGAATATAAAGAAAATGAAGGCGCTTGCGAAGAAAATTGTATTATATTTACTCAGCATGTGTCCTGACCAAACGTGAGCACATATTAGCTTTCCAGGTTTTAATCGAAAGAAAACTCACAAAGTAGCTAAATGCAGTTTAAGAAATTTGCAAAATAGCAGATGAAAATTTATAGATTCAATGCATTTTTAAAGATGAATTGACTTTCTATTTTCGCCGATTTAACGTCTATAAAAAAATTATAACATATCGTTTCTTGTTATTGAGTTACCAGTCTATATTTGAAGTTAATTAAAAGTAAATTTAAACCTAAGTAATTCAAGATAGGCCAAATTATCTCTATTTATCATAAACGTTTCATAGTTTAAATTCTTTTATCGACCGACGAAAAATTTTAATTAAAACTTGCAGAAAATTCATCTTTTTACCCACGTTCAACACATACATAATCAAGCCAAGTAATTTCACGGAAAATCATAATTACACCAACGACACAGTTATTAAACATTTACTCCTACACCATGTGATATCCCTACGCGTAAAACTATTTTTTTCTTCTCTCTTTTTTCAAAATATACAAAGCACTCAAGTGCTTACACCAACTTATGATTTATTGTTTATGCTCCTGGGAATTCATCTCACGTCTTGATGTACCGCACACAAAAATTTGTGCCAGCAGCTCGGCGAGCTTTCCTGAATTAAAAAGTTTCCTTACGGTAGCTTTCATTTCATTTCAGCAGGGGTTAAAAGCACCGGCTTGACTATTGGAACCAATGAAATTTTTCTTTACACCATCGCAGTGCGCAGTACAGTAATATAGCGGTAGCTTTTTCACTCTGATGTACGAGAAAGTCTGCCGCGGCGAATTCTATCGCAGTTAATGCGAGTTTTCTATGTATCGCTAGTTTTTCTTCCGAGAGAGATGGATAGATAGAGAAAGAGAAAGATAAAAGCGCGAAGCGGACGGAAAATAAGGTGGCGATGAATTCGTGTCTATAAGGATACCGAGTGAAAAAGCGCCTTGAATCGCGAGTAATCAATGATACGCTTAAAATTAAGAAATACAAGATGTGTCTCTTCGTAGCCACATTTGGAATCAAAAAAATTGAAAATAAAAAAACGAAAAGAACTGGATAGACATTTTTTATAAATTCTCTATTGCTCAAATAAAACTAACGAGTGTTTCATTTTTGTCTATTAAATCACTAAAAATCCATACAACCTATAGGATCGTAAATCGCAATGACAAAACAAACGATTTACCATGCACGTACGCGTATTCGGCAATCAATTTCAATGAATAACAAATATTTCGCAATTTATAAGCAAACCAATCGACCTACCGCGATTAATTAGCAATGACGTCGATCAGTTTCGTTATAAATTAAATACAAATAATGGACTGTTTGAATAAGCTCATAGTAATTCTCGCTTTTGCTTTGACATCACACATTACAGACACACGAGCGCTCGTGAATGAGATGTATTCAGAGCCTGAATAGTCTCGCGCGCCTACATATATACGAATACGTACTCTGCGATCGAGTGAGAGTATTTGGCAATTAAATAAATAATAAATTCGAACAAAAGCCACAATAGTGATCGTGCGTTCAAAAGCCGCAGTCTCGTGACTTTTTATTTTCGCTTCTGGATTGAAATAAATAAAAACGAAAACGTTAACGCACAGATATATATCCGTGAGAATAAAAGTTACCGAAAAAAAGAGTAGCCGTTGTTCGACGGGGATGGGCACACACATATACACACTCAGCCACACACACTCACACACACATCGGAGCAGTAAGTGGATTTCTCGGCTCGCTACACTCGCTCGCGTTACTACTGCGACATAGCATTGCACTAACCTATCCACCCTCGCAGTAACTACCCTTTCTAAATTGACTCATCGCTGCGAATTAGGAGGAAGTCTACTTTGCTACTGCTGGAAGGGACACGCCAGCTTTCTCTCCCTCTCTCTCTTTCGCTCTCTCTCTGAACTATTTATTTATCGACTCGCATGGCCACTGCCGCGAGATTCTAATCCTTGGAAATGCTCCAGCGGCTAATCGCTATGCCATTCGGCACACGCGTATGCAATGGACCAAAATAGCTGATGATACTAGGATTTTCGATTGTACAGTGCGGCAAACAGAAAGAGACAGAGAGAGAGATTGTTTGAGTATTTTTTCAGGGATTTGGAGCTTTTGATAGTACCGGATTTACCTTACGTATGTCTGCACGAGAAAAAAAGCAGCTTTTTTAACGATACCTTTCAATGCCCGCTCTAAATGGATGTTTTTCACATGTATTCAATATACACATATATATATTCGACGTTTGTTAATGTACCCGACAAATTACTAGTAAGGCAAGTTTAAAATTTATCATTATCTCGCGTATCGATGGCCTGCAGATAAGCAAACATTCGATTTTTCTCTTTGTTTAAACTCTGCTGCTGCTGCTGCTGCTGCTGTAGCTGCTCCACTTTATAGTACCTGCCGCTTCATTTGAGCAAATACAATATTAATAACACCATCGAGGGCCGCCTCTCGGATAACAATGAAGTGGACAATAATAACGGCCGAAAAGTACTAAAATGTCCGCGAGCTAAGCGAGAGAGAGAGCGAGTGAGAGAGCTTGCGCACTGTTTCCACAATGGATTATTATCGTTATTATTATGATTATTCGTCGGTGAGTTTGCGATTTGTACTGCAGCTCGGGACGACTATAAGGACACGCGCGCGTACAGCGCCACACACACGGCCTTGCTAGCTGCAAGCATACACTGCCCCTTATGTTTACAAATGCGTTCGAGCTGTGTACATTGTTCAATTTATTGCATCGTCGGTGTTACACACTGCAGCCGTACACGTACGCGCCATTCGTTTTCCTGCAGCTACGTGTAATCTATGGATATATTTTTAAATGTCGTCTTTTTTTACGACGAATTAATGCTCGTTAAATTTTTGGACACGTGCACATTCCTATGTACAACATTTGTATTATTGTAAGATTTAAATATGCGTATGGCTGCGAAATGTACAACCAAAGATTCGATAAAAAAATTTCACCATTTGCAGCTCTCTATCTGCACTCCCTTGTTCTGTCTTGAACATATGTTGTCACCGTACGTTATCGTGGTCAAGCAAATCAATCGTGCAGTGCCTGCTTGGTGCAATTCCTTTGATCATCGACAATTATCATGTGTAATGCGTGTATAGATATATACTGATTCAATACTCAGGAAGCTGCTGTTGCGGTCGTCCCTGCAGAGTAGTGCATCGTGTGTATGTGTATGTGTGTGTGTAGGCGCTTTATTAGTGTACACGACGATGGAAGTTGACTGGCATCGTAGTGCAGTAAACTCGCTTGCTCATTTCCATCTCTGCGACAGTTCGAAAGCAAATGTAACGTCCTTTGTTCTGGCAATACGTGTATCGGATGCAGCGTTGATGATACTCGAGAATTGATTTATATTTCTTTCTCTCGACAAGTCTACGTATACGACGTGCGCTTCATTGTCATGGCTACTGGGCCCGCGCGCGCGTGTGTGGTAGGCTCTAGGACATCGGAGCGGAAAATGTCTGCGAAAAAACTGATACGGAATATTACGTATGCTACTCTCGAGCGTCCAGTCCGCAGACAGAAGCTCCGCGTATATATATAGTTGTAAATCACGTCTGTCGGACTTATGTGCGTGTGTCTGCGTGTGTGTGATGTACGAGCTACGCTGCACACTGCAGCAAAATACGCACGGAATATTGCACGGGAAAATAAGCAGACCTGCTTACGAACGAATTTATACCGTTTTCTTCAACTACTAGGGACTTGTCTCTTCTCTTGCTCTCTGTCTCTCTATCTTTTTTTGCTGTTGGCCTGTTGTTGGCGAAAGCACGAGAGAACGAGAGAACAGTGGGGTAAGAACTTGACGTATTTATGTCTTTTTGCGCAAGAGATTGTGTGCCCAGTGCTTTAGTTCGGGAAGAGGGTTGATGCTTTCATCGAGACTATAGCATAAAGCGATTATGATTTGTGCTTTGTGAATTGCCAAACGCCGAGAGACGAGAGGAGAAATTTTCCGAAACTTTTCCTCGACACTCACGCTTTTTGCCTCGAGAGTACAGCGACGCGCGAACGAACGAGGCGAATGCGTCATACCTACCTCGTATTATAAGCTGTAACTCTTGAAAGCGTGTGAGTGAGTGAGTGAGCGAGTGAGAGCAGCTGCGCACGAAAGTACCCGGTAGCTCATGGTGCTGTAGGGTAATAAGCACCGCAGCGCGACAAATGACTGACAAATGCAGACAATGAAATGGGATTCAAGCGCAGAAGTGATGGATAAATACATGGAGCAAGTCTCCGCACAAGAGACCGTATAAAGTCGAGGTTGGGTCAGTATATTTCAAGTGACTTTGCTGTAATGTGTCGCATTAACAGCGTACGAAAGACGCAATATATATATATTTAATGAAAACCTATTGATATATTATGCGAGTGGGAATTTTTCACTCGAAAAATTCGAGAAATTCAAATTAAACGTCGCGCGCACACGTGCTGGCGCATATTATAGCGAACAATAGTAGAAAACACACGGGGGTAAACAACCGCATGGCGCAATACGTCACGGCAAATATTATACATAGTCATGTCTCTTGAATCAGAAACCAATTGTACGTGTGCTACCACGGAAGATACCGAAATTAATATGTCTTCTATTGTATCAATTGAATTCCCGAGTAGGTACAATATGTTACGGTTTCCCATATAACCTGCACCCATATATTACGAGTTATCGATCTACAACCCTAAAAAAACCATCAACCACTTATACAATGGATTCAATAATGGGTATGAATTTAACCTTTACGTATGAACTGCTTTCTGTTCCTTACTTCGCTGTATGCAATCTATATTGCGAAAAATTCCAGGGCATTGTGCTTTTCGTGAACATTTAAAACACCGCACGGTTCGATTAATGTTAGTCATTCTCGTGCTTATTATAAAGTAGAAATAACATTATAATTCCAAGATGGTATTACATACACCGCGATGGCGAAAGTTACACTCGGCGGCGCGAGTTTAACATGAGCAAGACAGAGAAATGCTTAGTGTAACTTTGTTATCTCGCGTTTCTGCTTGCCCCTTTCCCTTAACTCTTCCCGTGCGTGTGTATATGTATATATAAACGAACTAGCTGTGTATATAGCAAGTCGACAGATGTAGTTAAATTTGCTTTAATTAGATTTTGCCCAAATTTCCAAAGTTAAATTGATGATGACGCGCCTATATAAGGGACTCGAGCCTCGCGCACAAAACACATGTACACGTTATCCGAAAGGATACTGATTCGATTCTGTTCACCAGAATATGATATTCCGTAGAAAGAGACACTCTCCACTTTCTGTATCAAATTGATAACCTATATTTTTGTAAGTTAATATTGTATGTATGAAGCGAATGCCAACGGTGACACTCGTCATCCCTTATCGGAATTTTTTTGGTTCAAGCCATTACCTAGTGAAAGGAATAGGACAGACAATTTTGATTATTTGAAGATAAAGCGTTGACAGTTGCAAGCTGAATGAATGTAAAATGGTACAACGTGACGACGATAACGAATGAGAAATAAATATTGTGTCTAGCATAATTAAGACAAGGTAGGCTGAGATATTACTCCTCGCATATTTGAGGACTGAAAATAAGACGGGGAAATTAAGAATTCAATTATAAAAGGTTACCACGAAGTCATTTTTTTTCTTCTCACTGCACAACAATTTTTTGCCCAATATTTATACGCATAAATATTGCGGAAAAAGGTTCATGTGAAATGCCGTTAAAAATTATTTACGAGCGTATTTTCGTATAAATGATTGAGTTTTTATGAAAAAAAAATGTATGTTTCGTACCATATACACACGGCTCGAGATGAACGATCTGGCGAGAAAATAGTTTGTATGCAAAAAACTTTTTTGAAGATATCACAAAAAAAAGTTTCACGTGCGGGAGAGAGAGATGAGGATTGAACAACCAGTACAGAGCAGAGCTACAGCGTAAAATAAATAAATGAACAAAGGCAACCGAACAGCAGCAACAAGCTATGAGATGCAACCGACGATGATAGCCCAGGCAGCAGAGCCAGCATCACGGTAAGAGCAACGAAGCTTTTTTCTCTCCCTCTGTTCGTTTTATATAGTATCAGGTTCTCCCGAAAAATTCACGCGGGCGTGAAGGGAAAGAGAGAGAAAGAGAGAGAAAAAACAGCAAAAAAAGGTGCACTACCTCGTGTGTATTGTCTGTATATATGTGTGACCAGTGGGTTGTTGTTTCACACAGGCACACGAACGAGCGCATATGTATGGTATGAAACGCAGCATCAAACGAATTGTTTAGCCATGCATGTGTACGTGTTATAACTGTATACGTAGAGGGAACAGGTAAATAAAACCGAATTGGATGAAAAAAAAGGAGAGAGCGAGAAGCAAGAAAAATATTTGACCCCCGCTGCTGCGACACACAAGATCGAAAAGTACAGAAAGAGCTCATTTTCATAATCTCGCGATAAGTCTAATATATGCGTATATGAATGCGAATTAAAAATCAGCGCGCAGTTGTATATCTGCTACTGCTGCTTCTGCTGATGATGATGACACGATTAACGTGATCCCTTTCGCCCAGAGGGAGATTCGTGAAACCAAACGAGGTAATCCATACACACGCACGGATGAAATATTGAACGAGAGAGAGAGAGAGAACAAGTCTGGTTGGCCTGACTGATAAAGCTGCCACTCGTGGAACGCTACCACTGCTATATAAGCCAAATGATGGCGTAGAGAGAGAGAGAGAGAGAGAGAGAGAGAGAGAGAGAGAGCAGAGCAAGAGAGAAACAGAGCCTACCACGCATACATGTATACCCAATCCATTGCCGTGTACCCACATACAGCCGAAGAGGCTCCAGTGCAATCAACGTAGCATTCGATATAGCCCAACCAAACGAGCGCGAGAGATAGAGGGAGATAGAGAAAGAAAAGCGTTTTAGCTGAAGGATGAGACGAGAGTTGGAACATATCAGACATACATAGACACACACACGTACGCATACTCAAATACTAGGCACCCGGAGCTTTCGAATCGATACTGTTTTGCTGCTGCTCTGGGATACAGTTTTTGTTCTCCTAGCCGAAAAAAAACTTGTTTTTCAATCGAACGAGACTCCGCGCATACGTGCACGCGCGCTTTGCAATGCGGAAGTGAAAAATATAGACGTTTTTTTTCGCGAACGCTGTCCCTGCCCACTGCACACACGAACCCGCAGAAGTAGGGCTCGGAAACGATGACATCTGATGAATTTATGCTATATACCGGAGATAGTTGAATAACGCCCGAGCAAACGCGTATCGACAGGCTAACTAGTTACACGCATTGGAATATGATTTGTCTCGGTGGCCATGCACAGTGCTCTCGTTGCGTTTTATTTTTTATTCACCGTCTCGTTCCAGAAACAGAAACTCCTTGTCAATTTATATTGAGATCGAAGTGAATCACAATTCTTATGACGGATTTATGACGCTGCTTTTTTAAATATAGCCCACCAATTTATAGTTCTTTTATTCGTAGGACTTCCAGCCTCTTTCACTATACATATGCATCAGAATCGCATTGCAGTTACATGCAAATAGAAGCAGCAGCAACAGCAGCTGTGTGGGTCGAACTGGAATTAGTCCGGCACACACACATGCTTGAGAAAACAGTATCAGCTAAGTACCCTGGTACATATATCGGGTGCAGCGCGCCAGCCAGGGTATCGATAGATATATCGATCGGAGCCGTCAAAACGTTAATGCAGGCTAATGCAGCCCGGGGCAGCCCTCGTGCATGCGTGTGCATTAGCAGTTTGGCTGCATTAAAGATGCGATAAGCTCTATTGGCTATATACAGCCGCTATAGTCTGCTTACCTGTGTATAGCCCCCTGCCCGCCCGCCCGCGCCCGACTGTCCACACAGCTTTGGCTTGCGGTCAAAACTCACAGTAGGAAGGGATCGAAAGTGGCTTTTGGAATTTTTTTTCCCGCGCAGATCGCATGTGCTCTCAAGAGTGCTCTTATGCTCGTGCAGCAGCAGCAGCAGCTTGGCGTGGATATCGTTTTAGCCGGCATAATCTTATTAAAGACTAATGTCGGCGCTTATGTAAAAATACAAAATAAATTGATCTGCTCTCGCGAGTATTATAATTTTATAACTCCACTCTCTCGGATTGTGAATTTTGAATAAGCTCGTCGAATAAATAGTATATAGCTCGCTGGCCTTAACTTGCAGTAGCAGTACGAGAGCCAGCGAGAGTGCTATTTCTGCTACTGCTGAAGCTATCGGATATGGTAATAGCGCCAAGTGCGTAACATCCATATCCAAGCAGTGACCCGAAAACCATCAAGCAATGAGTTTCAAACCTCGATATATACGTTCGACTCTGATACTGGCTTCTGTATTGTGCTGCGCCCGCGTACAAAGAAACACGCGATATGGAATTTACGCGCGAATATAGTAGGCTCTCTATAAAGTCCGTATCGCGTGTGTAACCTCGAGGTATAGATTGAAAATTTCGGAGATTATGCCAGAGAGAGAGAGAGAGAGAGAGAGAGAGAGAGAGGAGAGAGAGAGAGAGAGAGAGAGAGAGAGAGAGAGAGAGAGAGAGTCATATAGAGGTACTGAAATATATCGTGAATATGCATCGTCTATCTATGAATAATATAACAAGCAGCGGCGGATGCGCATGTACGGATGATCTTTATTAAAACTCGTCTGCTGCGAGCGTCCGTGTCAATTTTCTTTTTTTGTTATTGTCAAAAATTTACGCCCTAAGCATTTCAAAGACTGTTTATGCACAGTTATGTGTGCGTGTCTGTACGTACGTATAGATGAATGGTAGAAGAGCTTTGGTAGTGCGCTCGATCGAAGGCACTTAGTCCGACTAGGAATCGAAATTGCTGAACAAGAGCAACGAAGCGGTTCTGTGAACGCGCGCGTGGCGTGTGTCCTTCGCCATATGTATTAGACATTGCGAATTCCCAACGCGCCACACATCCATTATATGAGTAATACGTATAACCAGTCAGTCACACAAGTCTCTAAAGGTACATACGCGTATATAGAGGATATAGACATGTAGAGAGAGAGGCGGAGAGTCGAAGGGGGACTTTGAGGTGTAGTAGCACACATACTGAGAGCTAGGCTGAGAGACTGTGTGTGAGAGAGAGAGGAGAGAGAGAGAGATTCGAAACTGGCAATTAGCATCGACATTTTGCGCCTTGGAGTCGAACAAACGCGCGCAATTAGACGCCACTGAGAGAAAGAGCGAAGCCCGAGGGAACTTGATCAATGCAGGATGTGAGTGAGCTCAGCGCCACGCGCATACGCACACATACACAGTCATAGTGTATTACACTCATACACACATAAAACACAATGCGAGGACTAGTACAGCGCGGGGATGATAACTCTCTGAATGGAAAGGACAAGTACAAAGTCTGGGGGCAGGAGGAAAAAATGTTATTGGAAGTGAGAGAGCGTGTGGGTGTGTGTGTGTCCAGTTGAAAAGGGGTCGTTGGTCGACTCGAGGGCGTAACCCCGAAAGGTTTGCAGTTAAAAGTGATATAGGTTTAAGCACAGCTTAAAAACCTACCAGCAGCGGCCCTGACAAAAAAAAAGATTGCTGGGCTTTTTTCATGAGACAGATACGATAAAATATTTTTCTCCGGGTCTGTTGTTATATACCTACGCGAGGACGAGCAGCTCAAATCCGCGTTTGTTTTCATTTTTTTTCATTCATCTTCTCGTGGCGGCAACCTCAAACTGTATAATTGAAAAGATCGCGTATCGTCTATATATGCAGCTGGGAACATCGTTACACGTTCTTAGCCCATTACCGTAAGGCGTCGAATATTTATGTCTTTGTCGTCGTCGCTGTTGCTGTTGTTGATGCTGCTATTGCTGCTTCTTCTGCTGCTTATGGTCTAGCTCGATGCAGCTGACGGTTCTGTGCGTTATGCTGCACTTTAACAAAGCTCTGTGACCCGAAAATAATGAACATTTAAATGTCTCCTTTTCTGTGATTTCCTACGCGCGCGCGCTATACTGCGCCGAGCAAGAATATAATGCCGCACCGTACTCGGTATAAATGTGAAATTTATATTTTCTTCGGGAATATTTCATTCGACGCTTAAATTGCATTTTCATGTCGGCAATCGGCATTTTTTCCTCTCTTTTTTTTCAATAACCGATGCATTTCCATTATATATTGTATATACATTTACGCGCGCATCGTTTTTCATCGAAAAACTCGAGCATCAAAAGCAAATAGTATTCAGGAGGAAAAAAAGAATACCATAAAGAGGAAAAAAAGAGGGGATTGAAGAGAAAGGTTCGAGAAGTATATACAGTGTTATATAGTATAGGCATTACCAGAAAAGGAATACAAATCGTAAATAAAAAGCATTAAAATCGAATCACGTGAGCTGACATAGGGTGAGGCGGCAACAGCAGCATGCAACAGCAGCAGCTCACGAGCTCAACGTCGGCAGGTAATTTTTAATATTTGACTCGAAATACGTGCCAAGTGCGCGAAAAGCTATGTAATGTATGTCCGGCAATGTAGCGTGACTCGGTAATTATTCATTCACATTCGATGCCAGCCAGCAGCAGCAGTGGTGTACGCGCTCAGGCAACTTTTTAACAAGACTTTTTCATCAAAAACGTATTTAAGCCAAGAGCTCTGGCTGATATCGGATTTCATCGCTTCTACCACTGCCGCCGCGCAAAACGAGAATCGAATTAAAAGATATGAATGCAGCGATTTAAAGCTTTGGCATAATAATCATTATACTTAGCAATCGCCTATATTCGTATGAAACGAATGAAAGAAAAATATGGTGCCACGCGCGCTACATATAGCTACTGCTCAGAAGAATATTACAGGGCCCCACTCTGCTGTATATATAACACGCGCGGACGGGCTGGCGCAATTGATAATCGATGACGGAGACTCGTTCATCCTCGCGCATAACTGATTATTTTCATCGTGGCGCGCGTCGCTAAAGCTGCTCTATTATTGTAAGCGCGCGCGCGAGAGAGAGAGAGAGAGAGAGAGAGAGAGAGGGAGAGAGTTCGATCGTCAAAACCCCCCTAGCTGCAGGCGCAAGAAAAGACCTTCGGCTTTTTATCCTCTCGCGCGCGTTCCGTGCCCGCGCGCTTTTCCACGTTTCCTTACTACTTCTTTTGCCGCTTCTGTTACTGCTGCCGTTGTCGTCGGTGCACTCATTTCTCGTCTTTTGTGAACAGCCCGATGATAAACGAGGAAATGAAAGTCACCTTATATTTTTTAGCGACTGAGAGAGAGAGAGAGAGAGAGAAAACGAGCGGTCTGTTCCAAATGACGCTTTTTCTATGTGTGCGAGTGTGTCGCCCGCCCGCGCGCGCGCGAGAAAGAGTTCAAAATTGCCGAGAGAGCTATCGCTTTCCATTAGCGAATTGTTGAAGAAAAGAACGCTTTCCTCTCTCAAGCTCCGAAAAAAAATCTCATTCCAAATAAACATTGTTGTTTTTTTCCACCCGTTTTTCGAAAAGAATCGTAGCTGTATAGCCCGAGTCAAAAAGTCTCAAAACGTTGCTCACCATATTTAACGCGCACGAATGATAATTGAAATTTATTACCTTGCACGCGTGCTCGCGTTCTTTAGGAGTGTCAGGTTCGTTTAATTCAACGTCCCAATGAATTTCGTTCGGCCGCGACTATCAACGATATTTACGTTCATATATTTTCATTTATAAATTAAACCAATATATAACGTATCGCACTCGAGCTCTTGGGCGCGCTATATGTGTATAATTTTATATATACAAGCGCGCGTTGCAGTCTCTGATGCACACACAGAGCAGAGCACGAGCGTATCGAAAACTTTTCAAAGTCAATTTATCGTAACAAACGCTAATCGCATCAACTTCTCGGTGCAATTCCAAAAGCAAACTTACTAGTTAAAATTAATCCATGTTATTAAGTTAACGTTAACGCATTTGCGTACATACCCCGCTATTATCATCGTCAATCTTTGCGGGGCCGAGCGCCGCAAACATACGTATAACAACAACTTTGCAAGTCTCTCTCTCTCTCGCTCTGGAGCTGTCTCTCTCTTGTACTCGCGCGGTGCACTGAAAATCATCGAAGCGAGGTTATACAAGCTAGGCTGACTTTGGCTTTTCGCGTTGTCACAGCTATACAGCGTTGAATACGTATATATACAACAGAGACGAGAGAGAGAGAGAGAGAGAGAGAGAGAGAGGAAGAAGTTGCGCGCTTGTCCAGACGCCGTAACGTTAGGCAAAAGCTAGCTAGAGAGACAGAGACAGCCGGGCTGCGCTCTATAGGCTTATCTCTCTTGTGCTTCTCTTCTCTTCTCTCTGCTTGTTATATACGAGCGTGTGTGGTATATACAACGTACTGTACATATGTAAGCCGTACGTACGCTATATACGTGGCGGCTGCTGTTTGGCTTTGTAAAGTGTTCATTCCGCGCGAGTACTTCGCGACTACGACGACGTCGTCGGTGGGCCAAACTTCACTTTGCGTCTTTCTTGCTGCTGCAAGCCTCGCGAGCTTTTGAGGTCGAGGATTCGAGCTTTTATCCTTTCTATTTTTTTTATTTTTTTTATTTTACGCACCGAGACGCGAGAGCGATTTCAGAAATTACGCGGACTCAACGATTAAGTCTCGTCGTTACTTGGGTTATATGCGCACGAGTCGCTTATGAGCGCGTGGCTAGATGAACTATAAATTTACCCTAAAATCCTAATCCATTTAGCGAAACCACAAGCTATAGCAACAGCAACAGCAGTTGCTGAGCGTGAAATAAACCTATATATACGATATACACAGATGCGCGATGGGAGCTACGTCGAGAAAATTATATGCGCAACCTATTCTCAGACACTTCAAATGATCGTAAGAATTAAAGCAAGACAGAGACGCAAAGGAGTCTCTCAGCTCTTTCTCTAATCCTTCTCAAGAACTTGCCGAGCTTATACATATGAATCGACTTTTGCGTAGCTGCTGCTACTACTACGGGGGCTTCTTCCGCAGCTCACCTTCTAAAATCATAAACCTCCAACTCCTCTTCTCATTACTTCTTTCTATCTCATTCGTATAGCGCGCGCGCACCCAAGTGACTACTGTTCTATGCGCGCACCAAGAAAAAGCGAAGAAGAGAGGAGGAAAGAGAAAAAAGTGAGCTTACATTCATTTGAGCGGATTCCTGCGCCGCGCGCGCAGCACACTGGCGCGCCGACGTATACTATCTCATTCTTAAATGAGAGAAAGCGAAGCCGCATTTTAAATAAGGCCCCCACGGGTGGTACATGGTGTGCGTGTATATAGTATAGCGAGGTGGGTGCTGCACACGCCGCTGCTGCTGCGGTGTTCTGCCGCATTGCGACCGCAGTGTAGTAACAGCGCAGTAGAGCAGGTATAGCGCGGGGCTGCTCTCTTATTTCCCTCTCCTGCGCGCGCTCATCCCGAGCTTTATCACTGTCTCTTTAAATCTCCCGTTCTATACTTTTTCTCTCGTTTCTTCCTCTCCGCTCTCCTCGCGTTCGATCGAGCAACGAGGAGCAGGCACACGCTACACGTACGTTTGAGAGTTCTGTATGTACGTATAAATAGAAATGCACGTGGCTGAGGCATCGCATCGGAGAACAATTACCGTGAGAGCGACCGCAGCAAGACTGCGCGCCTATGCAGTGGTGGCAGCAGCAGTGGAGTTGCGAAGACACGGAGCAAGAGAGGCGACATTTCTATCCAGTGTACGTATATACATTTACTCACGAGAGAGGGAAAGAGAGAGAGAGAGAGAGAGAGAGAGAGAGAGAGAGAAGCTTCAACGATTACTTCGGAACAATGGTGCGCTTTTACGCGGTTTATCCTCCGGCTTTGTCGATGCACTTGTGTGACGACAACGACCATTGGCTATGCTGAGGATCGTTTGTCCTCCTTTTTGGCCCCTCTTGCACGTGTGTCCAATGTGTATGTGTGTGTGTGTGTGTATGGTGGGTGACTGCAGACTGCAGCCTGCAGCGAGTGAACTTTACGTGGATAAGTATTGTGTGTTCATCGTCTCTTTTTTCTCCGTCGCCGCCACCGCCACCACAACCTTCGGGAGGATTTTCTACCGTAGACCAAAAGAGGAGTTATCTCGGTTTTCCACTTGATTGAACGTCTACTTGGGTATATATATAGAGCGAGAGAGATCCTGGATAGTCCTCAGCTCGAAGAACGAATTTCGACAAATATTTGCTATACGTTGAAGAGTCGACTTCTTTTCCTCCCAAGTTTGGACAGTGGCTGATACATATGAGGATAATTGATTCTATTTTTCTTATTGCGACTTAACGTCGTATTCCCCACGAGTGTCGAACCACGCAAGAAAATCATTTCTCAAACTCACATTCATAGGAAAATCATTTTATTTATCGAGACGTAAAAAAAAATGAATTTTTGCCCAGAAATTCGGAACCAAAGATTGATTTCGTGGCAATTCCTTAGCTATACATTCTGTCCGATCAAATAGATTGGTGTATGTCTTCCTTATCCTTCATCCTCCCGCGCTTCTCATGGCTATAACGAACGCAATTTTTTGCTCTGGTAGTTTTCAAATCATTTGGACTTGAGCCAATATCCTTTCCAGCGCCTATCTTCAGTTTTAAATTACTTCAAGTCCAATTACAGATTTTTCAACCTCAAAGTTTTCTCCAGCTGTTTTAGATACGCGCCTTAAACGGCCGCGCGCAACAAAAAAACGAGCAAATTCACGGCAGAAAAATCCCCACTTCCCTCCATCCCCGACCAAATGGCAATCGTCTACGCCTACTTACGCTCGTGGCAATTTGTTGTGCAAAATTTGTGATCTCTTACCTGAAACAAAAAAAAGGAAGGAGCAATTAGTCAACGTATGGTATTTGGCATGGTATACGATAAATACTCTTGACTTTTACTCGAGCTACCTATGGCTAAAACTGGGGCAGAAACTAATTCAATTTCTTCGACGGATACGATGTTCACGTGCTCAAGGCAGTCAAACTGCATATACGATATTATAACGGTTAATTCGAAATACAATTGCCCAACCCTTCGCATACGTCCAGTAGCTCGAAAATACACTTGCACTAATAACAACCAAGTCTAATAATCAATGGTGTAATAGCCAGAAACGGGCCAAGAGAGTACGTAATCCAATAAAACACAAGCTGAAGCGCGCACGCCAATACACAGATGCATCTATTGATCGATATAACTCAACCCCCCATAGCTTCTCTCCTGCTAGAATATTCATTCGTAAAAGGCGGTTTACCTCTTCATCCTTTGGACGAGTTATAAGTACTATACGATGGGATAAAGCTCGGGCTGGAAACTCCGTGCAAGAGCGAAACGTTTGTTACGGCGAAGGACATGTGCGTGCACGAAGTTTCTATCTTGCAGCAAAAGAGAAAGAGAGATACAGCCAGACAGAGCTTATGCAGACAACAACTGTGTTTGTTGAAACTATAAGTTTGGCTCGTACGGATCCTCCGCTGCGCCGCGCATCAGTTGCGAACTTCTAACCAGTCCGAGCGAGTAAAAATTATGATATTTTTCGCTCTTTTGTTTGATCTAATAACGCTTCCGAAAAGTTCAGACTCCAATCTTTAAAGCTTTTAAGACGGATCAATCGATACTTATCGTGTCACGACGAGGCTTTATAAACTCCATACATTATGCACTAGTAAAACTAGTCGAATGCAGTGCGCTCTCGAAGTTGAATACAAGTAATATTAGATTCTCAACCGAAACAGAAACTCGCTTAAATGTATATAGCATATATTTTATAGACACGCAATGTTTACCATACACATATTGTCTCTCGTTGAAACTTCAATGTTTCCTTTTGCGCGGTTTAATGCCAGCAATTCTCAATTTCTCTATGTACACCAGCTCACCTATATTACAATACGTCGATTCGCGCTAAAAAGGGCGCGAAACATCGAATGTCAATATAGTCGATTCAAACAATACTTTGTTATTTATATATTCGAGCGCAACTATAGCATTAAACGTATTTATCATAAGTCAATCAAACGAGCGCACTCGGCTCCAGTATCAGAACGGGGGGGTAAAAGTCACTTTAATCTCTGGACTCTCAGTCGCACGTGCAGCAGCAGCAGCACTACCACTCGAAAAGTTGCGCCGGGAGCTTATAAGCTTGCATTCATTAGCGCATTTAAAACACAATTTCATCGTGAATTCTCATCAACGTCAATTTTCTATCTAGCCCAGAGGAAACCTTGACACATAGCCGCTGCGTTACGTGCGCGCGGCGCACAGCCTCGAGGAGAGGTCAGTGACATCTGTCGCTTCTTCTGTCTTTTGCTTTAATGTTATTCCGCATGAGGTCCATCATGTATAGATATATAATAACCGCATACACGCACACACTACGTAGTCTGCGCGTGGCGTATCACAAAGGCTTCGGTGTGGGTTTGCACGCGTGCGCTGTTTGTGGGTATGCGGCGCGCACAAACCTCAAGGGAATCTTCGACTTTTCTCGTTGCCCTTGGATTATATATCGAGCCGCTACTGTTGAGCGAAATTTACAACTTCCCCGCTGGCGCCGCCTGCCAAGCCGACTGAAAGATATGCGCGTATGTATGTATAATATGTTTGCGCTGAGGTGTACCTTTATACAAAGAGTAAAGTAGCAATGCACTATGAGTGGATGCTCGTTTCAATTTTACAGAAGCTCCGCGCAGTGCATGTGCAAGAATGAAATTGGACTTATTCGCTGGATATAAATTATGACTGCATTTATTGTTTATCTCACGCTCGAGCGAAACAAAACTTCAAGGATATAAGAAAATGCGGACGATGAATTATCGATGAAAAAATGAGTAAACTATTCAGAGATGTACGGACGACTTTTGCCAATCAGTTTTTTGAAGGGAGAAAAATCTGATACACTTCACCCTTTTTCCCCACAAGTGAAAATATTATCTTCCGCAAGGATAGGACTGGAGGGGCCGCCCCGTTCGCTCTCTTCGAAAAGCTCAAAACTATAACAGAAACAAGCTCGCTAAGTACTCGAGCACACGAGGCAGAGCCGAACTTTTTCCTATTGGCGGCGGCGTGTTTCGCTCGACGAATTCCGTCGAAACTGTCGCTAGCTTGCTTTAGAATAACGACGCTTCGAGTTTAATATCAACAGTGCAGGTTTGACGGACTATGTTCATCAAAAGAGCAGCGCTCACAAGAATAGCGAGGGGGGTAAAAAGAGAGAGATAGAGAGAGAAGGCGTCGGTGAGGGAAATCCGTTCATCGTTCGCAATTATTCACAAGGGGGAATTAAGAGGGGAAAACTCTCGAATGAATCAACGTCCTTCCCACTCACGTACATCGAGTGTCAAGTCGTTGTGTGCGTGCGTTTTTCTTTGACGTGTACACGGCCGATACACACACACACACACACACACACACAACACACACACACACACACACACGAGAGACGTGTCTCTTTAAAAATGCAGCCGATGCACGCACGCGGCCTTGCAAGCTCGGCTCTTGAAATTTATCGGTGACAAAAGCGACACCGCTTAGGTGTTTTAACATGTGACAAGAAAGACATGAAGCAAGTTTTATGTACGAGGCGACAAAAGATATAAAGTGGTCAAGTTACTCAAAATGCGGTATGTTCATTGAAAAAGGTAATGAATAATCGTTTATACTTGAATATAAACGGTATTATGGCAAAAAAAATCAAGCAAGAATCGAACATCAATGGACAATACAAACCAATAGAGAATTAACTCAGTCGAATCTTTTTCATTGTATTACTTGAACAATTTAATTTGTCAGATCAAAATACTCATTCCAATGGCGTTTATCCACTCGGGAATGAGCACGCAAATGCGTAAGTGTACATGTGTGTGCGTGAATGCGATACACACAGCCTTTTGTTCGGCGCTTTTACGACTGGATTTTTGTCATTTATTCGAAAATTTATTATCACGGCTGAAAAATGCAGTCCTTTTCACCGCGACTACTAACTGCTGCGCCCGACCGCAAGCACGCGCGTGTGGGACGCACTTTGTTTCGACCCTTCGATTTTATGCCCTGCGCGCGCGCGCGTTATGGAAAATTTCGTAGGGGTTCGCCGACGTTTTGTTTACAATCGTGCACGCATCGGTCCTGAACCACACAGTCGTTTCTTCCAACTCGCATTACTTCCAATGAATTGAATTAATTAATTATTCAAACGCGCGATGATAACGAATCGGAACTCTTCCAAGTGATATTTTACATTCACGAGAGCGGATGATCCAAAGCTTTTATTCCACTGTTAAAAAAATTTTTTCGCGTAAAACGTAAATTTGCGTAGAAATTTTTATTGAAAAAAGGTACGCGATAGAAACTATGATAGGCTATCGGACAACGCGGAGTGAGAAAATTCATCAAAGTGCACACCGTAAGCAAATTATCAAAAATCCCAACGATGCTACTCGCGCCATTTTACGCCTCGTTTTCAACGTATCTCCCGCACGCAATCGCCGAATACTTGCACGCGTGGCCGTTTTATATTTTCAGAGCCCCTTCTCGCTTGCGCTGACCGCGTCTCCCTCGCACTCACTTTATCGCACGGGAGCAAGTGTGTGTGTTTGCTATGCTCATTATTTCACCGATGCACCTCTCTCTGCTTCTGCTGCTGCTATACGCCACTAACGCTCTACTGCTATTTTGCTCTCGTGTTATTTTTGCGCGAGTATTAGCGCGCGTGTACACTGCTGACGAGAGACGCACGGATAATAAAAAAAAGGCCAAAAAAAAGCGGAAGGCAAGATGAGTCTTGATTGAAAAGTGAAAAGAGTTGTTGAAGAGGGTGCGGGAGGGCAGCGCGCGGTGGCAGGGAAAACCAGAGGGTGAAAAACTGTAGGCTAGGTAAAAAATATTTCGGGCTATTGTCGAATTTTTCTGTCGATGCAGCAGCGTGTTTTTCTCGCTCTCTTCCTCTCTCTCTCGCCCGCCATACATGCAGATATCGACGCGCTTGATTGGCCGGCGTCAAAGGCAGGTGTCGAGAGGTCGAAAATTTACGATCGTGCACATTGCTCGTGCAAACGAACGACCTGCAAACATGCTAAATTCATGCGTTGGTGCTGCTGGTGCTGTTGCTGCGCGTGCGGCGACCCCTGCATATACGTTCGTGTATATAAGCACGTATACGCACGCACATTCATATATATGTATCGTGGAGCTGTATAATTTGAGCCTATATTTTTTATTCGTTGCACGAGGAGGAGGTGGTTAGATACGTATAAAATGCGAACTCGGGAGTCGTTAGCTATTTGTAAAAAGTCAGCGGCAAGCTTTTTAGGGAAACTCGAACGTTACATGGACCATTTAAATACGTACCGTATATATACACGCATGTATTAGCGTGACTGGAGCAATTTGTAACCGTAATAGCCTTCAGAAACCGCCATAATATTGAATACAAACATTTTTTACACTCGTATATACTTTTTATTCGGAGCAAAAAGTCGGACTTCGCAAGTACTCGTAAAATACATTTTTGCGGCGAATAATGCTCGAGAAATTGTAAAATTGTTCAACTTTCTTACTTCCTTCCTCTCTCTCTCTCCCTTATGTATACACGTAATAACGCCTTTGCTCACTCCAAGCTAACTCCGGCGTTTCGTGGCATAAAAAAATCTCGGGAAGACAAAACCTATTCTCAGCGCAAGAGTATGTAATTTCTCACTAGCTGCTATAGCTATATACACGTATAATGTGTCGTCTTCGTTGTAGGTTGCTCCCTCCCAACATGAAGTTTCACGTTTCGCTCATCGAACAGTTGAAAAAGGACCTTTCCTTTATAGGTGCGTACAGCGTATACGTGGGTACACACCCTCAAGTTTGCGAGCGCATCAACAAGTGGGACACGCGCGCGCGAATGTGTGTGTGTGTGTGTGTATGTTTTTGCGTGCGAGAGCAAAGAACCGGTCAGGTACCTTTTTTCATATGTGCACACGCGCGCGCGCGTGTGTGTGTGTAGATTTGTATCGCGAATAAAAGCCTCAAAGAAGGAGTGGGAGAGTGAGTCGTCGTTTATACGATACACACCTTTGTGGCCATTTATGTGTACGCGCCCGTGTTGTATCGTTATATGCGCAAGCGAACGTGTAGCGCACCGGCGCGAGGCTCAAATATTATTGTTTGTATAATGCACACGTGTGCGTGCCGAGGCATTGCTGCTGCTGCTGCGTCGAGCGCGCTCTGTTCCCCCTTTCTCTACGTATTAAATACTCTCCAGCTTTTATGAAGGTATGCTTGAAAGGACTTTTAATATAACTGTGGTCTTTTTTTAAAAGATTAATTAAAGCCGCGTACGTATGACCGATAAAGTTATTTTGTTTGTGTACATATGGAGTTGAAGTATTCTATTGCAGTTCTTTTTGCATTATCAAAAACTATATCGTTATTTAAATCAGTTTTTTTTCACGAACATATTTTTAAATTTCAGAGTATTTTATGTAGAGAATCCCTTAAAGACCAAAGAATGATCATCTGAATGTTTTGAAACAAGTGACAATTGGCTTTCTTTTGGCAATTTTATGGGTGACAATTATGTTGCAAATGTAAAGCGCAATTAAGTGAAGTGAAAGTGACAATTTGAATCTTTCAAAAAATGTAGATCAGTTTTCATCTACTGTAAATACAATAATACCACTTTCAGTCCCCACCGCTAGATGGCAAATACCTTTATTCGTAAATCTGCAAGGGGCAAAGTGAAAATTATTGTATAAATCAATAACTATTGAAACTATGTTTAAGTGATTGAATCTCTCATATTTCCCCATGAAAGTAGCAAATGTACTTGCTTTTCCCAAGCCCAACAAGGACAACAGACAACCATGCAATTATCGTACAATCAGCCTGTTGACAACTCTCAGCAAATTATTTAAAACTTTTCAAATAGAATTAACATTATGTAACGATTCTGCAGAGTAGCAGCTGATGTCCAACCACCGAAAAAACACTTTTTCGCAAGATGCGAACATTCAGTGATAATACGCGTAAGTTTATTTCTGATACAAATTTTCGAGTTGGGAGCTCGTTGTTTACCAGCTCATATTAAATTCATAGACAAATGCAGAATAGCCACCGGAGAAAAGCCGTGTATATGCTCCGGTTGTAACCGAAGTAAACAAAGTCGAGGCTTAGCAGCCCCAAACTTGAAACAAAGGAGTTTGCGTATAAGCAAACACGAGCGCACTCGAGCGCACACGTGTCCCTCTCGCATTGGAACGTGGCGCGTAAGCGAGACAAGGAGAGAGAGCCGAGATCAGATACTTCACATATTTCATTCGGAATCATCTGTATCTGAAATTTGCATTTCCGCTTAGCTCAAGACAATTAAAGAAGTGACTTTTTTGCGCCGACAAACACGCGTGACGCGCGCAAACTACCGTTTTCTTCCTCTTTCTTCCTATTGTTCTCGAGAGCTCGCCGAATACCCTCGATAAGGGAATTGTTACGTCTCAAAGGAGGAGAGCCGGGGAAGGACGGCGATCCTTTTTTTCGAGTGGATTCTTTTATTCGGAAGATGAAAGAATCAAAGAGAATAGGGTATACGTGACCTAGCGATTAAAAGAGCGTGTAATTTGTTGACCTCGCCGCTGGGTCTTTCGATAAGAGGGGGGTATGCGCTCGAGCATTGTCATCGGATATGCGCGAATAATTTAGGCGCCCATGATATATGTATACATACACCCATCGGCTTTTGTTCTCTGTTCTCTCGCGTCACAACGTAATTATCGCCCGATACTCTTTGATCTCGCCAATATATTTCGTCAGTTGTGCGCGAAGCATAATTTTACTCAAGTATTAATCTTTCAGTTCGATCGATTTTCATTGTTTACAAATTTACAGGAGAGAAAAAGAATCAAGTGTTAAAATAGTATCTATAACCACTCACGTCAATTGACGTAACAACAGACGCGCCGATCGATCTATCCAATTATCTAAATGTTGATCGACTAAAATTAATGGTAATTCAATTTTTCCAACTGTTAACTACTCTTTTTCCCTCTTGAACGCACACCATTATCTCAATTGCATCGCCCGAGAAACCCCTCATCACGCAAACTTAATCAAGCAAGAGAAGACGGAGGGAGGAGCGAGGAAAAAAGCAAAACCTCTTGATTGTACCTCTCAATCATTTCCTTTCTTTCTTTAATTTTTTATTTCTTTACTCGGTAGCTCGAATTGTGTACGTAATAATCAGAACTGTAATACAACGAGAGTTACAAAAAACTTTTTATCCACCGCATCCTTCCATTTAAAATTCCAAGTTCACTGCGTAATTTTTCCCACTCGCCATTTTCAGGATGAGATAGCTTTTTTTCTTTAATACAAATACACGACATAAAAACTATATGTCAGCTTTACGAGACTCTACAAATAAGTGAATGAATAAATGTAATTAAAATGGAAGATAACGTGTCATTGATGCAGGGATAAATACATCACTATACGGAAGTGTTGATTTTATTGACTAGAGCTCAAGCAATAATAAAATTTTGGGGGCCAACTGTGTAATTCTGTCGTGAAAATTAAGTACGATTTTTCTAATTAGACGAAGGAAATAGATATGTGAGTAATTCAATGGTGACTCGTCAGTGAGTCGGGGGAGGCAAAAGTTCACAGATGTGCTTACTGTACGAAAACGATAATTTTCGAATGAATCTACATCCTCTCTGAGTAATCACCGAATATTTTTTAGAACGCCAGAAATCCAACATTTTCAAAGCAAATGAAAAATTTTTATTGATCAAAATGATAAATTTTCTCTCTCGAGTAATAATAATGACGCGGCCGTCGAAGCTAACTTTTTCTTTGTTTCATCGATTTCACGTAAGATCAAATTACATTTGCAAAGGATAGTACGGTGACCGAGTTTCTTTAGAGTCGCTTCGTTGTTTGATTTACGACGACATTCAAAAAATATGGAGAAAAAGCCGCTTCGCTGCCGAGAGATTTTTTTAATATAAAGTTACGGGATAAATCGATGAGCTTGGCCAAAGCACAACTATGCGCGCACTTTCCTCGATCGACCCTTGACATCAAGAGTTTAATAAAACGTAACTAGGTAGAAACGACTGCGCCGAGGAGAAAATTCATGAAAAAGAATCAGAATGCAAGACAAGAACTGCAGTTTCCGAGAGCGCGCGCGCAGCAGCAGCAGCCTGCATAAATTTCGGAGTTCTTGGGCTAGGATGGGGGGAAGGAGAGAGAATTTAACATGCGCGGACTATATAGCGCTTGGCTTGGCTTATTAATGCTCATTGAAGCTCGGAAGCTAGCCAAACAATTATTCTTAAGCTTTTTCACGAGTGACTTGTTTCGGAGGTTGCGAACATTTTTGTATTATACACAAAAATCGGGCGATTCTCGGGTACTTCGTTATAATCGCCCAAATCCGACGCGCCTCCAACACAAAAGCAACTGTATAGGTTTGCAAATGAATATGTACGCACGCCGGCGCGGCGCACGCAGCTATTTCATAAAACAAAGCTTGTTGCTTTGCTCCTAAAGCTATAAACAGATATACGCTCATATTATATACCTATATATTCATTTCGTACATAACACGTAGGTACAGGTTGTTACACACAGTCGGTATATGTGTACCCAGTGTGGCCTCTCTTTTCTCAGGTGCAGTCGGGCCGCCGCTGCTGCTACTGCGTACTACACGGCTACAACGCAAATAAAATTAACAAAGTTAACAAATGAAACGCGCTCGCGTCGGGCATTTATGCTCCGTAACTGCACGAGTTATACCAACGTAATGAAAACCTTCCATCTAGCGCGCCGAGCGTATATTACACGGCCACCGGCTATTTGCTGAAAATGAAAACCTAAAGAAGCAAGAGTACGCATGGCCAGAGAGAGAGAAAGCCAAGCTGAAATAATTTTACGTATGCGTGTGCGTGCGTGCATTATCAGGGTCAGTACTGCTACTGCTGCTGCAGCTGCAGCACGCTAATTATTCAGTTAATCATTTTTTCTTTTATTCTTTTTTTTACATTCTATACATAATTTGTATCGTTTAGGCGGTGCGGTAGACTCGAACACGTTAACGTGATTTTATTGTGCCGTGAACGAGCTCCAAGAGTTATGAAGTTATTTTACTAAGTATTATACGCGCTGGACACGAGCTTTTTACGGCTATGTATAAATTGCGCTGCCCGAAATTTAATGTGCTGGTGGAGGAGGAGGCAAGGTGTATCTGACAGTCCGGGTGAATACAACAAAAACGTTAACGCGCGCGCTATACGCGGTCGTGGCACACAGAGACGATATATATTTTATAAGACTCGAAAGCTCCCCAAGCTGTAATTGACAATTTTCAAACGCGCGCACGCGACACAGCCTTTTGCGCCCGAGCTTTATTATAAGGGCGTATATAATGATACAATGTGTATTATAATACACGCCGCGAATGATCACTGTCCGCGATGATATTTCATCGTCTGAAAATGAACCAATACGCCTGCAGCGAGCGTATAAAGCAACAGCAACAGCAGCTCTGCTCTGTGCAGTTAACTAACGCGAGCGAGCGCACGCGGTTAACTATATATACAGGTGAAGACAGGCGGTGCGCACGGAAAGTGCCGACAATAATGGAACCGCAGTATAGTAGCGGAGCAGTACACAGTTACTGTGGCAGCAGCAGCAGCAGCAGTGTAGGCACATACTCTCATTCTCATCTTATTCTTCGCGCCGCACACCGCCGCCGCCCGCCACTACGCGAGCGGAGCTTTCCTTTCTCGAGAATAGTATAATAAACTTCGCCTCCGAGCTGGTGTATATCTATGTACAGGGGGCTAGGCGCAGCAGCGTCTCGAATACTAATTCGCAGCAGCAGCAGCAGCAGCAGCAGCAGCAGAGGTATACTCACATACACACGTACACATACACACAAGGCCGAGCTCAACCCTAGCGTGCAGTCAGAGAGTGTACCTCTTAAGTATCCTCGTAAAACAAAGGAGGCTGCGGCATTTATCTCTTCTCTCTCTGTGCTTTCGTTCCTCGCCTCTTGCGCTTAGATTCAGCGCGTAGCCGCCGCCACCGCCGCTTTCTTCTATACCCCCGGCGCGACTCCATCTTCTTCTATTCTTTGCTGCTTTTGTTCATTTACAAGGGACAAGCCAATGTCGGCGTGATAAGGCCCTTTAAGTTTCTCCAGATCTCTCTTTCTCCTCTCATCTCTCGCTCTCTTTCGGATATTTCGTACGCAAGCAGCGGCGCGAACCGCGAAATCCTATATATCCAGCCTTTCCATCTCTCTTCCTCGTGAGCTGATACAGCTTCGTATCCTAGAGCTATATTCCAAGAGCTGCCGCCACTGCCGCTACTGCTACAGTGCAGCGCGTGA
Organism: Trichogramma dendrolimi; assembly: GCA_034770305.1. Lineage (NCBI taxonomy): Eukaryota > Metazoa > Arthropoda > Insecta > Hymenoptera > Trichogrammatidae > Trichogramma > Trichogramma dendrolimi. The sequence goes on along the minus strand of JAPMIB010000068.1, from coordinate 774,437 downwards.
GATTTTCGCGAGCAGCGCGCCAACTGAGGAAGTCGATAAGACCGGCTTACTTTTATGCCAGAGTTACGCGCGTATAGCTCGCGCGCACGGCAACTTCGCTAAGATATTTTTCAAATATAAAAGGAGAGACCGAATAAAAGAGAAAGAAGGAGTTTGTCTTCGTTTCTTTACGCGCGCTCAAATAAGCCCCCTTCCGAAACGCTTTGAATTTACGCTGTGTTTCGCAATGACTCGCTCTTACACTCGAGGAGCAAAATTTGTGCGCGCGCGTGTGAAAAACAAATCGAGCGAAAATGCCAATAGTGAGTAAGAATAAATATACGACGAAAGAATAAGAGGACATCTGGGCCTCGTAGAAAGACAGCGACAGAGAGAGAAGGAGTATTAGCTGTAAATGTAATAGTAGCTATATACCATATATATCGTATCAGCAAAGTGTGCAGCTGCATGACTAAGACTCAGGAGCGATCATACTAATCTTATGCACTTTAGCCATTTCATCGTATAATCCGGCATATGGCGCTTTTTCGTCTTACTCCCCTCGCTGTACCTTTACGCGTTCCTGCGCTTAAGGAGAGGGGTGTCTCTAGATAGCGCGCCGTACATCATTGAATCACACCCTTACGAATCCAATATATATGTGGAGGGAGATTATACAGCTGGCGCAGCAGTGCAAACTAAATAATTAATAAAAACTATGGTAGCTTTAGTTTTAAGTGACGGCTTCATCGAAACTTTTGCCCCCCTTCGCTGGCTCTTTTCTATTCTGATGGATTAAAGTTGCGCGCGCGCGCGGCACGATATAAAAATTTCAACGATTCATTTGCATTTTATACAAGAGCGAGCCTCGATGCCGCTACTGCCTACTGCTATTACTAGTACCGAGAATAAACAGTTCTCGAGATTTTAATCAACCAATGCTTGATATTCCTTTTAATGAAAAATATCTGCAAGGCCACTCGCTCGACGTGGCCAACGCGCCGCGAATTTCTACGCGGCAGAGAGTGCGAGAGAGAAGCGCATAATCAACTGAGAGTAGCAGTAAATAATCGAGATAAGCGTGTATACAAGCCATCCTAAATTTCCTCTCGCGTTGCATCTGTATGCGTGTGTGTGTGCGTGTGTGAGTGAATAGGCGTGGGTGCTGTGCTATATGTGTGAAGCAAGAGCAGCGTGAGATTGGATTGTACGCGGCAGATTGCACTCAGCAACGGCGTCGGCGGCGGCAGCAGCAGCAGCATCTAGGCAGTAGTAGCGCGAGTCCCTCTTTAATACCCGCCTGGTGTAAATAGGTGTAAGCGCTTGTGTGAAACGAAGAGAGGAGGTACACACCGGGGCTCGCACTCACACACACACACACACACACACACACACACAAACACGCACATACTTTATGCAGCGCAGCACAGAAAAGGCTAGTGTAGGCGCACGGACGGGCTTGGCAATACTATATACTACAACACCGCTACCATACGGACTCGAGTTTTATTTCTGTACGACTGAGTAAAAGCAAGGGGGCGGCAGCGGCAGATACACTCATTGTTGTTGGGCAATGTATTGTATACAACGTGTAATATACGTGTGGTGTGCTGCGCGGCGCGTATACTGTGTCTCTTCTGTGATTGTGCAGAAACGCTTCACTCAGTCTCTGTCTCTCTCACTCTCTCCCTCTCGTTCAAGCTCATCCCTCCCTGCCGGCATATCGCTCTTTCGATCATGCACGTGTTAAATGCATCGAAAATTTGCGCGCACGCATGTGATGTATATACATATAGCCGCGCGCTCACGACTCTGTGTGATAGAATATCGCGATAAATTCATTTTGTGCGGCTGCTTTTGATTGAATTCACCGAGCGCCTACATCGCCACACCACGATCGCGCGACCGACACGTGAGCTTTCATTATTTCTGCGCGTTTTTTTTAATCAATTTTTGCGTGGACCGAGAGCGGCGCGCGGTGGACGATTTGTGCACGACGATGGGGGGTTGGGCAGAATAACTCGGCCATAGTGTATATATCGCGCTCGACACGGAGGAAAATTATAATTAAAATCGAATTTTACGCGGCTAATATTTTAAAACGTTCGCTCGGCTAGCCCGACGCTCGCGTTGCGTCTATTTATCATTTCATCTATTCCGTGTGCTGGGCGCGCGCGCGTATGGGGTTGGCGCAGCACGTGGGTCGCATCGAGCGCGCGCTCGCGCGGGCCCGACACGTCGCGTTTTCGCATAAATCAAGCGCGTATTTATCGTATCGCTTCCTACAGATCTCGGATTGCGTAAACGCATTTGAGAGATAAACGTGCCCGATAAGACACGAGAAACGTAATCACCGTATAATGTACATATAGTATGTGGATACGTGTAACCCTGCAGCAGCAGCAACAGCCGCGTGCACATACATACATATATGTAGAGAGCTGAAATCGCCGAAAGCGGCGTGCGGCAATAAAGCCAAAACGTTCCTCGACTACTTCTTCTCTGCAACGTGAAACGAAGCGGCGTCGACCCCCTCGCGCGATGCAGCAGCGGCGCAATAGCAGTCACAGCAGCAGATGCAGAAGCTAACCACCTCGCGCTCGTGTGTGCGGCTTTAAAAGCCAAGTAGCTAGATATGTGTTCGTGACGCTAAACTGACCAACAACAACGAAATGTCCTGCGCACTGCCATGGAAGAAGATCGCATCGCTTCGCTGCGTAATCTGCCATTCCCAGAGCTCTCGCAGCAGCGGCGGCGCAGCGTATGTGCATGAACTTGTACGTACACACATACATTCGGCTGGGTACATATAGTGGGTGAACAAGGAGGCGCACCAGAGAGAGAAAGAGAGAGAGACGTATTTTACGTATATGTATATATGCGAGAGAGCTGTGCGGTGACATATTATACCTCGCGACTATATGTGTACACACACTAGCACACATAGCAAAGGAAGAAATGAGAGTTTGGAGATGAGCGCAGACACACACGAGGGAGACATAATTGTAGCTCAGGGAGCGTTTTTGGCCAGAGAGACAGCAGCGGCGCGCACAGGTGAAGGGGGATAAGCATTGTCGTGATCGATAACACGACGACGAGAGATTTATACAAGAATTTTGCTGCCTATGTGTTCCGCCTATTCGGCGCGTCTGATAAATTCGTGACGCATATATACTTGCTTGCTTCTTTTTTGTTGGAGAAGATGTCTGAGCTCATATATATATAAACCGTGCTTGTTATGGGTGCCGACGCATAAATTGTTTTATCTTCCGCGCAAAAACTATAAATTCCGCGCGATCAGCTCGAAATATAATGAGGCCTTTTGAATTTGAATAAAATTCAAATGACAATAAATCGCGCGAGAGTAATACGAGGAGGCGCTCCGATCGTATCAACCTCGCAGCATTCCTCTAGGGATGATTTAAAACTAAGTTTAAAATCGTGCATATATAGCCAATCGATGAAATAATAAAAGCGCGTTGACTGTTTAACGAATTTCTACGTTGATTTTGTGCACATAAAATTGTCACGCACGTAAAAATAAGCGGGTAAATTCCAGATCGTCGATATAATTATATTCGGTGCAAGGTTCGTTTTACGATACTCACGCGGAGTCGCATGTTTGATATGACTGATGGTTGCTGCGATGCGCGTCAATCGAGTGGCGCAACAAAGCTCTCGCCAGTAGAAATTCAATGATACGATCAGACAATCTGTACAAGTCGCAATAATTTCTCATCAATCGGCGTAGAAGCGCGGCGGTGGCGCGCGTTTCAAAGTCCGCCATTATATTCGCTCGAATAACTCGATGTTCCTCTAGCGCTTCCTAACATCTCTCCGACTTTATACACGTCGTCTGCTGTCTGCACACGCGTGTGAAAATTCTCACGTACGGCGCTTGGTGTGTGCGGAGATGAAAAAAAGACACGTACGTAGGATCGTTTATATGTATTTTTTTACCTTACGTCTGAGCGTATCGATTCGCCAAACAAGACACAAAAGGCTTGTGAATCCGTGCCGTCATATAAGAAGAAAGTTGCAGTCCGTTTTTGTAATATATATTGTAGTTACAAATACAAATTCATGGAAAATTTTTCAACACCCAACGTTCATTGTGTTCATGAGCGTGTGTTGGCATATCAAACTTGCGAATCCATGATTTGACAAGTGAGAAAAACATTTGAAGCAAAATATGAAAAGCGCGCATCGCAGACAAAAGTCAGTCTTTATTTATCATATAAGTATAAGCAATGCATAATAAAATGTACTTATGGGTTATATCGCGTCAATTACTCTATGATTATTCTCAAACGTGTACGTTACATAAGTATACCTACGGTACACGACAGGAATCGAGAAATATTCAAATTTGAAAAAATTTAAATTTTTCAGAACCAAGCTTTTACTTATAAAATTATGTTTACTCTGCCACTTGTAGATTTATAATAATTACGATAATTTTTCATAAATTTTTTGATAAATTAACACAAAGAATGAATCAGTATTGGAGCATACATTTTCAATCAAAATGTTTAAATTTTAGTATAGTACTATTTTATTAAAAGGTAACCGATCAAGTGAATGACCGCTTTTCAAATATTTAATGAAAATCAACTACCTTTATACTATTAAGTTCAAATTGAGGGTTATACAATTTTTCAGCAAAAGATTTTTTTTATTTTGTACGTCCAATTATTATGTAACAAGAGAAGTGCAAGAAGCCATTGTCCCCGTCTGCAAGCATATTTATGAAATGTGCGCCATGTGTTTTTGCCATCACTCATGGTATATAAGACGAAACTGACAAAGAAGTACATATAATTTTTATACGTTTGCATTTTTTCGAGAAATTTGCATTGTTTTCTAATGAAAAATTTTAATTTTTAAAGCTTGAATTTTTTTTCAACCAATATATAACTGATTTCTCGTAATAAAAATTATTTCTTGCCTTCAGTAACTTAAGACAATAAAAAGAAGGAAATGAAATTTAGCACGAAGGTCTGCACTCCCTTAATAATGAAAAAAAAATGCTGAGCCTGAACCTGAAGTACCAACGATCGCGATAACTACGAAGTAACCATTTATCAAGTTGCATATAATTTTCATTGAGTTTTTTCTTTTGTTTTTTAGAGATACAGGTCAGGCCTCTGTCTATCGTAAAAAACACTTACATAACTATAATATCAAAATAAGGTATAAGTATTGTGCTCGGCCAGTGGCTGAGAAGCGTTGGAAAACCAATTGGAAGTTTTATGGATTTCGTATGTATGGCAACTTGTTTTGGTCGATTTCGAAAAGTTGTACTCGAAGCAGTAGCAGCAGCGCCGAGCTTTTATATTGGATCTTTCGTTCTCGAGGCGTAACCTCGGCTTTTTATTGTGTATATATGGGCAAAAGAGAAAAATGAAAAATAGGAAAAAGGAAGTTTAGCAAAGCTCCGAGGTGTTATATACGTGTATAGCCGAAGTATACAATGATAAACTATTGCGAGTCCTTAGAGATAAGCGCGCGAGATGTCGAATGAACCGTCCGCGTGTCGGAATAAAACTCAAAAATGCATACATAGAAGCGTTAGATGATCATACTTGCGGTTGCGTAAGCTGCAACTTTCGCATTTACTTTTTCATTCAAGTGAACCCTCGAAGTTTTTTCTTTTTTTAACGCTCGCAACTTGATTCGTTATATCATTTCGAGAGTGTAATATGCAACGATAGATAAACGAGACGGTACACTTAACTTATCGCACGGACGCGACCGATCGATCTAATTAAAACTTTGGAAAATAATCAATACACACACCCGCACCATTTGCAGAAATGCTCGATAGGACAGCTTCAACTAACTGTATATACATAGAGAGAGATAGCCCGAGCAAGAGAGTGCAATGTCGGGGTGTATAATGCAGAGAGCTCCGAACCATTTGTCACGGACTTGTCGGCTGGGAAAACTACATCCGCGTAGCAATAACTTTATCCTCACGATCGAATTGATCAGCTCTTTTACTCGCTTTCGTTATATACAGAGTGTGTGTGCACACTGCATCATTTGATAGATTGAAATCAATCAATCTTCTTCTTTTCTCTGTCTCCCGCCCCTCTCCCTCTCCCCCCTCCCCCTGCGTCTCTCTCGCTTCTCGAGCTTTTATAGTCGCGCGATGCGCTCGTGATATAATATATAGCCCATTCAATCGTGAGCGTAATGATGTCGTTCGTGGCCGTTCGTTCGCACCAGCCGAGAGGTCAGAGGCTTATTCGAACATTTTTTTATATGGCAAAAAGCGCGACACTGATCTTAATTATCGCGTACTCATAAACAATTTTTTAGTTCTCGAGTCTCTTTCTCTGTCTCTGCTCACGCAGCAAAAGACAACGTAGTTAATGTGCAATTTCGCATGGGCGAGGAAAATAAAATGACAAAATGAGTGATATACTTTTCATTTAGAATATTATATGCTAACTAAGAGCCCGACATAACTGCAGCAAAGGCGCGGACGAGAGCGTACATCCCATTTTTTTTCATCTTTCTGTGTGTGAGTATGTATGTATGCGCACGCGATGGAACTTTTTCGTATATCGTTGCGCATACTCGTGAAAAAAAAAAGAACGACTTACAAATGACGCTCTTTCCGCGTCATACAATAAAGTTATGAAAACTCCACTTTATGCTTTTTGAGGTTCACGAGCGAACGCATATTATATAGAGAATATAACGAGGCTCGTCATCTTCCTCGCGCGCGCATAACTCGTTATGATGCATTAATGGTTCGGCCTTCGCTCGCGCGCCAAGCTCATACTACCCGATATTATGTTCGCGCGCGCGCTTTAACTTTTGCAACGTACGCGCGAGCGTCTTTTTTTTCTTTGCTCGTCGACTTTCTTTATCTTGTCTTCTTTGGATTTTCTTCTGGTGCACACAAGTGCCTCGCACCTATCTTTTTTTATGTCATCGTAGACATACACTGCGTAATCTCTGATTCGAGCTCGCTCCCTTCTGCATTTTTTCATGCAGGCCGAGACTCAAGCAAGCTGCAAGCTCTCTCTCCCTCTTTTTTCGCCGTGCGTGTGCATACACAGCAGCAGCAGCAGCAGCAGCAGAGTCTGATCTAGTTTTGCACGACGCACTCGCTAGTCTGCATTTTTTACACCCTCGACGCGCTAGCTTCTTCTTTTTCCTTTTCGGGTTTCTTTTTTCCTCGCGCGCGCATGCACGCATACTCGTGCGCACGGGGATGAACAAGACACAGTAGAGTAGCGTAAAGCGTATAGCGCGGCACCAGGCAAGAGGGAGTAACGTGCAAAATGCAGCACACACACACACGTGCGCAAGCTCGAGCCTCATATTTTATATACGACGTTGTACGGTTTACAAAAGTAATGCGAGCGAGTGGCTCATCTACGTACGCTGCTATGGCGCACAGCTTCTTTTTTCCTCTCTTTTTCTGTTTTCGAATGATGTACGCGAGCCGCGTCCAAGTTTTACGTATATATGGGCTAGAGCGAGTGCGTGCGCACTGTACACACACACACACACACACACAGACACACACACGGGTGTGAGCGAGGCGAGTCATTTTTCGGTATGATAAATTCGTTATGCAGTACTTATCGCGCCACACATTTTCCACTTATGGCGCCTTGAGCGAAGTGTCATACGATACGCACAGACGTAACGGCGCTATTTTAGATTTTATATGGGTAAGTTTTTTACGCGGTTTTATGCTCGTTCGGATACATTTATAAAGCTTCGAGGCACGTGTGTGCCTGACAAAATTTGTTACGAGCTGGTGTTCCTGCTATTTTATTTTACATATGCATGAATAGCCAAAAATGAGAGAGTGCACATTACAATGAGGTAATTAGAGATTTTGCGGTAGATTAAAATAAAACGAAATCAACTATTTCACCCGCTTATCGCGTATGATGTTCGTACGTGCTCAAAGTGTGTTTATTTTTACGCTTTACTGCCAAAAAAATGTATCTCATCTTGGCTCAAAGTACTTTTTCATCCTGCGTACAGCTGTGCAGTAGCAGCGCCATTTCATGCACACGCGTAATAAATGTAACGAATAAAATTATCATTTGCATCGATCATTCGTACCTCGAAATGTCAACGCCAGTAGCCGAGCGACGGGTACGATACAAAAACATGTAAATCGAAATGACTATACGTGTACGTACAGCATAAATTTATTAATGTAAAAGCCCGCCTCGAATACAGCAGGAGAATGCAAATCCCCCTGATTTAACAAATAGGCCCGATCCATCACTTGACAAAGCGCGCGCCGTTCGGATATCATTTCTTCGGTTGACCCACCCCTGCAACGAGGAAATTTCGTCGAAGTAATCTTCGACGAGCGAGAGAGAAATCAATGAGCAATATAGCAAAGAGAGGAGCAAAAAAAAGGCTTTTGTGTACACGACGAACGCCGACGTAATCCCCAAAATCCCATGTAAAGCAAGCCACTTTCAGGCGATCGTCTATGCGCGCTACCATTTATACGTTGCTCTGGCATAATCCAAGGAACATGTCGCTCCCTTCCCCTCCGCGCTCGAACTTCGGTGCTGCTGCTCTCCACGGAAGAGATTCGCCCTTACATCTTTTTCGTATACCAGCGCTGTCTCATTCATAACCTTATAAGGGTTAGTAGTTGTAAGGGCTGCAACGAACGAGCGTGTTTTTCTTCTCAGGGAAATCCATTTTCTCTCCCTGGCTCGGTGGAATCGGGCCATTTTTCTCGCCCAAGCGCTCGGTCAGTCGATCGAACGTGTTCGCTACGCGGAGAACGAACGAGGCGAGTACATTACTGTGTACATGCGGATGCATTAAAAAAAACTGCGAAAATGGCACTCGGTATAATCGCATCATTTCAAGAAAGTCACGCGAGTTATAAATCCCCCAAAAATTCCATTGCAATTAAAACATTTTTTCGTCAGTATTAAAGTTTTCCATTAGAGTGATGAAAAATGAAGCATGATAAGTCACTCGACGTTTAAAAAAATGTTAGTTAAATGCGCTTCATTCACTGTAGCGAAAGAAAATTAAGAATGGCATTTTGAATTGAATTTTACCATGTATTTAAATGGTAAAATTTTCAGCATTTTTCAAAATATTTGTAATTTAAAAAAAATTAAGACATCAATTCCTTTTTCCAAATTTCTTAGAATTTCGTTATGACGTGATGAATGTTTGCAATTTTCAAAATTCCTGAATTATTATCCTGAAAATGCATTGCTAGAAATTTTAGACAATTTTTTAGAATTTTCGAAATCTTCAGAATCGCAATATTAGGGATTTCGGTATTCTTCCTGAAATCTCAATTCTTGAATTTTGGAATACTATCCTGAAATTGCATTACTTGACTTAGAATTTACAAAATTCTCCGATAACAATTTTTGGAAGTACTTGGAATCTGAATTTTGGAATTCCAGAGAATTAGGATATCATCCATTTTTGCAATGAATCCTTGGAATTTCTTCAAAATCATGACGTCATGGACGATGGCAATTTTTAGTTTTTTTATAATTCTTTTTATCTTGTATTAGCATCAATCCTAAAAATTTGCGACATCATCAATTCTAAGAACTTATGTCGTCGTGGATTCCTGGAATATCCATAACGCCTTACTCTTCCGCTCTCACTGCAACGGTACGATATTACACCGTAACTTTATGGATAGCGATATTTATCAAAGTAGATAACGGCTGGTAAGAAAATGAGTAGGAGGAAGGAAGTACAAAAAAATTTTGCGGTTTTTTGCCGCTGCTATACTGCGCGCGCTCATTTATCCAGGCGTGTATATACATAGTGTAAGAAGAAAATCGATAATGCGCGAAGTAAAGTGATTTGGATACCTCTAGCTCTCTTGTGGTCTTCACGCTTCGTTTAAGCAAAGTGGCTTTAGCTACTTTTCCGTTTTTCTTCGCTCCCTGGCCCCCTACCTTACCTTGCGTATTTTTCTTCATTCGCGCATCGCACCGCCACATGTATGCTTCGACTAAGAGCATATGTGTGCAATTGTGACTTAAGATGTTAAGTCGCATTTCGAGCGCAGTTTGAGAATCTCTCTTTCTCTTTATTTTAGCTTGCGCGCTCTCTTTCTCCTCTATCTCCAGGGTAAACCGCACACAGTTTCGAGTCTTCCATTTAAACTAAAACTACATTAAGTTCAAGTGGCATCCTGCAAGTCTGTGTATATATGTGTACGCGCTGAAAAGTTTGTTGAAACCGTATACGACGACTGTGTATACTGCAGCGTTAAATGCGCGACTCCCTGATAAAAATTTGACATTTTCATAACTCACTTTGTTTATGTCGGCGGAAAATACTGGTTGAAAATTCGCTTACCTGAAACAGAGAGGAAGAAAACAATTAATGATGGCGATTGATGTGGTACAAGTGGCATATAAAATGATTACACTTTGTCAAAGCTAAAGGCATCATCAAACAGTTAATAATTGTCGCGGCACTAAGTGCCTGGCGCACTAAGTTCTCGGAGCAAAAGAAAGAAACGGGCAATTACTTCGCTAAGATTGTTGCGCAACTCGACTGCACTGCAATTATACATCGCTCCGACACATTATAACATTGAAAATTGATCGAAAAACTCATCGGGCATGCGACACAGAGAGAGAGAGAAATAAAGAGAGAATAAGAATCAATTCCAGCAAGAAAGGCATTTTTAATGTTACAAGGACAAAAACCCATTCAACTCGGTCAATTTTTCCATTCTGCCGAGCGCATAAGAGAATAAAGCCCATAACAGTGCAAGCGATAGAGAATGAGTGAGACCGAGAAAGAAAAGACTCGTTTCATCATTGTCCACTCGAGCACTTCCGAACAAGTCAGCTATAACGATCCAACGACAGCGCGCGACGCTTATATGTCCCAACGAAAGAGCGAGAGAGAATACATTTAGTACACTTTGATGAGCTACCTACTACGTTGTATTACGATGATTAAATGCGCGAACGAAGCGAGCAGCATCACACGCGCACCCAACACAGTGCACATAACACACACAAAAAAACAAAAACCAATGTGAATGAGTAAAAAGGCTATAAAAAATAAGAGAATGCGAACGAACTCGCTGCACTTCCTCTTTACCAATCAATTAACGAAATGACTGTGATATACAATTGCGTAGGCAAACAGAGACGAGATAAAAATGTGGAACGATAAACCCGCAGAGAAAAAATTCAATCTTCTTGAAAAGAGATACCTATACAGAGTCGTTTCACAAATGAAAATGGCTTTTCAGGGCGCTCGATATAGGGGAGGAGGAGAAACGAATCGTTTGCCACTCGCGAAATATCTTCAGGGGAAAATCTTGAACAATCTCGGGGTAGGTCGATCGGATAGAGCTGGATAGTTTGCATCTTCTCGAAAGCCGCACAATGCGCCACCACGCAGACACATGCGCACACAGAGAGTGTCATTTACGACGGTATTCGATGTTTATACACTCGCAACCCCTCACGTGCACACATACTCACATATACACAGACAGTCGTGAGAAAGAGAGAGAGAGAGAGAGCAATGCTCCCTCTCGGCCCTTTATATACACATGCAACTCTGATTTACGTTGCTTTAAGGCTTGTGACTTTAAAGGCCGATGCGCTGCTGTGCGCACACATACACGCGTGTCGGTAATGCAGATTTACTGCACACTCCCCAAGTACACTGCAGCAAGCACCAAGCAGAAGTAGAAGCAGCAGCAGCACCGTGTGTAAGGAACAGAGACACGCCAGGGCGAGAAATGGAAGCTTTTATCGTTTCTACTCGCTGATTTTGCCATGTATTTATGGGTAGTTGTAAACGTTCTCCTTCGCGCCTGCCACGTACCGCTGTGTTCTTGGAATGTCTTTTATTGCCTGGGTGCAAAGATTACTACCATACTGGGTGGTGGTGGTGCTAGACTGCCGTTGCTGGCGGTGGCAGCCTAGACCGTTCGAATTTCGGAAGTGGCGTTTATTGTAACAAAGTTTAATAATTAAACGTCAACAGTTGAAATGGCGAACGAGAAAGCGGAGGAAGCGAGAGAGCCAATAAAATACTTATCAGAATTAAAGCCGGCTCTCTCGGATCAGATCGCGTCGAGTCTAGGCTTATAATAAGTCTTACATAGCTAGTTTGAATGATAGCATCGCAGAGATGGGATAATTGTAATAGAGAAAAACGCCTTTCATACTGCTAGGAAAGTACAATTCAATTATCCGCATCGCGTCTCGAATCAATCTACCCGTCGTCAACACTGCTGATCTCGTAAACTTTGTCGCGCTGGACGGCGATCGACTCTCTCGCTCTCTCCCCTTCTTTCTCTCTTTTTCTATATATATTGCACTTTCAATCTACTTAAACCGCTTTGCTTTCGGCAGGAGCAGAAGCTGGCCTCGTCGCAAGCTACTTCTCTCCTTGCACTGCACAGGATCGCTGCAACTCAAGGCTCGCTCTCTCCGTAGCTACATCTCCCTCTTTCTGGCTGCTTAACTTCTTTGTAAACGTTCGCGCGCATAGAGAGAGAGCACAGCTACCCACTTTATTTTATCAGTCTGTTTCTCCATCGCGTAGACATAAATATATATAGATATACACATGAAACGTCTGTCTGCTTGTCTGTCTCTCTCGCATTTCCTCGGGGCTCTTTGGCCCAGCAGTAGCAGCAGCAGCAGCAGCAGGCTTGAGTACACATTAGCGAGAGCAGCTCACAGTAGATTCATCGCACGCTCGGCGCATTGTATTACTTCGGGTACGAGTAGTAGTCGAGGAGAGGAGCCCTCGATGTGCTCCGTTACCACTACTGCGTGCATAATTAACTTTGAACTCGTCGCGCAGACTCTCGCGCGCATAGGCACAGGCAACAGTAACAGCAGCAGTAGCAGCAAAAGCAGGAATAGCAGCCTTCGAAAGCTCGACGCGCATTTTTATACCTAGAGAGAGCTACTAAAGATTGTTTACTTACGACTGGCAGTAGTCGAGCTTTAGCTACTTACACCGCGATACGCAGCAGCGCAGCGCAGCACACAAACGCGTACAAAAGGGAGCAATGTCTTTATATAATATACCGAAGAGCGAGCCCTTTTCAGTCATGAAATATTTCACAGCAGCTCCAAGCAGCAGCTCCGCCAGCACCGGCAGCACCGGCATCGGCAGCATGAGCGGCAGCAACAGAGTTACTGCTACTATACCACTTTGCGAATTCATACGCGCAGCGCAGCCTATCATCATGCGATTCCCTCGAGTAGTAGGGTATATACGCGCGCACATAGCGTCTAGTGTACATACACACACAAGCGCGAGTGAATAGACGCGACTAGTCAATCGAATTCCGTAAGGAGTGAAGATGGGGAGAGAGCAAGAGGAAGGATGCGATGACGCTGGGATTCTCATGCCACCCCCAAGAAGCAGCAAGGTAAGAAAAAAATTTCCTACTCTCTCTCTCGTCTCTTATTGAGCCGTGACGAAACCTTGAGAGAGGGAAGAAAGACCTCTTGACAACGACTTCGACGACGACGACGACGAGGACGACGCCCGCTCGTTCCTTCGTTTCGCAAAAGATCTCAGGGATTTGCATTTCCGACGACGAGCTGTGCGCGCACGTGGCTACGTGCAACTCTCGAGGAAAATTCGACGCAGCTCCTTCTCACTTGCGCAATTCTTTGCCTTTTACTTACTTCCTCCTCTTTTTATCCGCCTCTCTCTTTTTCTCTTTTCCTCTCGTTGCCTATCTCTCTCTCGTTTTCTTTCGAGACTTTCATACCAAAGGTAAAAAGATATGGGAGCGAAATTCAATGTATGGTACGGGGCTGCGTGTATACGCTGGCAGGGTTACTTGCGCGCCGTACCGCACCGCTACTCAAAGCTTTGAAGGGTTTTGTAATTCCATGATGATATTAGCTGCTTAGCAATTGAAATTGAGATCTTTTGATTTACTTATTTTCTCGACACCCCAACCGGGCTGCGCCAGCAGTCGACTTTATTTTTCTTATTCAATTACTCCTCTCGATAAAAACACGCGCCTTGCTTTTCCCATCGGGCATCGACGAAACAATAATGCGACCGATAGCAAAAGTGATCTTTTACGTAACTAGATTTAGCTGTCGATGCAAGCTCGCTGAATTCGACTCGACAGCGTTGCCTCGAGTTTTGAAAAACGCTTTAAATTTTCATCCCATAACTAGAACGAGCGAATATGAAGCCCGCACAGGAAACGCCTAGGAAATGTACGAGAAGAAACTTTAAGCCATCTCAAGAGAGCCGAAGCAATGCTTTTCGCAGTTATGAAAATAACTTCACGCATCGCAAAGTATGAAATTAATAGTCCTCCTAGAGGCGATTCATTCAAATTCGCCGGGTTACGCTGAGATATTCAACTGGAAATTTTATTTTCGAAACTTTTTTAAAATTTCATATTCATTTGAAAAAATGTCTCAACGAACAATGTAGAGCATGTAGCGCAAAATATAACGCTGAGAATCATTTTTCGTTCGTTGCGTTCGTGCTCTTGACGCATCCTTATCTCTTTCTCTCTCTGCCTGCGAGGCTCCCTTCAATTTCGGGGAGGTATTGCAAAATACACAACAGCGTTTGTCGGCGCATTTGCAATTATGCAGAAGCATGCGCGGGCGCGTGGAGCAACGCTCGCAAGAATAAACTTTTCTTAGCCGAATAATTTCGATTTTCAAATAAAACACGCGACGCAAGGGTCGCGCGCGCTTGTCGTCTTGTAACCCTCTGCGCGCGCGTTTGATTATTATGGAGAGGAAGAAAGAAAGAAAAAAAAAAGAAGAAGCATAAGAGAATGTCTTCCGTCGCCGATGAGCAAACAAGAGGTGCCTTCATGCGTGTTACACACGGAAACGAAGCAGCCCTCTCTACTATATGTGCCGGGTGCGCGCGCGCGCCCGTGTGTTTGTATGTGTTTTATTGTGGAGATTTGCCAATGGCGTTCTGACTTTGCGGCGAACGCTCGACTGAGCACACGAGAATGGATCTTTCAGGTGAGTCAAACTTGGGTGGAGGAGTGCAGGAACGAATGTTTTCTCAAAGATGTTAAATTTGCCGAGTATTTTTTGAAGAGTCAACAAAACACCGCAGCTATTTTGTGGTGCTGGCAAAATGTCGAATATAAGAGAATTCACCGACGCAATCGAATTTTCCTAGAGCTCGAGCAGTGCAAGCAGTTAAAACGTCCAACACATAGTATACTCAACCCGTGGGGAAACGAGCGAACGAATTCGAACGAACGAGCGAACGAAAAAGCGGAAAGTAGAAATAAAAAAATGTATACCCCACGCTGCAGGACACGTAGAACCGTTGCGTAACAAATTACTCATTAAAGCTTTTGTGTAAGCTTGGAACGGTGGAGAGCTCGAACGTGGCGGCTGTGGCAGTATAGCGGCAGCAGCGGGAGCCCAGTGGTATAGCGTGTAGCATCACGCACATTCGGATCGCGTGACGCGATGAAATAATCGTCTCGATCCGTAAATTAAAGCCGAATGCAATGCAAGTGCGGCAGCAGCGCGCGGCTGTATTAGAGGGAATTTCGATGCCATGTGCCCCGAGGGCCTATCCTCGAGTGCGCAGCGAAGTATATACGCCAAGCAAGGTCGGCTTTTCGGAGACAGTGGTATAGAAGTAGTCGCAGTGCGCGCCAGTATATATATTGTGTGGGTGGAGTAAACTACGCTGGAAATTCGAAGTCTTGGCAGAGAAAGAGAGGGCGAGAGGAGAGTGAGAGAGAAAGAGAGGCTTGAAATTGCGGCGTTTCATTTTGCCGGATCAGATGTAATTTGGGCGCCTCTGCACAACTGTCAGGTGCCGTAGTTACTGCTGCTGCTGCTGCCACTGCCGACGCAGTAGAGAGTCGGCATATATACAGCGTATGATTTATGATTTTTAATGAGTTGGATTCGTTCGGCTGAAATCAAGCCCAACAGAGGGTAAATAACAAACAACGCTGATCGCCGGTATTCACCTAGTTTATGGAGTGCGATGGTGCAAAATTAAAATTTTTCACGTGGAAACGTGCAGGTTTTGATATGAAAACTAATGATAGTTGAAAAAAAAAGTTCAGCTTGTATTTTATGAACTTTTTCATTCATACATTCTCAAACATCGATGAACGAATCCATCGCAATTATGGTAACTGAAATTGAAATCAACATATTGTTGGAAAGAGCAGCGCGTTAAAATTATCCAAAAAAACAAAAACGTTTCGAAAGGGAGTAAAATCAAAAGCATCGAAGCGTAGAAAAAGAGATAAACAAAGAGATGGAATTCGACGCTGAGGGCATGGGACAACACACGGCGCAGTAGTAGCAGCAGCAACAGCAGCAGCAGCGACGCAACGCGAACGTCGCAGGGCCGCCAGGAGGAACGTGAATGGTGGTGCGCGGTGCGCATGCTGCTGCTGCTGCTGTACAACGTCGGGCTCAGGGAGTAGTCGATCAATAACACACCGCAGCGCGGCGCTGCCGGCGCGCCCTCTCGGTATCTCTCTCCTCTCTCTCTTTCTCTGTACATATTTTCGCCGTGTGCGCTGGGCACAACGTATAGTCAACGCGCGCATAGCATAGCTGCAGCGCCTATACCGCCACTACGGTTATACCGTATTAATGCGTGAAAAGCAAATCCAGGCTCGAACTGTCTGTGCTGCTGTTGCGTTGGCGCTATGATACGCGGCAGCGGACATCGACGTGAATGAGAGAGAGAGAGAGAAGCTTTGACAATGTGCCACACCGTGGCGGCGACCAGCCCCAAAAAAAGTGACGGTTATAAATATGGGAATTTTTTATCCTGCGCGAAGGAACCGACGCATCTATCTCTGCACTTTTGCAGGAGAATACACGTACACGCACGAGCGCACCCACTCACACGTACATACACACACGTGTTTTCAGGAGGTACTTGCATGTGTGCGCGCAGAAAAGTATATAGACGTATAAATATGAAAGATGGACAAAGAATAAGAGAGAGTAAAAGAGAGAGAGAGAGAGAAGTGGATGGTGTGTACGCGTGGAGCGCGCATGGGGTGGGGTGTGGAGGAGTAAGGCACAGGGAAAACCGCGCGCGAGAGCTTGAAAATCAATAAAATGCTTGCGCGCACGAGAGGAGTGAGAAAGAAAGAGAACCAGCGGCCCTCCATTTTCATTCTGTGCTTTTTTACTCGGGCGATTTTTCCTCGCTTGCAGCAGCAGAGGCAGTTTTTCTTTTGTTTTTTTTGCGTGTGAGTGTGTGTGCCTCTTCTCTACCGGTTCTTAGGTTATAGACATGCGAGAGAGAGAGAGAGAGAGAGAGAGAGAGAGAAAGAGCGAGAGAGAGATATCTATTTGTAAGGAAAATTGCACGATGCTCCGGGGGGCTAGTGTGCACGAGCTGCATTCATACACGTCGTCTCGTTCAGCCTTTTTGGTTATTAAATTATACTCGCGATTTTTCTTCTTGCGGTATACAAAAATCAATTTTTTTCGTGACCCTTTTTTGTTCCTTCGGGCCGTTTCAGGCGTGAAAATGAATCGTTTGAATTGGCGTAATGGATTTTTTTTTGTTGACCCGAAATTGTGATGAAAAAGAACACGGGTTCTTTTATGACAAATATTGAGAGTTATAGGTAGCGCCACTATTTAGCAAATCTCATTAATACATTCTACGCTTGGGAACAATTCATTTTATAGAAAGCAAACGTACGAATGCTATTAATTATGCAAGTAAGCTGCCATTACACAAAGCACACACACGCACTTGACCCGTATATTATGTTTATAGAAATACCTGAAATATCTGTCTCTATCATTGTTTGCGATTTGTGTTTACTTTGCGTTGGGCTTTATTTTTTGTACTTTCTCGTATTTTCTATTATTAAATGCGTCATATATTTCAGAGTGAGATCGCAGTTCTATAAACTTATTCGATACATATTTCTCGAAAGTTGTAAAAGCTTATTCTTTTTGCAATTAGTACACTGTACAAATTTGCTCTAATTAGAAGTGAAAAGATTGGATTTTTTCCCGAGTCTGGCTTTTTAAGCCTAAAAAAAAGAGGAGAAAGCCACTAGTGAATAACGGAGCTTTAAAGTTTCGACTAAAAAAGTAAAGTTGGGTCTGTTAAGTGCCTACTTGTACAGCGACGTTTTCTGGGATTATGGGTGTGTACGTACACATATAAACAAGACAGTTTATGTAAAAAATATGTATACACGGTGCGCATACGATGCGCAGTGCTATAGCAGTGAAAAAAAAAGGAAATTTCTCCCTCTCTTATACTGCCCCGTGTCGTTATGTACTCCTGTTAAAGTAGAAAGTCGACGCTGCTGGTGGTGGTGTTAGTAGTGGTGCGTTCTATTTTCATATCAGATTTCTCACTTTAGCAGTGTACAAGCGCGCGCTCATAGCTATACTTGCGCACAGAGAGAAACGGCAAAGACAGTGCGAAGCGTTTGTTCCATTAACGGAACAATGGAAAAGTGTGTATAAATATCTTTCCAGCATGTTGGAAGAAGCTCGGGTAGATTGAAAATAAAATCGGAAGAAGGAAAAAAGCATCAACGCGTATACACGTTGAGGATATCCAATCGGTTAATTCA
Organism: Trichogramma dendrolimi; assembly: GCA_034770305.1. Lineage (NCBI taxonomy): Eukaryota > Metazoa > Arthropoda > Insecta > Hymenoptera > Trichogrammatidae > Trichogramma > Trichogramma dendrolimi. Next base: position 755,878 of record JAPMIB010000068.1, on the reverse strand, counting down.
CCATCGTAAACACGACGAATCATCGATTAGCCTCGCGGCAACAAGATACATAATGACGCATCTGAAAGCAGCTTACGTATTTTTTTTTCATAACGCTCCTTTGACAAGATTATGCCGTCGGAAAAAAAATTCGTGACATCACGATGAAGTGTAATTGTATGTAACCAGTAATCGAACGAATGTATGAAAAAAGTTTTTGGTCGAAAAAAAAAAAAGATCGGCTACATAATGCCTCGGCGCGCATCGAATCTTTTCTCAACCCCGCAAGCGCTTTATATAAAAGAGCTTTTTTCGCTTGCAAGCTTGCAGCATCACAAGCGCGCGCGCGTGTCCGTTAAAAATTTCGGGCACGCAGCGTCGGTAACTTTTTTCCCGGTTTTTTTCCCTCTGTACATCTCCAATCTGCCGACCTGTGCAGTGGTATAACCGAGAGAGAGAGAGAAAAAAAGCTGCTCTCATCCATACAGCATGCAGGATGGAGCTTGCAAGCCGCGTCATCGCTCGAGAGAGAAAGAGAGAAGCCGCATATACGTATAATGCGGGAAACTAGGGCCATCGTCGACGCTTGCTCAACCATAAGTCGTCATTAGCGATTTACCGCTAAACCCAGATTTCGCGCTCGCTCTCTCTCTCTCTCACTCTACCCCCTCACCTTCTCCGCACTTGCCCCTTTTGCCTGCGCTCGTTAATCCGTACAGATCATTCAACCCTCCCTCATGTCGCTGCTGATGCTGCTGCTGCGTGAGAGCTGCTTCCTCTTCTGTCTTATAGTTTCGCACTATTACTATCTACCCCGCTCTATTTTCCCTCATTAGCTATCTTTGTGCAGTTTATATATCTATACGTGCAATTTAGGAAATTAAATGCGTGCCAGTTGAAACGGATTCCGTTAAATTATCGGCGATAAAACGAATTTTCACAGATTGACTAAGTGTATATAGGAAAGCTACTGCTACTACCGTTGCCAGGCGAGTCTATACACACAAACATCGTAGAGAAATCGAGGAAATGGTCATTAAGCGCTCGCGAAGACTTAATTATAATCAAAGCGGATATTTTGCTCTCGCTCGCGCGTATATATTCGAATCGACAGGCCGATATATATCGCGAAATCGACGTCTAGTGCGCCTCGCTCGTCCCCATGGACGAAGGATGTACGTGGCGTGCAATAATGAAATATATCGACTGGTCGTTAAAGAGTCAGCCGGTCCATTCGTTATAGGCTATTATAAATATCGATGACAATCTTGAAAATATACGTGTACGCGGGCGCGCGCGCGTGTGCGGTATAATGCCGTATCGTAGAGACTATATCGTTGCTGCCCGTACTCGTACCCTGGGCGCGCAAAATCCAATTATATTATCCACGAAAAGGAAGAAAAGCGTATATACATACTGCCGCGCCAACTGTCCGCTCTGGCGCACGTGTTCGCTTCTCTCGCTTCTCTCTCTCTCGGCATTATATACATAGACATGTACGGATGAACAAAAAAAAAGCCAAAGAGAACGAGAAGAGAGAGAAACATCGACAATGGTCGAGGATATTCGTGCGCAGCAGCTCGTGGAAAATCTTAATCCTAATCTCGATTTTACCCCTATATGTATTTCTTCTCGGTTTATATACACACACCCACTCTATTGTACGCACTATCTGTACGAGTGTGCACGTCTGTCCAGGCCTTTGTACTTGTGTGTGTATGTATGTGAGTGTGCAAACGTAGTTATTCCATCTCTCTTTACGCTTATCTTTGCGAAAGGAAAACTATTATACGCAGCGGCTGGATCCCCGTGTTCGCAACGTCAGCGCGTTACAAAAATAAAGCTACCGTGCGAGAGAGAAAGAGAGAGAACTGGGCGCGCTATATATACGTATAACGCGCGGCTCAAGGAAACGAGATTAGTATCGTAAAATCGAAGCAATATTATTATGATAGGGCGCGCAGATGATGCGGTTCGAGTATTCGAGAGCCGAGGCACAGACCGACGAAAATTCGCTAACTATAAGAATTACCTGCCCTATTACCCGCCTGCCAGCTCCTCTCGCGCGCGTATTATACATAAATGCATAAACATAACTCGAGAGAATTATTAGATCGCGAGCGAGGCCGAGAGTGCAGTAGGTATGTAGTATGTACTGCGCAAAACTGCACAAAATTTATTTTCTAGGTCAAGTGGTCTGCCCTTTGCTTTACGACCTTTTCAGAACTTACAAATGAGATTAACGAACGTGTACGCATATAAATATACCTTTGCAAATTTTAAATAAAATTTTATGATTATTAGAGCTATTACCGTTTCCCCGATGCGGTGAGTAAAACGCGGCTTTTAAAAACAAGTTATTCGACCGATCTTATCAGGTATTATCGAATTTCGAAGCGTGACAATTATTTTGAACATAAAAATTGGTCAATTTGCTTGAAAAAAGGCTAAAAAAAGCTAAAAAAAAATTAATATGCACGAAATTCGTTGAATACGGAACGGTTGAATATGGATGTTAAGCATATCAAGCTTTAATCCTGAAATGAAATAAAAAGCCTATTCATATTGGCGAAACGCCAGCGCTAGTACAATTTCTCGCCGCACGCTGTATGTTACGCCCGAAAATCCTCAATATTTCTCCGAAGTTAACCCGCAAGGATTTCACGACAACTTTATATTACTTTTTCGAAATTAAAAAAAGGCAATTTCGAGAGTCCTCTCTCAATTTAGGTCACACACGGAGAAGAGAGTGCGCGCACGGCATGTGTGACCGCGCACATACAAACGCAGTTAAACAACGTAAAAAGGGGACAGACATATCATTTTATGTTCCCCAGCGTTTATCGTTAAATGATACGACCGTCGGAAAATTTGTTTTTTTCTCCCCTTCAACCAGCTAATATTACGTAACCGCTTTTTTTACGCATCTCGAAAAAGCACGGCCTTTCTTTGAATACATTACAAAGAACTTACAAATACTTTGCAAACTGCGACAGTTACGTAAGTCACGCGTCCGAAACTCACGTCCAGAGTACATTATTAAGCGCGAGGGTCAACACGAAGGAGCCCCTATTTTTTCGAGCCCCCATTGGAAAATCATCTAAATCATTATCACCCATGCTTTTCAGGACATTTTTATCGCTACGGACCGGCCCACTAAAACTTGAATTTCATTCAAATTATGTCGCACATAGTCGAAGATTAATAGACCCATCGAATTCCCCCGGATGAAGAGACCAAACAAGAGTCGTCTCGACTGATATTCGCATAAGCGCGAGCACGACATACACGCCTACGACGACGACGTCGCCAGAGTAGCTCTGGTCTTTCTAACCTTGGAAGGGAGGAGGCGCGCGCAGGAGAGAGATACTTGGCATGCCGAACGTGTACGCTACATCGTGAAAAGACAAACGTTCCGGCGAGCCTTTACGTATGCGAGAGAACCGGTGGCGCGCTCTGCAGCAGCGCTTCTCGATTCTTTTATGGCTTTTGGTGTGCTCTCCTGCTGCTGCTGCTCTTCTACACGATTCGACGTTAAAGACGACAGTGTTTCGCTTGCTGCTCTGTGTCTCTTCCGATAATGAGATTGACGATTTCGTTGCACGTACGTGACGACGCCGGACCTTCTCTTCACGTCGCATGCGTCTCGAATGCTCAATGCGTATTTCACGGCGAATGGTCAGATAAGTGTCGAGAGTCAAAAGAAGGGTGTATTTTTTTCTGTCTCTCTCGTTCGAGTTACGTCTGGGACGCACACGCACACAGAGGAGCATTTTAAGGAGATAAGGCTCGCCTCTATGCCTCTGGGATCGTTTTTGATAGATTTTACGCGTGTATATAACGTCGAACGAGCGGGATTTGTTGCGTCTTATATCAATCATGCGGAACTTGCTTTACTCGAGCGAATAAGAGAAAAATGATTGAGTATAGTCGAAACGAGGCGCTCTCTCTTTCAAATATTCAATTTGAAATTATTCGCGCATACTTGGAAACATTCTTTCCCCGGGATTAACAGATGAGCGGAGATTCTATTACATGGAGAGCTAACTTGATGGATTAGTTTAAGCTCAACTAGACTGGATATTTGTATGATTCGCAGCGCACGGAGCTTTCGGTCGGATAAGTGAGTAGTTGACACGTATCTAACTTATTTACATCGACAAAGATAGAAGCCAAACATCTCGCTGCGTAAACTACGTAATATATAGCATTACCCCCGACTTTCTCGTTTTTTTTACTCCATCCCTCTCCCTCGTCGTCCTCCCACCACGCTTCCAGCTCGTGGCTCCATCGCAAAAAGAAGAAAATAAAATAAAATGATCCTCGAGCAGTCGCAAAAAGCACAAAAGTACAGAAAGAAAAGCGAAAGAATAAAATGAAATATACGTATAAAGGGAAAAAGTGAAAGGAGAAAGAGAGAAAATACGAGCCCAAGCTAAGAAAGGGCGGGGATAGGAAGGAGAGAGAGAGAGAGAACCATTCGAAGAGTCAACAGTGACTTCATCTTCGTCTTTGCCCTCAAGCGATTCATAAAGCGGCGACGACAACGATGCTTTATCAGAGCGACTCGAGAATGAAAGCTTTTATACGTATATGCGCGCAAGTTCGCGCTCGCGTACGCGTGTATTTTCCCTTACCCCTTATGTATATGGAGAAAAAAAGAGTGGAGGATTTGAAAAAGTTTAACTGACGGATGAACCGCCCAGATGAATTGATAAAGATTGCTGCTCGCGAGTTGCTGCTGTTCACGAGAAGTCTCTGATTCTGATGATTTTTTCTTTTAGCGCCCGAGTATACGCGATTTGATTGCCAAGTAAGTTTTCTCGAGTGATAAGGGACTCACTGGATGTAAATTACTTACGGAATTGAGAGAGAGCGACGATGCGAATACGCTAAAACGAGAGCGCAGATGTTGGAGGAGGAAAACTTTGCTTACCTGAAACAGAAAAAATGAATTCATGAGTATAATTATACATGGGTACATCGATTGATTCAGCTGACCATTTATTAAGTCAAACAATTCAGAGCTGCGGGTGTGGAGGAGAGGGAGGTTAAAAAGTTCGAACACGTCTACAGCAGCGCGTCATATTTTATTTGCTTTTTCACGCTCCCTCGCTGTTATTATCAACGGAAATTTTAAAAATGAGCCCCACAAGAGTCGTTCCATTTTGCCCGGCACAAACTGGCAGGCAGCCGCGTGTACGCACTTACAACAGAATATACATGGGCCATGTACAGATCGGAGTAGTAAATAAGCGTGTATTCGTCGAAAACGTCGATGCGTGACTTGCCCGAGCGCTGACTATATATATCGCACAATACAAGCATCCCCTAAATGTACAAACAAAGCTCCCAGCTGACCAAACGCGTTAATCACGTGCGCTACTGTGCAGTTACGAAGGTGCCAAAGTGCCTCCACAAACATCGAATCCCTCCCCCACCTCCCACCCCCTTTACCCCCTTATATGCTCGAGTTCGAATAATGAACTTTTCAAGCTTAACACATTTTTGCTTTATTATAGCTGCACTTCGGTACAATTTCGCGCATGATGCAAAATTATGCGCTCGTCTGCGTGTATAGGCGATTACATCGAATTTTCCAGTAAATTTATTTCTTATCGTTTAGATTCGTCGCTCGGCTACGCGTACATAACGTATATAACATTGTGCGCATGCAAAGCTACGCAACAAACCACGTATAATATATATACATAGGCCCGGCGTACTATACGACTCGAGCTCGTGTATACACACTTGATGCATATACCATGATGATGATGATGGTCGTCGATGTGCTTCTTTGTGCCCACCTAGTGCTGCAACTAATCAGGTGACACATGTTGGCCTGGCCAACCGCAGGATTAGGGACTGCTGTGCGAGCCGAAGCCGATCGATCGTCGTCGTTGCTGCTACTGCCGCTGCCGTCGTTGTTTCGACGAGTTTCGTTTTACGTCTATAAGGGGTCGGCTGTTGTGCGAGTTTGCATGATACTGATGGAACTTTGATGAGTAGCCAGCGTTAGTGCGGTAGCCAACCGGCCCCCGCCCCAACGGCCAAGCATTGCGCAAGAACTCGTTGTATATATATAACTACAGACGTTCTCGTCGGGGTTTCTTCTTTTTTTTCTCGAGACGTTCGCATTTTCTTTTTTCCGACTTGATTACTTTTTCAATGCCAGGAGCAGCTGTTAATTAGTCATATCTCAGCGACAAGCGGGTGAGGTGAGTCTTCGTAAGCAACTTATTAAAGCTATTAAAAACAACGCATGGGCTGCCGGTACACACTGTATACGTACGTCGAAGCGGCGTCGTCAGCGGCAAGTATTCCAATTTATAACGAGTTTGCTTGAATATGACGCTGGTAAACACGAACATAAATATTCATGAGCATCACATGTAATCATTACAAGTCCTTCCTTGTATACAGAGAGAGGAAGAGAGAGAAAGAGAGACAGAGACAGAGGCTGCCTCTGAGAGGAGAATGGCAGGGGAGAGTTTGCAACAATTACACGCGGAGTTGCGTAGCTTGTATAAACAGATATAAGATGAATGTTGGCGAGTAGCAGTGCCACCGCGGCGAACTGCCACACGGTGGAGGCTATCTAGCCCTCGCTGTATACGTAACAATGTTTACTCAGTGTTGTTAGAACTGCGGCTAAATTATGAAAACGAGCAGTCCAGTTTTAGTACTCTTCCTTTGCTCTCTCTTGCTATCATAAATATGCATAGAAAAGACGGATAAAGAAGGCCTCAAGGATCAACGGAATACGACATCTCTCAAGTTCAGTCGTCTCAGTTGTAGTCGTCTCCACTCTCTCTTTCCGCGAGGAAAGTGGGCTTGCGAGAGCGTATATTTTAACGGCTATAGACATTTAGTTTTAGAGTGCGATTGAATTAGAAATGGTCAATTTGACGGAGTATATTGGATTTAGGTGGAGCGCTTCGTGCACTTGATAATCGATTTTATTGCACGGTAAACATTTCGAGTTTAAAAATTAAAACATATATATACCTGCGCTGCTCGGGCTTTCGAGTATATTTTGAACATTTACCGACCTGAACTCTGAAGCATCATCTCGAGAACTGCACTCGAAAATTCAACGCCCGAGTAAATGACTGCCAGCGTTTAAAGTACTTGTGTTGGTTCTATAAGTAGTGATGGGTCGTTTTGGTCAGACACCTATAGCCAAATTTCGGACAAATGTTTGCTCATGAAAATAAATTTTTTTGCAAATTTATTTGAATGAATTGTCAAGCAAGCGATTAAATCTGACAGCGATAATAAGGAATTCTTATTTTTATGGATTAATTTGCCTTCGTTAGCTCAAAACATTAATTTTAAAAAGTGTAACATTAAACTTTACTCAAGGTAATTTATCGTAACGCTCGATCTCGAACTCATATCGCGTGTACATGCACGGCTGGACGGCCAATAATAGCTCGATCTTCGGTGCACTGCAATAGCAGCGCGCGCGGTGTCAAGCAAAGTTTTGATGCCAGAGAACTGCTGCACCCCCGCTAGCTGCGAGGACAGCCTTTTAACTTGAGCGTAATTGGCAAAGTGCGCGACGCACGTACGCGAAAAGAAAGCTCATAGCGATGATTAATTTCTAATGTGAAAGGGAAAGGGGGAGCTTCGGTACGCCCGGGGAACTTTGTCCTTTGACCGGTTTGTTTTCTCTTCTTCTTCAAGACTTTCCCGCTTGCCTCGTTTTTTTTTAGTTTCACAAGCTCAAGTTTTGCACGACGTTATTACTTTATTTTTCGCGTGTGAGTAAACCCAGCTGCGAGAGATGGTGTTATTGTTTGATTTGGCTCCAGAACTAAGTTAATTTTCTTCCTCGACCTTTTTTGGCCTATATAAGGTACGGGATTTGGTTGATTGAAATTTTTCCATTGCAAAGGTTATGCGGAACGAAAATATAAGTATTATAGGTTAATTGAAGAAGAATAATATTTGGATAACGTTGAGTGGAAAAATTCCAGAACGCGCTTCATTTTAAAATTACTGTAAGTAATAATTTTTTTCTTTTAAGTATAGTAATAATTTTTTTAAACTGTAGTATGTATCTTGAAAGCTTTGAATTTTTTTAATTTTATCCATCAAAGTGTTTGATGTAGTTTCAAATTTATTGCAAGTCATCAAGTATAACGCTTTGTTTTTTCACCATTAAAGGGCATCAGAAAATTTTCAAAAAGGAATATTTTATAAAACGTTATGCAATTCCAAATTCTCTGTTACATAAAAAAATACACTTCATAAAAATTGTACTTTTATACCTTAAAAAAGTGAGACATGCGATGCATAATATTTTAATTCATCCATCTATACCCTGCAAAATTAATAGGAAAAAAACGGAGCATACCGTGTCAAGCGAGACCGTTATTTGCTCAGTAGATTGAAAGTGAACAAAGCTCTTTAAATTATCGATTTTTCGTTCAACTTTATAATATCAAGCTGTAAGTTCATTTATATAAATAGACATGTGAATTCGTGTTATGTCCCTGATCATTTACATTTCGATCGTTCCATTTTACTTCAGCCACAAAAATCACAATAATGAAAACACAACTGATGGTCGATGATTGATATTTTAATTTAATTTAAAGAATTGGAGGAAATGGACACACTTAGAAACATAGACAGATAAAATATCTAAAAAGTCATTATTTATTGTAAAACATATACATAGAATATTTTAGAATTTATACATAATTCTAGGAGTTGTAAAAAGTATTAGCGAATTTCCCTTGCAAACTAATCGTACTCAAACGACATTAAAATCCGAACATGATCGTCTAATAATAGCTAAAAGAAGGGAAAAGTATTAATTTCATTCAATCTAAACGTCAAGTCATTCATAAGTATTTGCAGTATACCTGAATTTTTCGTTCTAAGTTCGCATTGGAACAAACACGGATTGAGATATCTCTTCCCAAATTGATCGCAAACTATATCTAGATTTTTTGGGCATAGACAAGGTTGTTGTCCAAGCGTAACAACAATCACGGACATGATGAAAATTCCAATCACTATTTTGTTCATTTTGATGTTTTGTTGATTCTCACAATTAAAAACGTTCTCTTCTTTCTGATTAGTTGAAGAACACTGAGTTCAATTAATTATTTTCTACGACTACAACGCAATAACACAGTTCTCAATGAAATCGGTAGACGGATTATCGATTCTTTTATATACATCGAAGCGATAAATAAAATGATAAATGGAACGACACGTATAGCAGCACGTCATGTGTAAAAAAAGCTAAGATTAGATTATCTATTATAATCGATTGAAATAGTCATCCGCTTTACCAACGTTAATCAAGTTCACTTGCAAATGTTGCGCTAATGTAAGTGTGATTTGTTTGTTTACGTACGGCCACAATGACAGCAGTTTGCAAGCATTCCAAATGTTTCGTGTGAATTTATCGTACACAAATAGTAACTATATGATTCATCTGTGTGATACATATTTTTTGATTCTACAGATAAAAGAGTTTGAGTTTTATAAACGTGCATGGCAATATTAAGAGTAATTGCATAGGAAGTTAAGCCCTCTTTTTTATCTTCAGAAAATTTTTTGTTGAACTTCGAAAAGCATTATGAAACCTCATTGCACCTGTCTTAGGTTTCATCAGTTGACAGAAAATATTTTTATATTGCAATAAATGTAGAAAAAATTTTTAATTAGAGAGATTCATTCAAAATTTAGAAAAAGAAAATGTGGTGCCCCACAAAAGAGCCTCAATAGACCATTGCCAAGAAAAAGATGGTCTACCTTTCTCTTATTTTTTGTATAACTTCAATATGATCTCTGTTCTTCTTATAATATGAGCTCTCAATATTTTTATTCTTAATGAATATACGTTAATATTACGCAAATTATTAAAAAATTTGCATAATTCAAGTAAAATGAGTAATTATCACCATTGTGTATTAAATGCAAAACTACATAATACCGAAGAGTCTAGCCGAGGTTACTTTAGGATTATTTTTAGGTAAGTACGGCAAGTAAGTTTCACGCAAAAAACAACTGCTGGCATAAGAACTTGGTAAAAGCCAGTAGTAATTTGTGTGTACTAACTACCAACGCGTACATTAAAAAACAAAACAAAAATCACGTCTGTGCAAATATATATACGTGTGCCAAGGGAAAAGAGAGAATCAAAGATTTATTCAACACAATGTAAGAGTTAGAAAAAGAGAGAAAGAAGGTAGAGTTTTTATTTAGGCTCGTTAACTACCAGTTGCAGCTCTCTGAATACGACGACCATACAAATAGCTGCAGCACCTGAAGGATAGTTGATGCAGCTCAAAGAGAATTTCGTACACATGTTTTCTCTCAAGCGGGGGTATTGTCTAAAGAGAAAAAAAGTAAAAATGAAACGAAAATCGCTTGGATTATACACGTACAAGTTGCGATGCGAAAAAAGTAAACGCCTGGATGCTCTTCGGTTGTACTATGGTATACCTACAACAATTTTCTTACACACGCCAAGAGAAGCCTTGAACTTGCCTTACACTGTAATTGAATTGAAAAATTGTGAGCTCTGACGTACTCCTTAGCGCTTTTGTAATAGAAAAATGCGTTTTCTGTCGTTTTTTCTCTCGTCCCCTCCCCCTCACTCGCTTATTTTTTTTTCCAAGAGCGCACCCATTTGTTTTCCGTAGCTCTCAGTTGCTGCTCTTTTCTTTCATAACCGTGCTTCATCTTTAAATTTTACGGACAAGTTTTTGCAGCTTTTAAAGAGCATGAGCTCGGTATTTTTTCTTTTTATTTTAGCTGCGACTGCTGGGATACAAGCCGCTAGATGAAGCAAAGTTCTTATTAACTTCGAGAATAATGAAGTCTCGGATGAATTTTTTTTCTTGAAAAGGTCGAAAAAAATTATCTTCCAAATTGTTCTGGCTTTTGAAGTTGTGTTGCGGCAGCAAATTTTGCAACTGACCAGAAAATTACTTTTGTTATGCCATGGGAGGGAAAAAGGCTGCCTAATTGAATCTTTCCCTTGCTTACTTGCGCTCGCCTCTGAGCGTCTCGATGAGTTTTTAAAGTCATTATTCATTTTACAAACGAGTTTAGTGCACAAGTGCGTGCTACACACAATATTGCCCGGCTTTTTATAAAGCTTATTAGTGTAGCATTTTGTTTTTCTATCAATAGGTAAAATATCAAGTCCCCCGGTCGTATTTTATTCGATTTACTTTTCGTTTCCTTTTTTTTCGAAGATAAAGTTAATTTTTAGTTTCAAAAAAAAGCAAGCGTAGTAAATAAATTTGTTTTTCAATCTCTCCACTAGCTTGTTAAGTAATTCAATAAAATGAAAAATTAAATTTTCAATGGTTATGTGCACGTGAAATAAACTTTTGTGCAACATCATAACTCTGGAGTATGCATCTCAAGTCTGCATTAGAAACTTTGCAGTGTACCTATGCAGTGTTCCTATACGTATATAGAGAAAAAAGGGGCACATAAATAATTATCTAGCCTCACAAACTCAGCTGAATTTCTCTTCCTTTTTTTTTCTTCTTTACTATATGTCTCTCTTAAGTTCTGCAGCAATAACTCTTTTAATCCTAAGGAGCAAGACGTAGAGCTCCGCCGAGGTGTTTAGAAAATTTAGACTTTTTAACGAAGGTCAAGTGAGAAAACGCCTCGAGCACGGGCAAGATATAATAAAACTTCATTAAGCTCAACGGGAGTTCACTGGGAGCTAACTTGCGTGACTATTTTTGCATATATTTATACGCGATGATGAACTTCTATGACACAGTTTTTGCACTCTTTATCGCGTTGTTTTAAAGCACATGAAAGTATCTTGATCAACTATCATTTAAATTAAAATATACGAGTACGAGCGATTAATTTTTCACTCGCTAATCATAAGCATCTGGCGAAAAGACAAAAGCAGTGCGCACGGAAGGCTTGCCGAATTTTCTCACAATTTTGCCCAAATAAACTCTCCACTTTACATTTTCCACCGGTACTTACGACAGTCGTGCTAAATTTTCTCCGTTAATCCTGTGGAACAATTAGCCGCGCGTGCGCTCGCGCGCTAATTCCAGTTCACGAGGATTTTGGCGCACGTTCGATTTAGCAGAGCTTTTAAAATAGATCGAAGCGCGATGCTACTTCGCCACCGACGCTGCTGCACGTTTCGAAACTTTGAAAGCAAAAGATGGAAAAAAAGAGCGTCATCATCGTACTGTGCGACAACAATAGCTTACGGACGTACGCACACACACGTACACAAGTATAGCAAGCGCATGAAAGTAGCAGCATAGAAACGCGCGCAGTATTTTTAGCTTCATTCCAATCCAGCGACTTTTCTGCCATCTGCAATTAGTCAGAGCCAGAACACTCCGAGAGAGAAGAGAAGAGAGAGAAAGAGAGACTTTATATACCTACTGTGTTAAAGGAAGCGGCGATGCTAGCAGCTAGCACCCAGCTAGCAGGTTTTTTTTAAACACTGCAAAACTACCGTCCGCTCGGCAAGCGGCGAACTTTGTCCGGGAAAGCAGAAGCGGAAAAGTCACAAGAAAAAGCTTCAGCTATAGAATTTATAGCCCGTGTACAAGCCCTCTGTGCTATATGTGCTGCTGCTGCTACTACTACGGTACTGCGCGCCACCAAGCTGCCAGAGAAAATGTGTCGTTTATTCGATTTTTGCCACTTATTTCTTAGTTTTTCCCTGATATTTCCTTCCGCGGTCATCGCTTGGTGTAAAAAGTATAATAATAACAAATAAACTAGCGAAATGCACGCCTGACAACATTTTTCATCCTTATTATCGTTATTGTCGATCCCGTGAGTTTGATATATAATCGGTAAATTTTTCTATAATAAAAAATTGGCATGCGCGTTTGACTTTAATCGCTCGAGTTAAGCGCTTTCGATAAAGTTACACGTGCACACACACACACAAACACACAAACTCGACGGTCGCAGTTGTCGTTTCTTTATTATTTCAAAGAAGTGTAAGTAAGCTTTGTGAATGTACACATTCGCGATTACGTTCGTATGTTAGTAAATATATATAATGCAGTACACGCGCAGTATATATGTCGATGAAGTTAGCTGGCTGGAAAGGTAGCTGCGCTGCACGCGCACTATGTATGTATATGTAGGTAGGGAGACTAATTGCCACTCGTGCTACTGCTTTTCTCTTTCTTTCTTTCTTCTTCGCCTTTTCTTTTTTTTTTATTCTTATTTTTCGTCTTCTTTGTTTTTCTCCGGCGCCAGTGCCACTATAAGAATTGATTTTTACAAAGCTCTCGCTCGCGCGTACTCCTCGACTATATACTGCGGCTGTTGAGCTGCTAGTAGTTTTTTTACCCCCCCCCCCCCCCCCGTCAAAAATAAAATAAAAAACGGTTTACGTAAAAAAACGCGCAAGGGAGAAAATATTATTTGATACCGTGCACACCGTTCGAGTATTTCTAATTTTTAACTCAATTTGTAAAAGCTAGAAAATAGTCACTGCAAAGTTATAAGCTCCTGTACGGCGGCAGTTTATTGGAATACTTTCTGGTATACGCGATGTATAGGGCTACACGTTAAAACGGAATATTCAGTGCCAAAGTTGGGGGAAAAATTTTTTTAAACTCGTCAAAATCTCATAGGCAAGTTCGCTCTAGGGCCGACAACAAAAAAAAAAGAAAGAAAACCTACGCTCGCGAGAATGAGCTTTGAAGCTCACGCGATAAATCTTGCTGCACCTTTTCTTCCTGTGTGTATGTCTGTATATAGATATACTTACGCGAGTATAGCGTACCAAGAAAAAGTAAAAAAAAACGAATAAGAAGAAGACGAAGGTAAAATACAACGTAGAAGTGATCTTGAAGGGGTATACAGTATACACACTCACACACATACATATAGACGCTCAAGCTGGCATACACAAGCTCTGCAGACAAGAACGCGTCGTGCGATAAATATTTCCGTGTCTAGAAGAGATTGCCCATAGGGTGCTAGAGACTATGGGCTGTGTGTGTTGTTGCTGCTACTGCTTGGTGGTTGTTTGCTTCATTCAAGAAAAATGCGCAGTCGAGTGGCATTTCAGAACTGCTTGGCCTCATGCTGATTTATTTCCACGCGACCTCAGCAGATTTTCTTTTACATTTTTCATATGCACATAACGCGCGCGCACAGCCCGGACGCGCGCACGACGTATCTTTTTATATTGCGAATTAAAAACTCAAATATTGCGCGCGTTTGAAGTTTCCGTTTAATACTGCAACGAGCATACATAATCAGCTGCTGCGCTGCAACCTAATTTCTCTCAGGATAACTTGCACGGCCCTTTTATATTCAATAGCGCGCGCTACATAGACCCAGCTTTTAATTAGTCGCTGCAAACGCGCGCGCGCGCATAGGACAAGGCTCGGAAATATATATTGGTAAGTATAAAGTAGCAATGGAAAGCGCCGGCATATAACGTCTAATTACTGGAGCGCGCGCGCGACCTTCTCCACAGGGCGGTGCGGCGCTTTTCTCCAAGTTCTGTCTCTCTCGCAAGCCGAAGGTTGTGAAACAAGGTTCAGATACTGCCGAGCATGAAAGTCAGAACAGAAAAGCCACGTAGTAGTACAAGAGAGATAGAGAGAGAAGGAAGCTCTCTCAGAAGCACACGAGAATGTGCGCAATCACGGAAACCTCGACAAAGAGAGGATATAATTTACCTCATTTCTAATAGTATTACGCACAAGGCAAAAGGAGAGTAAAGTACTAAGCAAGGCAGACACGTGTGAATTTTAAAAGACGCAGACAGAGCGCGCGGGGCTGAAGCTGCTGCTGCGGCTGCTGCACATACCTCGGATTCTGGGGGATTAAGTTTGACGTTTTTTTTGTGCGGCAATTTTGACACATCCCCAACACACGAAATTGATTAATAATACACGCGAGATTATTCAGACACATAGCTTGTGTATGCGGTGGCGGCCCCGTCGTCGTAATGATTATCCGATTTCTCTTACACGAGCGACACATACCCGCGCGTACTGCTCGTGTGCACATGCACACACACTAACAATTGTGCGCGCGAAGCAGACTTGGAGAAAGGGATAAGATTACCTTTGCTCGTTGCCGCGTGCACACCCTTCGCTATATATTCTCGTGCACACTCGGAATCTTGAGTGGGTGTGAGATGCTGGCGTCTGCGTGTATATGTATGTGTACGTGTGTATAATATATACATATATCACAGCCAGTATATGTATTCACTTGTACTCCCAAAGGGATAGAAGCTCTGACGTAGAAACTGCTAGAAGGAGAGAGATTTGATAATCCGATAAGATGCAATTTAATTGAATGCATTATTATGGCGCTGTACACTTGCGCTCGTTCGGCGCTTGTTCGCCTTGAGAGTTCAGAGCTCGGAGCTTTTTATGTCATCTAGACCACGATGGCGCTTCTCAAAGGCGCAATTTTTTGCCGAAGGTGACACTTGTTCTTGAATAGAATCGAATTAATTTAAACGTCGTTTGGGCGCGAAAACTATTATAACAATTACGTCGGTGGGACCCACGCGTACAATGGGGAAGCTTCGCAAAGATATATATACAACACGCACACATACACACACAATTTTGTGGCATCTATATACAATATAATAGATTCATAGAACTTCGGGCGTAGAGTTGTATTTCACTTTCTCCCTGTATACAGTACGGTAATGTATGTATGCATGGATGTGTATGTACGTATGTATATGTATGTCGCCCAAGCAACAATGGAGCAAATAGAAGCTATTGTTTATCAAGTCCTCAATAGCCGTAGACTAGAGGGTCCGACTATCGCTTGATGCTTGTTGCTCAAGACATTAATTGTGCTCAAATGTACTTACTCATACATATATACATACACAATTATATTATGTGTTCTATGTGGGTATATGTATTCAAGCACGAGGATGTATATTTGATAATCTGTGCGCTTGATCAATCGATTTTTCCCTTTTTTTGACTTGGTGTTGCATTTCTAAAACATCATGAAAAATGAATTCATTTTCCATGTAGAAATACTCAACATTTTATGCTGAGTTTTGGGCTACGCAACAGTAGCTTGGCCATCAAAGGGCCATTGAAAATGGACGTATACTAACCAAAAGTGTAACGTTTTTTTCCCACATTTTATGGACATATGATACCCTACGTTTTTCGACTACTTGATCAAAAAAATCAATGCAATAATTATTCTTTAACCCTTGCTTTAATTTATACTATCATTTCAACTTTGTCACTTGCAGATTTATAGATAAAAGTACTTGTCTTCTGGTGGTGGTGACTTGAAGTAGTATTATCTTATTTAAAGAGGCTGGAAATTTTGTTTGAAACAATAAAACTGATACTTTAAGATCATTTGAAATGCGCTTTATATTTATGACATTGTAACAGAATAAGTATAACAGAAAAATAACCAAGAACAAGCCAATAAATGGTTACACATTCGAAAAAAATTTAAATGGTAATTTTTTTAATCATTAGGTCATTTATTGATAATATTGAGCGTTTCTAACAGGGTTTCGAATTCACATATGACTCTTCTAAACACTATTTAACCTGCATTATTAAAGTAGTCCTACGAGTTTTTAAGTACGAATTCATCAAATCTATTCTCACTTTATTAACCTCGTGTACCTCTCGCAATTTTATTCGTCTTGTTGAGTCATCATTTGTGCACTCATACGTTCGCTCGCATGCATATGAAGCCTTCAAATAATAATTTGACCTATTTTCAAAGGAGAGCTAGAGGAAGAAGAGTAGCAACTCGCGTCATGATTGTACATTATACATCATATTTATACCTATACACATCGTACCAGGCGTATATAACGTATACACGTGGAACACGCACAAAACAAAAACAAGAGTAATAAATAATCCTCCCATGACGCCCGCACATTCTACATGCAAAATATAATATACAATTCCGCACAGCTCGGGTACTTGTCATCTTCTTCTCCCGCGGTACTACACGCGGTGTCCAGTCGTGCATTCAACATTTTACAAAATTAACGCACGGCTGTGACGTATAATTCAGGAATATATTATACCTATATATATATGTATAAATGTACGTGCGCCTGTGTGTGCGCAGAAACAACAAAGGAACTTAATTGAATCATCATAAAATCATTCCTTCTCGCTTCTCAAACGATATATACACGTATAAAATATAAATATATATCTAATATGAATTCCAGTCGGCCTCTCTTCGGTGCGGCGAACCTAACTTTCCGACCGGTCGCTGCAGCACAAAACTTTGGGGTCAATTGAGCTCCGCAGCAGCGAAAATTTTACCGATTTATCGACGCGTACGGCTGGGAGCGCGCGTAGCAGACCCAGCTGAAGGGTTAGTTCGGCTTAATTATCTTGCCCAGTAAAGTGCAAAGAGACTTTATCCAAGCGCGAGTCTTCTCTTCTCGTTCATTGAACGATTCGACTCGTTGTATGCATACTATAGCGTAGTTAGATCTACGGTGCTCCTCCTGATTCTTAGGATACAGGAGCTATTTAATATGTTTCACTGCTTTGAATTACAAATTACACATGGGGTCGTTTCAATTTACGCGTACATGCACATACCTTTACTCGAGGTGCACGTCTGCAAGTCATAACTCTAACCTTCCGAAAAGAAAATGATATCTTTTGATGGATATCCACATTGATAATTAAATTGAACTGCTACATCTCTCTTAGAAATTCTCAACATTAATAATAGTCTAATTACGAAAAAATGATCATTTGAAATGTTTTATGTTACATAGCATTAGTTTACTGGTTTTATGGACAATTTTTTTTACACTTATTTTGAAAATACTAAGCGCCTTATAAATGACCTAAAGATGGTAATTTAATGGTTTCGAGAATTAGACCATTTTAAATACAATAATTCCAGTTTAAGCCTCCACCGCTAGATGGCGAATACTTTTATCTGTAAATCTGCAAGTGGCAAAATAGAAATAATAGTATAAATCCAAGTATAAGCACTATTTGAAAAGATCTTACAAATTCTATCACCCTTTAAATATTTCCCCACGTGTATTTCCAAATAATTTGAGATACGGGAACGGATACATGGATTTTCAAAAATTCAGATATATGTATTGATTAACGTTGGACAAGAAGTTCTGTACAATACATGAAAAACATTTCAATACTTCGATAAATTCGATAATGAAATTAAAATGCTATTAGCACAATTTTTGCGCAACGAGAATTGGATAAATAAAGCAACCTTCAATAATTTTGACATTGTTTTTCGTTAAATTTTGTATGAAAACAGACGTATAGAAAACACGCGAATTTTTTTCCGTAAAATCCATTGTGAACTCTACATTTCATATAAAGGAAAAATAAATGCGCGATAAAATTAAAAAGTAAAAAAAAGATTCGGAGCGCCGCTGCACAAAGCGATTCTTTATGCGCTCGATCGCGACCTAAATCTAAAAATCATTTTTCATCGAAAGAGATAACATTATTCCGTCCTGAATCTCAGACCCTCTATCCGTTTGGCTCATATTTTCGCCTCATATACATAATATGTAAAGAGTCTTCTTGATTCGCATGGATATATACGTTCTGGGATTTTCACGCTTGCGCACAGAGTGTACTTTGTGAAGCGAATGGAAGGAGGATCTAAAGAGTAAAAACTCGGAGGGCGCAAGGCTCTCAATATTACGTTTTCGTAAATTGGAAGAATGCACTTATTGCAGCTGAGCAAGTCTCGTGGAAGTAATGCGTTCGCGCGCCGTGCGCTGCGACGGAGGATCTTTGTAGCACTCCTGGCGCGCGAGCTTGAGCTTCCTTTTCAGCCAAATCGAGCGTGTAGCGAGGTTCTCCGAGAGAGAAGAAAACGAGCGACGATTATCTTTTATTTATTACGGCCGCTTCATTCGTAGTAGTGCGCCGCGCGCATATGCGAGTCGAGTCTCGAGTAGGCGAGATTTTGCGCTAAAAGTACTTTCGCGCGAAAATACTTGTGGATACTCCGTTGTAATGCGCATTAATTGAGAAGTATCTCTCGAGTTGCTTGAGCTTATTTTTTACTTCTTCTTCTTTTGCAAGCTCTAGGCTCTTTTTGATCTCTCAAGCGCATTTTAATTTTTTTTCACAAGCTATGTAGCTCAGCTTTTGCAAAAAAATTATTGCACTCGGTTGGCGGTTATGAAAAATGTTGAGAAAAAAAAAATTACACTCCAGAACGCTGCAAAAACTTGCATAAAAATGTCTCAATTACATTCCTTTTTCTTTTGGGTAATAATAAAAAAAAAGTGCGACTCTCGTGTGCCCATGTTTATAGAGAATACGCGAAAGCATCGTCACCGTAAGGTACATTAAAAAAAGCCCCAACACGTGAGTGTGTCAATATACTCTTTGTATAAACATAAACTCTGAGGTCTTTTTGCGCGTTTAACGTCGCTGAACTTAAATACTATCGGGCCATCGCGTTAAAAAAAAAAAAGAAAAAAAAGAAGAAGAAAAGATAAGTAAGCGTATAGCGCGCGCGACTGTACAATCTAAAGTATATCACGCAATATCAACAAACCTTTAAGAGGCCTCCTTTATTATCACTCTTAAGAGCCTGTGCTCGCACGCTATCACCAACACATCCACACACATACAGGGTTTATATATAATACACACGACCGGTATCACGGGTCAGCCTATAAAAAGTTGTACGTATACTCCTATACATGTATAGCGTAGCAGATAAAGAGCCCTGGGTACTGCACACGGGGCTGAAAGGGGCATTCGTCGTCGTCGTCGTCGTCGGCGGCGGCGGCGGCAGGCAACGCACTAAGAGTGAAGTTATAAAGAAAAAGCTATACACGCACGAAGCGTAAAAGCCCATCGGAAATTGCAAAGATTACAGAACGTGGTGGTGTGCAGGGGGGAACCTCTCATTCTCTCTCTCTCTCTCTCTCGTTTCTCGCTGCACAGTGTATGACGACCATGTAGACGACGTTGTTACGTGTAGCTTTGTATGCGCTATACAAGCGTGTGCCATGTACGTATATACTTAGTCGGTCAAGTGGCTTTTAAATGCGATGTATGCTGCTGCTGCTGCCGCTGCGCTACTGCTGTTGACGATACTGGTGGTGGTGCTGGTGTTGCATTGCTCTGCTGCCTGGGCACTGCTGCGACGTTGCGTTGCTCTGCGTGCTGCATACGAGCTGCGATTAAATACTTCACTCTCGTTGAATGTATTTTAAAAGGCAGTTGAACGTCACCGAGTCAAAATTAAATTAGCTTTTATACATGTATGAGAGTAGAGCGAGAGAGCTCGACGAGAACGTCGTCGTATCGAAGTTTCGCGTGAAGTTGGAAAATTTATTTGAAATCATTCGGAACGCGAGTACGCGTTGGAAACTCTCGAGCACATTTTTTTCAGTTTGTATAAATCGAAGAAAAACTGCACCAACGCGCGTGCACAGTACGCGTATCGAGAAAGAACATTTTAAAAATTTTTTACACGTAATTCATAGTCGTAATGTAAGGCAATCTTTGCTCTTCCGTGCGCGCCCTTTCAATGTAAATACTCTCGCTCTTCAGAGCTGCACGCAAATACACACGCGTACAAGATTTTTTTTTCGTACATAAAAGAAGCGTATATCTCACTGTGCACACTAACAACGGCGCTGCAGACCAAGTGTAGAATAAAATGCACGAGCGAATTGGCTTATCCGCGAGCTTATATACATAAAATTGATATTTACACGCACTCGAAGACCATTAACGCGCAATTGCGTGCCTCCGGTGCGACGTCGTCTTGACACGCGCGCGCGCGCTCACTTCTGCATATCTATCGGAAGTATATATTCGAGTGCTCGTGAATGCTACATCGTAACTTTCTCGAATGGCAGCGAATTAAAAGTTAACAACTTCATTCAATCGTTCCACACAGTTCGATGCGTCTCTCCACGCATATGCGTTCTAGAATATTACTCACGTTACGCGTTACTATCTGTATCTGTATTCATATAAAATGGACAAATTTCAACAAATCTCGATCTACATCGTTAGGTCGATTTCTGCGTCAAGAAAAATTATCGCTTTCTAAAATCATCATTGGACGATGTCGTAAGTCATAATAGAAATAAATTCCAACGCACTTCCTTGTTCAAATCCATGCTTTTATTTATACATTGTTTTTCTTTTTGCCACTTGCAGATTCACAGATGAAGGTACTTGCCATCTGGTGATGGAGACTCAAAGTTATAATATCATCGCATTTAAAGTTCTAAAAATTTTGTTTGGAACAATTAAATTGTCACTTTCAGATAATTTAAAATGAGCTTTATACTTGTAACACAATTGTAACAAAAAAGTAGCTAAAAACAAGTCAAAATTTCAAACTACTAGTTCAAATTCTGTTCAAGTTTTAGTTGCTCGAAGTATCTTGAATGGGATTAGTACACGAGAAAATGAATAAGAAAGAAAACGATGACATAACACACAGCAAATGACACTTTTTACTCGGCGATGTACCAGAATGGAAGAAAAATCAATAAACCCGGTCGTGCAGCCGAGCCACTGCGTATGCGGACCTATTTTCCATTTTATTTCCGTGTGCTTCGTGCCCGCGCCGCGTATAAAAATACCGGGGCATTTTGAACGCGGCGACGACGGGCACTCCTGCGAACATAATGAAACTCGATAAGTCATTGGGTAAGTTGCGAATCGATCAAAGAATCGACCTCCGAGAATACCTCTCCACGGGTGCGCGCTCCCGTGTACGTATAACTAAAGGCATTTGCCGCCACCTTCCGACATCAAGCTCGCAGGGAGGGAGAGAGAGATCTTGTCATCTCAAGAATTCTCATGTCTCTTTCTTCCGCGTTCTCAGCTCTCGCTTGGTTCTCTCTGCTACCTGGTGTATGGTCGTGCTGCCCCGTTGCAACTCGAACTTTACGCGTTCAAAATGTTAAGACACGAAAGCTCGCGGGAATCGAAGCTTTCCGAAGACGCAAGCGTCCGCTTAATGCATGGAGAAAAGACGGCTCTGCAAAATCTTTATACTGCACCTCAGTATTATAGACATTGGCAAGCCAAAGCTATACACACCGACTCTGACTTGCGGCTTGATCGCCATCTTATATAGCTTCAATTACTACTACTGCTGCTGCTGCTGCTATACTACTACCACTACTACTGGCGGCACACGATAGAGAGGCAGTGCATGCATTTGAAGCTTTAAAGTAAAGAGAGAGAGAATCAAACGCCTCTCTCTCTCTCTCTCTCTAGTTGATGCTGTAAAATTATTAACGACCCTCTTATACTCTGTGCCGCAATGAAGAGCTGGGATAAGAGATGCTTGTACGCGTGTGTGTGTGCTCGCACAAGTCTGTATAAATCGTGAAAGACGATAGTATTAAAGGTTTATAGTCGACCCTTTTCCACTGCAGCACGTATATTCCGAGAGATTCGAGAGATTTTTCTGGAAAAAAAATAAAACGCGAAACGATGCTAAATCGACGATCTGTTCTAATATCACATATACGAACGCAATATCATTCACTTATCGAATCGTATTATTATGCGGTAGTAAGCTGTACTGTACGCCACGATACGCATTATGCTCTCCTGCATGCAACGACACTACAATTATCGAATTTCTACATATTCGTACAAATATAGTATAAACCCGCGTGCGAAGGAAATAAACCATTGTTTCCAATAAATTTTGATACGGACATTATATATAATGTATATTTGCAAAAACAGCAATGGCTGCAGATAAAGCGCCTTGCGTGTCTCGCATACGAGTCTGTGAGCATGTGCGTATCATTGTGTGCCCCGAGTTTATATATAAATGATATCGAATAGTAATGACATCTCTCGCGAGTCGCGCTTACACGCGCGTACGCACAGACGTATATACACTCACGCGCAGGTAAAACATAGGCTACAATATGAACTCTGATTATTCGGTCTATTGGAGCTTTGCGCTTCGTCGATAAACTGCACACGCGACTGATCACAAGCCGTGTGTACGCTTGTGCGTGTGTGTGAGTGGGTGCGCAGGCAGCAGCACTTTACCTGCCGTTCGCGCAATTATATACATATAATAGCATTTCATATTCACAAACGAGATTATTTTATTTGTTTTTTGTGCGCACGTGTGTATGCCGCTGCATCCGATGAGACTAATTATTCGCTCGGAAATGTTTCCAACGTTCGATAAACGACAAAACGACAAACCAAATGGAGATGATTGGTGCATGTTGCTAATATAATGATTTCACAGCACCACAATCAGTCAGGAATTACATTTAGCCAATTTTCTTTTTTAAAGAAATTTGCTTGTCGCGCAATTAGTCTCGTTTTGGGTATTAGCAGCGTGACGTGCCAGTATTTTGACAGCTAACACAATCTAAATTATATCGAATTCATTGCTACATTCGTCCTTGAGAAGAGATATCTGGACGTTAATATTACAACATCATCCATCGAAATTTCCCATTCCATCTAACCAGAATAATTTTAGATCTTACGAAACCCAGAGTTGCGAATTCATTCGCCACAGTATTGAAATTTCTCCGCTCTTCTCTATTTTCTACAAATTTCCGCAATCAAGCTCGTCCCAGTAAAATAAGACATCGCTATAAACAAGAATCGATTCAGACCAATATAGCGCGAGCATTATCGTGCCACAACTACGACGACAACGACAAAATGAAGCAAGAAAACCTCAAAGCGCGGAGATGCAGCGGACGAAAAAAAAAGAAGCGAAGTCGAGCTAAGAGACTCTCGTAGAAGAAAGGTATGGCCGGTCCAACTCGAACGCGCGCCGCGTAATACCAAAGTTTCCTCGTTAAACATGCCTAGTAGCGCTGTCGCCGTCGCCGACGTGCGATCTTGATTTCTCAATGTTCGGCCAACTTTCCGTTTTATATAAGGAAGCCAATCTACGCGCCACTCTCACTCACTTGGCTGCCGCCGCCGTCGCCGCTGCCTTTTTTCGCCACAGGAAAAGGGTGGCTTTGCCAAGGACTTTCTTACTACACCCGAGTCAAGGGTCTTACTTATCGATGAATTATCCAATGCGGAGGAGAGGCCGAGAGAGAGAGAGAGATGCGCGGCATGTATACGAGAGCGAGGGTGCGCTCTTAATAGGGAACAAATTTCAACTCGCGGATGGGGTAAGAAGTGTCAGGCTACGCCGTTATCTATATTAAATAACGGGCTACGATCTGCGACAAATTCGATTACATGATAAATTAATTCATTTTTCATAAACATTGATTGCGTTACAGTTTTAAGCATTTACCGGAGCGTGTGCATTTAACTTTGATTGGAATCCACCTCATTCAGACAGAAAATTGTCGTTGAGATTATCCAGCGACTCCCGTCGCATTCGCTAATAATTTTTTATTTTGCATTATTACAGCTCGCGACGGGCGACATCTCTCATTCTTTTGGATAAAATTTTACCTAGAACGACAAAACACGTTGCTTCGGCGAGGATGAATAATGCATCGACAGGTCGCGCGCGGCACATGCTCGTTATTCAAGATGTTGAAGCTGCCGCGGCGCGAATATAACGACAGTAACACCCTATTAGCCAAAGCCGTTCGCACCTGTTACGCATTATTCGAGCCGTGCCGCGCGCGCGCTCGCCTTTAAACCAAGAGGAAATGTCGCGTATTGTTATTATTGTCCCTGCCTACGTGCAATACGCTTTTACCTGTATATGCATGATAAGCGCGAGAGAGAAAGAGAGCCTAATTTGTCCTCGTTCACGTGGTGGCATAAGAAAAGAAAATTCATGTGATTTCAAGCAGTACTTAGTAACCCGAAGCTGACAACAACAATAACAATAACGCAAGCTTATTATATGTGTGTATATAAATTTTTATAGTTTTCATTTCTGCAGTATAACTTGACGTTTACAAGCCTTGGCTTTCTCTCTCTAGTCTCTCGCTCTATCCTTTTTTCTCTCCGTTCGGTGACAATGTCGTCGTAAAAAATGTATGTATATGTGTATAAATAGAAGAAAGTGCAGCAGTATCAGTGAGAGGCGCGTATTGTTATTACTTTTTTTGCGCGCGCGCGCTCACACCCTCGGGGCGTATGCATTTTTCATTTGCATACTTTTCAGATAAAAAATTTTTAGGTAGCATTTTCACGGTGTATTTATATTTCGCCCAAATTGCTCGTGAACGTCAAAAGACATTTCCAGCGTGCGCAATCAACTGCAGCAGCAGCAACAGCAGGAGCAACGGCTTCGTGCATCGAAAAATATATCACATTTTTTCTGCAATCATAATAATATATGCAGAAAAATAATATTTAACTTCGAAATCGACCGAATACGCGCGATTGATTTTGGATGTATTATACGCGTGCATAATAAGAAAGAGAAAACAAAAGAAGAGAGAAAGAGAGCGAGAGAGAGAGAAAAAACAAAAGGGGTTAAATCGAACATAATGTTATCATCGATTACAAAGCCGCCGTGTACTGCATCGCTGAACTTCGTTAGACAAACAGCTCTCATATACACGAGAGCTGCGAACACGGGAGAGGTACGAGCTCGCACAGAGAGCGAGCGAGCGAGAGAGAGGAAAGCAGTGGGGCGCATCGTAATATTGGCTGGAAAGCCGCACATACGCACGCGCGTGCATATATAAACACACACACACACACACACACACACACACACATAGAGGCAGGCAGCCATATCCGCGGTGCGCGCGTAGCGGGCGAAATATATAGTAGCAGTAGCTGTGCGATGCGCCTGCAGGCGTGCGTGAACCTATTTCAATGGTAATAAGCCAAGGGACCGATCCCTCAAGCTTGACTATGCTAAATATGTATATAGAAAGGCACACACACAGACACACATACACGTACGTAGCATGAATCATGTATAGGTAACGTACTGTACGTGTATGCACAGAAGCGCAGTACTGATAGTGGATGCAGTGTGCACCTCCCTTTTGACCCTTCTCGTCATCCTCGTCGTAGTCGTAGTCGTCGTCGTCGTCGCAGCTCGACAAGCGATATAGATGTGCCAATCAATTAGTGAAGCTCTCGCGCGCGAGGGAGCATGGGACGACGACAGCGTTGGGAGCTTGGATACACACACACACATACATACATGCACCGCACGCATATAGATATACGTAGAGTACCGACAAGTCTAGAATGCAGCAGCACTGCCGAGATGAGTGAGTAAGTACGTATGCGCGCACCGCCCCGGTATACGGCAGCTGGGTGCGGGGAGAATTTAGAGAAGCAATGCAAATATGTCGAGTGACTTAAGCTCGATATACTCTGAGAGTTTATCGCTCGCGCGTAGTAAGTCGCTCGAAGAAAGAACACACGCAGTTTATTTGTCGAAACTCCACGCGTTTATATGTACGACGACGCTACAGCTAAAGCACGCGTGCATATTCTGCATGAAAGACGCGCGCAAGTATACATAAGGTTGAGAGTGAGAGAGAGAGAGAGAGTGAGAAATGAGGAAAGTAGTACAAGAGTATCAACGCGTATGCTTTATAATTGAGTTGAGAAATTTTATTGACATTCTTTTGCTATTTTATTAGGTCGACGAAGAAAAAGCTTGCCAAGTCTCGATTTGGAAAATTACTGCGCATACATAAGCACGCGCAGCGCATAAATATATACATCGTATTACGAGTACATACATTTTTCTCGTATATAGCGTATACTACTAGAGGAGCCCGAGCTTTTGATTTGGATATCACTGGGAGCTTTCACGCTACATAGCTTGGCATTCTAAAAATCAGTAACAGGCAGCAGCAGCAGCAGCAGCAGCGGCGGCAGCAGTTGCATTTCTGCCTCGCGAGACCCGACTATATACGCTCTGGAGCCTTGGTATATAGCAGATAGACACCTTTACCCTCTAGAGTTCCTTTCACATAATATAGCCCGGCGCTGCTGCTGCTGCTGCTGCTACGCGTATACATTTGTTTGCACACGTGCAAACCTAGTACGCACGTATGTGTACGTACGTGTATGTATATATCGCGCGGAATTGACTTTTTCAAGTGTATTATATATACGCGTACGTATGTGCTGAGCTAGGTTGTGTGCGAGTGTATTATAAAAATTTTCATATGCATATACGCGTGTGCTCGAGTGTATATAAAAAAAAGCAAAAAAAAAATTGCGCAGAGACACGTGGGGCGTGTGTTAACAAAAAATAAACTACGGAATATAATTGAGTTTTACATATATTTCGCAACTTTTTCAGTTTTATTTCATTATTTTCGATGCTTTTCACGGCAGTGTAACGTCGAAGCAGTAAAAAAACAAGTAACTGGGTTTTGAAAAATAAAAATTCTGGGTTTTCACGTAAATGTGCCATTAGCAGTATATGACGTAAGTTCCGAGAACAAATTTAGCTCAAATATCTAATGAGACCTAATAACTGCACCCGCAGCAGTAGGAGTAGCAGTAGCAGCAGCAGCAGCAGCAGCAGAGTAGAGTCGAAGAAAACGAGAAATCACTGCGGACTAGCTCGCGAGAGAGTGTAATATGCTCACATTCGCGTACGCCGCCACCGCCACCGCCGACGCGCACAATATATATACCTGTAGGTACGTACGTGCTCGAGCCCCGTATAAAAGGTACATCGCTTCAATTAATCGTGCTCGCGCGCGCCAAGAGCTATCGAAGTAACTTTCAACTAGAAAGTCTTTCGAATGCACACGTAGTACTACGTACATATAGACGCGTGCGCGAGTATGTGCATTATATGCTGCATGCATGCATGCAGGCGGTAGCGGCGGTGGTGGAGGTTCGAGTTGGAGGCCTCGCAGCAGCTAGTGGAGTTGAAAGTTCATACATGCGCGTGGAACATGCTATACTTGCATTAATCAGCTAATAAAGTTGAATGTCCTGCGCTGCTACTACAGATCGAGCACTGCGTTGCGACGGTGCTGGGCGAACGAAAGGAATGCGAGTGCAGAGCTAAGGAAAATTGTTAAAACTGAAAAATTGTAGCAGCGCACGACAAGATATAAGTGACTTCGAAATTCGTCGCGAATAAGAAATTTAACGGCATCTGCAGCGTACTTACTACTGCGCTGTACATTGAAAGTTTATTTTTGCGACTCGATCAAATAACGCGCGTGGTGTGGCGCGCTTGTGCAAGACGATATCTTCGAAACGCGCGCTGCGCGGTTTTTACGAGCGTGTGCGTGGGCGCTTCGACCGTAACCCCAAATTTACAGCCCATAATCCAAGCGCAGAGCAGCGAAATTACTCGGTTTTCCATTTATTATTCGCGAGAGTCGAAGTCAAACTGTATTATCTATTTCTCTCTCTCACACTGCCCATGTGCTTTGTGTAAATGCACGATAGCTGAGAGAGAGATCGCGTTATGCATGCGACATATGCAGCAGCACACTCTGCGATTGAGAAATGAAATTTCGAGGCAAACACATTGTCGACGTTACACACCTATTAGGATAATTAAAACGAGCAAGTTACGCGCGCGTAATTAATTTACTCTTGCCGAGCTATGCGCTATACAAAAATGTATGTGCACATTCGATATTTATACACGTAAATGAAAGGTCACGAATGCATTTACCGAATACGCGTAACTTTATATTATACATATTTTACACGAAAATATAGATGTTCTGTGCTGGGCGCACCGGGCGAAACTCGAGAAAAGCTCCTTCTATATGTAGGGGCTCGGAAAGGTAGTTATATCAGAGATCGTATCTCGGTGTGAGCTAATGCACGCGCCACTGCAGAGGCGCGTGCGGAAAAAGAGAGGAAAGGCAAGTGCTGCGGTATATATGCAGATATACACAGCGGATGCATTATCGCACTAACTTGACTCTCTCTCTCTCTCTCTCAGGGTTTAGCGAACCTAATGGCGGAAATTTAGCCGAATTATAGCCGTTAACCGGGTCAAAAGAGAGAAGCAACGCTCCAAGTCGGTCGGACGTGGTAATAGAGAGATCGCAGGATCGGATTTTTGCGAATTTTTCATCGCACGCGCGCACGTCGACCAAAGTGAATTATATGTACGGAGAACCTGCGTATAGTACGAGAAAGAGAGAGAAATATAGAGATGGTATACACAAGTTGGTAACGGGACGGCAGCATATAGGCAAAAATAACAGTATCAAAGACTCGTCGTCGAGCGTCGTCTCTGGTTCTCTCTCGCGCGCGCATAAAAGCTCTGTGTGCAAAAACAAGGGGCGCACGCGCTATATAGCTGCACACGCGTCGTCACGATAATATAATAATATTAAATACGAGCTGCTCCGACGAGGTACAGCGTGGCCAACGCGTAGTCACTCTGCACCTCCTTCTCGCTCGCTCTTGCTCTCTTTCTCTATTCTTCTACTATAATATAGCTTTGTAAAAGAAACTCGTTCTATGTATAGTTGCGCGCAAAACGGCGACAAAGGTGAAAAGTGGTATGCGCAAACGCTGGGCTGGCTGGCTAGAGCTGCCGCCGTGTTGCTGCTCAGCTCTCTGAGCTCTCTCGTGCACTCGCTGCAGAGGAAAATTAATTTCATCATACGCCGCTACCACGCGCACCGCCGCCGCCGCCGCCACCGCCGCTGCTTTCTCTCTTTCGTTTCATCCTTGACTTTAAAGCTATAGCTTAGAAAAGCTCGTGTGCGAGAGAGAGGGAGAGGGGGGGGGGGGGGGGTAATAAACGTTGTTTTCATTGTCGGCGTCGTAAACTTTAGCCTGTACCTCCTGAGAGAGAAAGAAAGAAAAGGGAAGGAAAGAGGTGAGCTGCTTGGCGCGCACACGCTTATAAGCCGGCTAAACGCATTTTCTCGCACTTTTCTCTCTCTCAACGTGGCACAAGCGCCGCTACCATCTCTCGGCCCTTACGTTGCCTGACATTTTTTGCTTTCAGTCAAAAATTTATATTGGTAACTTTAGCGAAGAAGCTTTGCTCATTTTTCATTTTTTTTCTTATTTTAATAACTTCGTTTTTTCGTAGGAATTATACTTTCTGCTTTAGTGCACATTAAGCTGTAGATATTACACCGGGTATAATTTAATTTCTCTTTATTTTTAAACTTTGGCTTTTCATTATTTACGCAAGCTCGTACCAAATTAAAAGGTTGAAACATTAATTCAATAAATTAACAGTGTTTGCTAGCGATCCCCTCCTTTTTTGGCTGCATTATGTTCGAGCCCGCACAAAATTCGTCGAACAAATTCGCAGGCCGTGAAAGTCAATTTACGATTGTTCGTAAAGTATCCGAATTCGATCGTTACGATTATAGCGTTAATCGAAAATACCGCGGTATAACCTAGATATAACGTAGACTGAGTTATTAGACGAAAAAGTAAAAAAGATGGGAGGAGAGAAATTCGTTCCTAAAAATTTAAGCGCTCACTTCATCGTCGAGGGAAAAGCAGCAACGGCAGAAGCAGTAGAGTAGAGGAGGAGAAAAGCCATCTGGCATCGAGAGCCCACGGCTTTAAAACCAATAACTATCATCCAAACTCGGACGTTTTAGATTGTACAGTTGGATTTTTCAGCTCGATTGAAGTCCTCGTTCTCTCTTTGCTCTCTGTGTCTCGTGATTCTTACTGCTGCAGCAGCAGCATCAGCGGCAACAGGGGCGGGGAATGAAAATTTGTTTGACCGAAAACAAATCTCACGGCTTGATCGCTACTAAACAAGCGGAAAAACTTCCCTGTGCCCGTGTCTCCTCTGTTTTCAACGTATAATCCTAAAAGTAAGAGCATCGCGAATAAAAAACAGGAAAACAATAGATACGGAAAGAAAAAAAGAACAGTTATTATATGAAAGCCATTTCGTATACCCATTTTTGCATTTTTTCCACCCAATCATTCTCAATGAAGGATGTAATTAAAGTATCGCTCTGAGTGCAACAACGCATGAGGGAAAAAGAAAACCTAATCTCAAGGCGCGTGCAGAAAACGACCGAGTGCTGCTGCTGCTCGAACGAAGAACTGTTAATTACCCGAGGCCACATGCATCGTCTTATATGCACAGCCGCAGCAGTGTCGGCGTCGGCAACAGCAAATTTATACTCCCTTCGCGTGCCGTGATAAATATCGCGCACTTTTACTGAGCGCGCGCGCGTAAGTAAGTTGGAAAAACGAAAACCCACTGTCTCTTCTCTTAGCTCGTGTAGCACGCATAGATACACGCAAGCCACAGCTGATCTAATCGTTGCGAGATGGCGAGGCATATAACTGCACGCACACGCTATTATACATACGATATAGGTTCGATAAGGTTTCCCGAAATATGTGTGCGTTAGTGTGTGAGTGTGCGCGCGCGTAAAGGAAAGGAAAACGGAACTAGCCAGGAGGAAAATGGCTCGATGTATTTGGAAGCTATACACAGCAGCCAAGGTGTATAGGTATATATTTTATATATAGCAGGGATCGCTCGGTGCGAGCTGTGCTCTCTCGTCCCTATGTGTAACCCGAATACCGAAAAGGGAGTAGGCGGATTGAAGCTCAGACTACTACGGCCGAGGCTGGCCAACGGTCGGGAATGGAGATAGATTGGAAAGAACCGACCAGCAGCAGCAACGTAGCCAAGTAACTTTCTGTTTCGGGATTAAAGGGAGAGCTTTCGGTACTTTGACTATCCTCTCTCTCTCTCTCTCTCTCTCTCTCTCTCTCTCTCTCTCTCTGCTACTATATACTCCTTTTCTTCTACCTCCTCGTCCTCCACCTCACCTCCATCAACCCTCCTTTTGCTATTTTTCCCCTTTTTTGCGTACTCGAGTCTAACAGCAGACTTCGGAGCGAGATGCTGCGCTGCAACCGCTGCGTCTTTGTTTACCCAAAGTAAGCGTAAATTTTACGCGGGAGAGTTTCGTATGTTACGAATAATACTATCTTCAAGCCGAAAGATGTATATATACGCCCGAGCTTTTACTTTGGAATGCGCGCGCGATGTTGTGTGGAACCTTGGCGAGGTAGAGAGAGAGAGAGAGAGAAAGCGAACTCTTGCAGCAGCTATGGAAATTGTAACGGATATTCGAATTCGAAATAGAATAATGGAAGCCACAAGTTATATACGTATATAGAATATATAGATTCGCGCGCATGTATACTCTCTGACTACTACCTCGACTCGACTCAAGCTTCGACTCAGCTCGCTCGCTCGCTCGAGCTACGTGTATCTATATACATATATTATTAAAGGTAACAGCTGCTTTTGAACAATAGTTGCTACCAGCTTCTCTGCAAGTTACGAGTGAACAATGTGCCACTGCTGCTGCTGCTGCCACTACTACTTCTCCTGCTGCCAGCGCTACTTTCAATCACCTTAGGCTTATTGTACAAGAAGCGAGTATGTAACTCCGCAGCGGATTGACTTATGTGTATGCATAAATTGAGAAAAAGAATCGATCGTTTAAATCATATATAGCACGTCCTCGCTGAATATGTATGAAAGCTCGGCTGCGATGAACCGAGGAAACAAACCGAGCGAGCAGTGGTTAAACCAAACGTTAGACGGTATACTGCAGGCAGCGAAAGAGGTAAGAGATGGAAAATTCCCTGACAATCGGAAAGTTTACGGGAGCGGAGAGATGGTCGCATAAGCTTAACCAAAAAATATATAGACGGAGAGCTGCGTATAAAGATAAAGGAAGAAAAGAAAAGCTCCCGTCTGTGTGTATGTGTACATCGACATTTTGGTTTGTGACCTGTCCTTCTTCTCCAGCCTCCGGTCTTTCCTCCCTTTTCTCTTCTTTTACAGTAAGCTTACTTTGCACACAGATCGATAACGGGCGTTTGCATTTCCTTTCGAGCTTTTCCTCTCTCGCTCTTTCTCTCTTCTCCTCATCTACATCACATACACATGCAGAATCCGATGTTGGATTTTGCAGTCACCTTTATTTCCATTCTCAACGTCGTCGTTGACGAATTGTCCTGTCGCTACTCTGCGACTTGCTCACACAATCGCACATCCACCCACCCACACACACACACACACACACACACACACACACATGAGAAAATTTTCTCTGCTTCACGCGACTGTCAGGAAAATGAAAAAAAGCACTCTGGGATTTTGCAGAAGTGAGAGAGAGAAAGAGAGAGTGAACTGCTACTTCGTTTTAATCAGAAACTAGCCTGTGTCGAGCCAAGCTCTATAACTTCCATCCGACGTAGCACTGGAGTCTCGTTGTCGAGGATGAAGGACGTATGTATATTTAGATTTTGGGAGCTTAAAAATAGATATTTGGAACATTTTCCACCTACTCGAGGTTCTCAAGCGTGTTCAAGTGGGTCAGATTGACTGTACACACAATGAAAGCTGGGCTGCGCTCGGGGCTGGCTCGGCCTCTATAGATATGTCATCTGGTCTCTTTATGATCACTGGCGAGATTAAAGAACTTTCTGCTCCAGCTATTCGAGTAAAAATTTCATTCAAACTGCACTGCTTTCGTGATTAAAAAAAAATTTCAGCAGAACTGGATCATCCCCGGTAATATTATCATTATCATCCTTACTATTATCGCGTGCATCGGCACGGGCAAACAATTTTTTTTAAGAATAACCAATATTGTCGAGCTCCACGGCGCGGTTACAACAAAAGCTATACGCAATGAATATTTCGAACTTATATATACATCGTTGTGCTGCTTTGTTTGCTTTTTTTGTGTGTGCGTACGCGGTGGTGGTTCCGGATGGAAACGAACGCACTTTTTCATTTCGCTGCGTGCGTGAGAAAAGGAAAATAAAAAAAAGCTCGGCCCTGGTGTGTGCGCACGTGCTATTATTCCGCTTTTTTCCTTCTTTTTTTTTGCACCATTCGGTATAGCGCGGAGTTAAATCAAATTATACACAGCGACGATAAAAAGTGTAACATTGAAAACGGTGACTTTATTTGTTTTGAACGCTCGATATAAATCAGATAAAGTGCCTAGAAATTTAACGCCGCGCGTTGAGGGATAGTCTCTGCTGCTGCCGCTTCGTGCTGACAAATTCGCTACGAGCTAAGGCATACGCAGAGAACGAGAGCTAGTACACGTATAGCCATTAAAAAAGTACGCGGCAAAAACCACGAGAAAGTGAAAGAAGAGGGATGAAAAATGTGTACGCGCGGTCTCGGGGTAAAATAAAAGGCCAAAAGTGCGAAACTGCGTGCGCAGCGACAGCTGACACACGCGAAATCTTGTTATCTCTCGCATGCGTGTGCGTGAATGTGTGCATCTGGAAAGAGAGGACTAGAACACAAAAAAAGAAGAGAAATGGTACGCATGAGGGCAAGAGAGAAAAGAAAGCGCACAGAGTGAAAGCTACGTACATTGTATAATGTACAGGGATGCCAAGCAAATCATCAGGCTTGGTTCATTACGCGATCTTTCATTGAGACGACGACGTGGCTTTCGCAAAGACAGCTCGGTGAAAAATTTCAACGTCACGCGCGAGAGAGAAATTGACAAAAAAGTTGATAAATTCGTTCGAAAGCGTGATTTATTTGAAAAACGGCGTACATGATGATATCCATCTATTATTTAATAAAGAATACTTAACATGATGTAAAGACAGAAAAGTAAAATAAGGAGCAAGACAAAAAATACGTTAAAAAGTGTCGAATACAGAGAAAGAGCAGAAGCTGCAGCGAGAGAAAAACGAAGAAAAAAATGAAAATAAAAAAAATGTGAAAGGGATATAAGGTAAGAGATTGAGAGGAAAGCGAAGTAAAATATATACGTATGTATAGGGAGAGAGCGACGAGCAAAGCGAAGGGCTGCGTCCAAGGAAGGCTTTACTTCAGCCAAAACTCGTCCTGTACACGCTGCTACACGTGCGCAGAAAAAAAGCAGGAAAAAAAGGAGGCGAAAGAAGGAAAAGATCAAAGCACACTGATGCTTTATAATGCGCAAGTAGGGGCATGTAGAAAAGAGAGAGAGAGAGAGAGAGAGCGAGAGGCAAAAACACTGGCAGCTACGCTCGAAAAAAAATATACGTACGTGCGAAAGCAACGCAAGCAAGCTTGTGTGTATACGTAAATACTTCGCCATTTTTTTTACCTGTATAAACTACTTATGAATCCTGCTAGGTACACATATTCGTCGAGGTACGACGTGCGTTTACTGCAAAAAACTCTTCGTCGTATAATATTACCACCCTTGGCGCATAAAAATAATCTCAGCTCACCATTAAACTGCTATGTACACATGCACGCACACACGCACACTATAACTGCCTCTGGTCATTCAAAAATCGCTCATATGTACGGAAGCCTGACACCTTTGCATCGCACGCGCGTCCCCCGTCCCTTTCCAACGCTTCTCTCTCACAGCCAAAGCGGACAACTCTCGAGGGATTTGTGAGAGAGCGCGCGGGAGGCAACGTCGCTGCTGCTGCTCCCGCCGCCACCACCGCTGCCGACTACGACGACGACGGCAACGGCGACGTGAGCCGCATGTCAGGCGCGTTAATTTAATAAAGCGCGACAATCGCGTTATAAGGGCAGCAACTATAGCGCAGCAGTAGCAGCAGCAGCACCGACCCTTTCGGCTTGGCTGTTGGGTTATTACGCGCGAGGTGTCGTCGTTGACTCCCTCTCTCGCTCTTTTATGCAACGCACAACCTATACATGGGCACACACACACATACATGGTTGGTTAATTGTCGCACGAAAATGGCGACAGAGTTAGCCGGTACCCTCTCTCGTATAAATATTCCTTAGGCCTTTTAAACGACTCGCTTTATGTCTGTCCGTTTCTGCGTGCTGATATGCCAGCTCGTACTATTGTGTATATAATATGAGCTTGCGAGCTTGCGAGTCATATACGAGTGCCCGACGATATGCCTCGACTCCCAGCCATTATTATCGACGTCGCTGTAGTTTTTATTTTATTCGCTCTGGCCCCCTCGTGGAAATTGAGCTTTATGAAAATCGCACGTGATAGTCCACGTGAATTGCGCCGGATATTCTCTCCTCTCGATTTCGCAGCGCGTAACAATTAGACACAATTCGAAAGTACGCGGGGGGAGGGAAAATAGCACTTCGCCAAGTTTTACTCTCTGGAAATTCACAGAGGAGATGAATCCACAGCGGTATAAATATAAATCAAGGCATTATCGTTGTCAGTTGTCTGGAAAGCTGCAAATCGAGCGAGTGCGCTCGCGAAAGACCGCAAAACTGTGCTATATAGTGTGCGCAGACGACGAAGTGACGACCCTTCCGAAAGTTTCCGAACGACGACGACGACGAAGATGCGACATCGAGAGTTATATACCTATACAGCTGTTACATGGTTGTATAAACTCAAACGGCTGCGCGAATGCACTCAATGCTTAATTGCATCTACTCTCTTTCACAGTCACCCACGCGTGCGCATGTACATCTCAGCTACACTTGACGATGACCATCGCTGAACGTCCGAGTTCATAATGCAATAGCGGTTGCTTTACCAAAATATTGCCTAGTTTATGACGCGTTAGGTGATACACTAGAATTAGTCCAAAGAATTTGCTGGGAGAAATGAAACTTAGACTTGGGTTTGATATTCTACCACTAAAAGGTTGGGCAAAGTCGACTTTTTCGAGAATGTAGATCGGTGAGATTGGATTAATCTCAGCTTGAAAAGCTCCGTTTCATTATCGATGACCGGGCCAAGGCCAAATTAAATAAAAATGGATGTGCGACGATGAAGTTTTAATTCGATTAATGTGACCACGATAAGTATAGTAGAAAAGTTGTTTTTTGGTCAGACAAAGTGTGACACTTATGAAATTTTGAATATGCAAGGCATATCCAGATTGCCTCGGTATAATCTGCGTCATTAACTTCGTTAAATTTGTATGTTTGACGCTGTTTGTTTAAATAAAACATAAAGCGTATCATAGCATTAAAGCAATTGTACTAAAGTCATTAGAGGAAAGCTCGACAATCGTCGGCGGCGCAACAAAGAACAAAAGGGTGAAACCGGTGGGGAAAAATATTCTTATCAAAAGCTACGATGGTGTAACTGGGAAAAATAATTTCTCTCTCTCTCTCTCACTCTACTCGCCAACCTTATTACATTAAAAACACTAGTAGCTCTCTCGAGCTACTGTCTCTCTTTTCTCTTTAAATCCAATTTATTCTGATCCTTTCTCTTTAGTTGTGCGGGGTTAAAAAAAAAAGAAAAAAAAAGGAAATAAAAAAAGCCAGGAAGGAGGAAGCGATACAAACGAGCCCAGATAAAAGTGACATAATAACATTTCGTAATCCGCATAATTCCTCGCGGCGCGCGCGAAAAGAGGCCAGTTGCGAAAGATAAAGAGCTTTGCCGTCGGAGCACACCCAGAGGAGAGCTTCCAATTTAAATATATGATAAAAGAGAAAGAAAGAAATTTCGTCTCGATCGTTTATCGCTTTTTCATTGTCGCACTTGCAGCGTAGCACGAAATAGAAACACAGCTGCCGTCGTGGGCCGCGCGTATGTATATATCTATGTACATCACGTGCACCTTTCGCTCTTTTTCCAAGACGAGTCGAGACATCAAAAGGCTTACACTCGAAATTTTTTTTTTATTTTTCAACTCCGGCGAGCGTGCAAGGAAAGTATCAAGTTCACTTTTGCAAATGAAATATCTCTTCTCTTTTGGCACGGTGCAATAATGAAACGTCGTATTTTCTCCAAAAAAAGAAAAAGAGCCACATCGAAAGTTTTACGCTTTTAAAGCTCATTTTTCGAGCCAATATTGTAGTAGGCTGCGGAGCAAGACGCGCGTCAATTTTGTATGGCTACTCAACAAACAGAATACGTAATCGCATATCGGATGCGAGCGCACAATTCTCAACGGGATGAATATACGCGCACTCACGTACGCTCATATACACACTGCGCTAACGACGAGAAAGGGTTCGCTGATGAGGCTGCACACACATAGTGTCGCGCGCGCGCGCGTAATTCCATTTCAACGATGTTATCAATTTTATTGACTGTGTGTGTGAGAATGCACTCCCCCGATATCTACATGTATAGAGGCAAGAGAGGAACGAAAGTTTAAACAACACAATCACTACTGCAGTCGTAGTGCATATAACATCGCGCGAGAGAATGTATTAATGACGCAGCGATGGCTGTATTATATGTTGTCATTGCTGCTGCGCACCTCTGCCAATGGCGGCGATATAAATTTACAACAATCGAAGTGAAATTGCTTCTAATGAAAGATATCTCTTGAAGCTCTCGCGCGCGGATGAGGATCGCTCTTTTAATTTGTATTATTGTCACTGGGAGATTTAATTGCAGTGGCGCTATCAGCTCGCGCGCTCGCTCGTTCTCTGGTGAAGAGGTCACCCGAAGCCCCTCGCGCGCGTATGCCAGCGGGATAATTAATCGACCGAACAAAGGAAGTTAAAACTGCCACTGCCTCCTGCTGCTGCTTTTCTGCTGCTACTGCTGCTTTACTTACATTCTGTCGTAGAGGTGTATTTCACAGGTGAACGTAATTATAAAACGCTGCGACGCGATGACACTCACCTGTAACAGAAAAAGCATAATAATCGTTGAGTATATTTTTGCTACTGCATTTGCTGCCGTGACGAAGATAAATTGTAAATATCACGGCTAGTTACAATATTTACGAGGGGTCGCTGGGGGATCAATTACATTACATCCTCTCTTTTCTTCGGGTGCAGAGGAAGAAGAGAGAGCGAGAGAGAAAACGAGAAAGGATATATAATTTATATATACATAGAGCAGGAGGAGAAATTTGACTTTTAGATTATCGGGATACGCGCTGGAGCGAGCGACAGTCCAACGGGCGTAAAAATAACTATATCTGCCGCTTATATATATCTGCGCGCGCTCGAGAGCTGAGCTGGTATAAAAGACTGATTCGATGCAGGCGAAAAACGAAAGAGAGAGAGAGAGAGATTGAGAGAGAGAGAGAGCAAAAAGGAAAGAAGGAAAGAGAGAGGAGAAAAAAAGTAGGTGGGGTTGGGTTCGAACCGACTCGACTCGACGAAGCTCTAGCGTCAGGTCGTTAGAGCTCCTAATGAGAGTCTCCGAGCTTCTCTCCTCCTCCTTTTCATCCTGTTACTGGTTCTGGCGCTGCCGCGCGCTCGTACTCTATATATACCGCGCTGGCGCTGGCTGCTCGACGCTGCAACTTCTATCTTTTCTAACTGACGACATTTTCTCTCTCTCTCTCACGCTCTCATTCTCTCTCTTCATCCCTCTCTCTCGTGCCCGGCAAGGGTGTCATTTTATCATACATAACACGAATTAGAATGGTCCTTTGACGCAAGCTCTCGTATAATTGTTCTTACATTTCCTCAGACCTCATTCGCCGCAGTACGCTTGAAAACGCGCGTATAGCATAGCGGTAATTATCGGCAACCGAGAGATAGCTGTGAGCATTGTGTATCAGAGCGATACGGGCTCGGCTATAGCTCCTATAAGCCAAATTGCTGCTCCTGCTGCTGTTTCTTAATTCCACTGAAGGTTGTTGCTGCTTAACCCTTGATTTCAACGCGCTTCGTCGTCTTTAACCAGGCATGAATCGGTACGCTCGACGAGACTCCAGCTCTCGAACATCACGCGCGCCCTCGCTATTTTTGGCCATAGTGTTTCTTGCAATCGTAATGTTCAACTCCGCATTCATCGTCATCAATAGTGGAGAGCGAGTGCGAGAGAGAAGCTTTAAAGCCCGCAGGCTGTGTTCGAGTATACAGCAGCGGCACTGTTGTACGACGCAGCGGCGACACCGAACTCGTTGGGATATTTTAGTTTACAACAAGCAGCGCGCGTGCTACTGTGCTAGGCTACTGTGTGTTACACGCGCGCGCTCTCAAATACGGAATGACTAGTTTTCAGTTAAACCGTGTGACGGTTACATATACGTATACATCGGCGCGGAGCGGCGTTACTGTGTTTACTCTGCGACTCTATTATTGAGTTTGCGCTGACCCCCTACCCTCGGAGTTTGGCTAAATGTTATTGGGAATTTATTATATGGTACCTCGAGTGTGTGTGCCTGCGTGTTTTGCCAGGATATTTAGAGAAAATAGAGTGGATGCGCTTTGCATTATTCCGCAAGAATAACAATAACAATTCTCTCTACTCATCCGCGTAGCTGCTGCGTACTTGACAATAGTTTATTTATACGTGTGTACTCACTACGTACCGATATATATTCACGCTGCAAAAAGTCGGCCAGCTCGCACGTACGTAGGATTTAGGTCAGAATAAAGCTTTTGTTAACGTTTATACGCGCGAGCATCGATAATAGACCTTCGGTAATCGCTTATATTTATGGAGATGCTTCTGATGCTGCTGCTGCCGCTCCCGCGAAGAATCGATTAAAATCGATTTTACGCTTAAAGCGCAAAATGCCTACGTATAATAATATATATACGCCCGAGCCCGCGTCGATGCGCGCATGAATCAGGCGAACGATACTAAAATTTTCAGCGATACTTTTTTTCTGCGAAATTTTTTTCGACTTATGAGAGAGAGCTCAAGATCTTGCCTTGTTTTTTATTAAACCGTTTTTTTCTGCCCTCCATCGAACGTCATAATCCTCTTAAGGTTTTTTTTCGTAGGATGGCAGTTTTAATATGAAAAAAGTTACTGCCTCGCGTAAAGGTAACGTCAAACGACAAATGATAGTAGAGCATCGCGTATAACATGTACAGCGTGCACGTAGATTAGAATGCCTTTTCGTACGTTTAAAGAATGCAAAGATTTTTCATAACACCCGCATAAGCACACGACACATACACAAACACATACAAGCTGTTGAACCAAGTGATGCAACTTTCAAGGCATGTGCGTCGTGAAAAAAAGTTTGATCGTTATTAATAAACTAAATCTGTCTCGATTAATAACCAAGAGGTGCACGAGAATTACAAAACTTTCCACGCGGAGTTTTTACTAAATCACGCGCGGCGAGCTCCATTTTTTTACCCATGTGCATGGTTTAAAAGACCGGGTGAATTACGCTCACGCACATTAAAAAACAAATCAGTTAAAAAGTTGCTGCAGCAGCAGCGAAAGCTCGTGCGCGGGGGAGTATAAGAAAAGGGGCACGATAAACGCGTAATTAACCGTGCCAACGACAAACATATTATATAACAAGGTAGGCAACGGAAAAAAGGAAGAAAATAAACAAACAGCGCGACTAGAAACAAGTCGTTGGAGAGAAGGAAAAAATAACGAAGTAAAAAAAATGAAAAGCGGAAGGTAGGTACATGCACAATGTGTATAGGTAGCTCGTAGCTACGTACATGAATGTATGTTGCGTGAAGAGAGAGTGAGAGAGAGAGAGAAATATTATAAGGCAAGGGCGTGTGCATATAGTGGGCGTAAGGCTGTAAGGGGGGTATTGCTTAGCTTTACTTTTAATTTTTCCGCGAGCTCATTTACAGGTCGTCGCTCTCTCTCTCTCTCTCGCTCTACCGACCTTTCCTTCCCTTTTCATTACACGATACATGTATACCGGTTATCATTGTGACGCTAGTACAGTTCCATGCTTACTCTCTTTCTCTCTCTTTCTCATTCTCTCTACGCTCGTTTGCCATAGGCATACAAAAGCTCGCTCTCGCTGATATATATTATATCTCGTTTAAGCTCGGTGCAGTCTCAAATATAATATTTACTTTATACGCGTACGTGTTAAATGCGCGCGTTATATCTTGCTCGGGTTTTTTTTCCTGTTTTCTTTGACGCTGAATTTTTTTCTCGCGCTTTGTCTCTCTTGGCAGAAAAATCTCAAACTAGTAAATGCCTTTTTATTTGCGCGCACACTAGATGCGACTAGACATATACGGCACAGGAGTTTTATTTGAAGACTGTTCACATGCGCGCGCACACGAGCGCTTGACACACAACGAGCTGTGCAGTAAATACTGCCGCTGCCAACGCTGCTGCTGTTGATGCTACGTTAATAAAAGTGAGAGAAAGAGGAAGAGAATTAGAGCTGTTTAAAATTATGAGAGAAGCCCTGCGAATGCGCGAGTATGAAAATGTGAAAATGACTCGCGAGAATTTAGCTCACGCGAGTGTGCATGTATGCCAACTGCGACTGATTATGTGGTTGAACACGTGTTTAGGTTTGTTTTGCTTTGCAGAAAATTTCAAGAGTTCGAGGAATGAATATTCATTTCAAAAGCGTTCAAAGTTTTCTGTATACACCAGTGAGAGTTCGATGCGCGTCGAAGCGTTTATTGAGCGATCGTTAATAAGTTAATGCTGCCATTTTTTATGATATACCGGCGGTGCTTTCCAGCCAGAAGCTCGGTATAACTAGAAAAGCCACGCTCGGATTATCAGCCAAAAATATTCTGCGTGCGCGCGGAAAGATAGCCGATTTTCAGAGTTTGCGCGGGTGTGGGGTGCAAGCTAAAACTTGGTCATAACTCTCAGGAAAAGGCCAAAACTCCCGTGCACACGCACGGCATATTATAATAGCGCTAGCGCGCGCGTTGATGAAAGTGAAAGCTCGATGTACACACACAGACACCATAGGGTTTGCATGCGCGCCCCGCAAGCTCAAAGTTTCGGCCACAAAAACGGTATACGGCCCGCAGCAGCAGCAAGCAGCAGCCAGCCCCATGACTCTCTCTCTCTCTCTCTCTCTCTCTTATTTTCGCGGTTTTCCTCTCTTTCGTCTGATGATAACGCGCGCGCGCAACGTAAAACGTCGCTGCGGTCGGAGAGGCCGTTTTTTATATACTCTGAAATATTCATGAAACAAGGCGCTTTAAGCTCGATACACGGGCGGGATTTTTGCAAGATGAAAGTATGTGCGCGCGCATCTTCAACACGCAGCCAGGTTTTGCCGTGCTCGTTGAAACTTTTCGGGACGATAAACATGAAGAGAGAGCAAAAGAGAGAGGGAGTCGGTTGATAATACACACTCACACACACACGCACGCACACACACAGACACATAATAATTCTTCGCGATGGTACTCGTTAGAAATTGCTTTACTTAACA
Source organism: Trichogramma dendrolimi (assembly GCA_034770305.1). NCBI lineage: Eukaryota > Metazoa > Arthropoda > Insecta > Hymenoptera > Trichogrammatidae > Trichogramma > Trichogramma dendrolimi. The sequence goes on along the minus strand of JAPMIB010000068.1, from coordinate 712,991 downwards.
GTACTCATAATGATAATTAGCCGAAATACTACTAATCGTATTTTGTTGTTGCAGCTTGTTACATCGCACTTTCTTGCTTATACACACTCATACACGCGCGCTTAAAAGCGTTAAAACTTTGTCAGCCAGTGTGCGCTCGCGACGCGAGCTGCTGGTGGTACGCCACGAAATTAGAACAGCGCGCGGCGTGGAACATAAAGTTGCTCGTACTTAATTATACCCGTCTAGTTGAAGATTGCACACTCATTTGAATATTGCGTTCGTTAAAAATTCGAGCGCACATTGGAACTAAGTCTGTGTGGCGAGAAAGGGTAGAAAAAAGCTGCACTTTGAACGAGCACTCATACATATCAGAGCTATCCATCAGCGATAATATTCTTCGATAGGGAACGTTGGAGAGATAGTGACGTTGTGCGTGTGTGTATGTGAGAGTATCAGCAGTATACACGAGCTTTATCGACGACATGACGATGGTACTCTGGACTCGTGTATATGTTCCCCGTGAGAAATCATTTTTCAAAACAACGGAAAACAGGCACACACAAGCGTACACTCGTGCGCGTTCCTCCAGCTATAAATCATCCATCTCTTTCCTCTCGTTTTTCACACACAAACACACGCATACATATACATAATACTTATGCGCGCGCGCGAGTGCTCGTGTCCCATGTGTTATCTAGAGCCAAAAAACTTTTATTATAAGACCCAAAGGAATGCGCCATAGGTCGAGCCTCGCGCATGTGTGAATGCAAGTGCGTGTGAGTACGTGTAAGCGCACACGTTCTATCTGCAGGTTTCACAACCCATGGCGACGACGACGACGACGACGACGACGACGACTGGCAAAAGGGAGAGAGAAACTGCGCGCAGCCGAAAGAGACAGAGAAACGCCGGAAGCACTTTGTCGACTGCGAATGCGGAATGCCCGAAATTAAAATGCCGTTAGCAATGGCGATGGTACTAGTGGCGGCGGCGGCGACGGCGGCGGCAGCAGCAGCGGTGGTCGTCGTCGTTGTCGTGTGCTGCGCACACGTTGCACGCTGAAGCGCTCCGAATACTAACGATGAAAGAGAGGAAAGAGAGAGAGAGAGAGAAAGACTCCGATGTACCGAAAGCTAAGTTGGTAAATACTATTTGCAAAATAAAGGAAAGCCCGTAGCAGCAGCAGCACACAATGCTCTGCAAGCTCGTATGTGTGATAAGAGTTTGCGATAAGGCGCGCAGCGTGCGTGAACTTCTCTAAAAAACAACCCCTTTCCCGAGATAAGGTTTTTTCAAAACAGTCGATTCATTTTTGCAAGTGTATGGAAGCGAGCTTCACGAACGACTTGTATTCACCCATATTAACCTTGTTACGCACCAAATGTATTTCGAAGAACTATGTTAACCCAAACATTCATGTAAGTTTTCATAGATTTTATTGTGCGAAACTGAAAAATATTTGACGATCTCTTTTGCTGAGTACAATTGGTGATGTTGTATTCTCAGAATATATAAACATCTAAACAATAAAAATATATAAACATCTAAAAATATAAATATCTAAACAAAAATAGGGCTTAGTAAATAATTGAGAGACGAAAGATCGCCGTTCGGCAAAGTGCCGAGGTACATTCGCCCGTGTGTTTATTCGTTAATACATTATCCTATTTAGTTCTGTTTGAGAAACTGATGATAGCAGAAGAAAATTTTGTTGGTATTCAGTCGGGTCAGATAAAGCAGAGTAACACACGAGAGGTATGTAATCGCGTTTTCAAGAGTTTCATGAAAAATTAAAAACAATTCAAGTTGCGCTTTGAACGTTAGTTTTAATTTTGAATAATATTTGACATCTTGTATCCAAGTTATTATTTTATATTTTTAGAATTTTTGGATCATATAAAAATTAATGTCAGCCATAAAAATGAACTATTTGGGGCAACAAAGACGGTTACAATTAGCAGAGACCAAAATTCATTAGACAAAGAAAATTTTTTTAAATTTATAATACTAAAAAAAGAATTGGAGAAATGTAACAAAATAAGAAATCAGAATCTCATAGATAAGTTGAATAAAAATAGATCTAAAACAATTGCGAGAGATAATTCATCCAAAAATGAAACCTTAATTTAAAAAAAACCACAGACTATTTTTAAATATTTATCTCAGGATGCAATTATTTTGAACGAATACGCAACGTTTCTTTTAACAGAAAAAAGTGAATCGAATGTATTTAGAAATTTTTTGGTGGGGGAATCAGAAAAACAGACTGAAGAAAATATGAAGCCTGATCAGATAAATATGGCAAAAATATCAGAAAATAGAACGAAAACTTCTAATACTATTCAAGTAAACGGTTCAGCAATAATCCATGTAAACAATGGTCACACATCGAAAAATATCAAGCATATTCACAATGATAAACAAGATTGGATTTTGAATAAGGAAGATGGCTTATACCACAGAACACTCAAATTTCATGAGTATTGATGAAATGGATATTCTTTTTGTAATTATTGTTTAAACTACTAATTATTTAAATTCACGTTAGTAAAAAATGAACAATATAACAAGTTTCAGTGATCTGAAATTGTAAAATATCAAAGGTGTAATGATACTAAAAATAATTTTAAAAGTATCAACGCGTTTAATGAGACTATTGTATATCCAACTCATGTATAAATCGATTGTGAAACCGAGCCCGATGATCTTCCTAATATTTTGATTGTGTTTTGTAAATAAAAAAAGAACTTGATTCAATCGTGAAATATCGTCTATTATTACAATGAAGAAGAGAAATATCATTATCTAATGGCTAGCACAGACACTAAAATATATGACGTGTCGAACTTTTACCGCAAGAGAGATCACTTTAATTCACATTATAGCGCATAATGAAGCGAAGCTTTTCAGACTTATAATACATTTTTTTGTTTCATTTGCAAGTCATATTGTACCAAAATTTTCTAGATCATTAACTTTTTTATTTTCCATCCTCTCGCCTTTCTCGGAGCGCTTCAAACTAAACCGAAGGAAAATTTTGCATCGTGTGTGTGCCACGTGCAGAGCGAATATAAGTATACACTTTGAGCGGCTTTAAAATAGCAAGATCCCCACATCGAGATATAATCTATGGGATTGCCATTACGGCTATGTGTGTACGGGCATGTGTACGTGAAACGTTGCAACACCCCCACCCTCTTGGTTTTTTGCTCCGGCGATGAGCTTTTTGTGTGCCTCGAGTATATAAACGACTTCATAACGCGCGAGCCCAGACAACGACGGCGACGACGATGTCGACTACGACGACAACTAACTAATTAGTTGCGAGCTTTAATCGTAAAAGAAGTTTGGGTCACTGCTACCGATTGTAATTTGAGATATGAAGAAACGCCGGCTCTCAAGGAATATGACTGTGTGTGTGTGTGCAGAGGACTTTCCGAGAGACTTTCTTCAGAAAGTTAAGAAGCTGACGAAAAGGGCCTTTGATAATCTAAATAATTTAAGTTGTTCTACGTTGTCAGTCAAAGAAATTACGCGAAACGATGGAATTTCGGGTGACTTTTCTCTCGCTCTCTCTCTTTCACCAGTACTAACTCAAATTATAATACAGATATATATTCTCCGGCTTTTCCATCTGTGTCGATAGCAAGAATGAGATTATTGTTCGGCTGACACTGCATTCTAGTTACCGGCCGTTTTAACTATATTCCTCAGACCCTATTTCGTCTAGTTGATAAACTTGCTTCGGTGCTAATTGATTTTGTTAAGATGATTAAAGAATAAAGAACCATTCGCTAAGGAACTTAGTTCTGTGTCGCTCTTTGAGCACAGTCACTTTTCTATATGCGCGTGCATTAATTGCCAACTTTATTTTACTGTGTACACAAACTAAAACTGGCTCAAGTTGTAAGTTGTTCATTAACAATGAAAAATTTTGTTTAATTGAAATGAAAAGATGCTAATTAAATTCACGCAGACTTATCCATGCCATTCAATTTTTTTCTCTCTAAAAATACAATGGAATGCCCTTTTTTGTTGCGTAAATTTTTAACTCAATTTTTTTTCTCTATCATATCCACTGCAACCTTAAGCTTGGCATCTATCTTCAAGTCTGGAAAACGTTTAAAAAAATACACAATATGAGAGGTCGTCGTAGGTGACTTGAGAATGGAAAAAGTCGGCATCACGTTAACTGGCGGCTTTTATCATGCGAGAAAAAAGGGCGAGCCCCGAGTCTTTTCATACAAATCCCTCGTCGAATCTCTCTCGCCCTCGTTAAAGCAATCATCGATGAAAATATTCGCCGCACGTGCACGCATCCTAACGCGCGAGGCGTGATTTCGACGTATCGAAAGGAAGAGGAGATGCGACGAGGTTACAGAAAGAGAAAAAAGAATCGTTCCGCAGAATGTACAACATTGGGTTGTCTCGGGGAACAGAGAGTGGAATATAAGCGGAGGCTAATAACAACTGCCGAGTTCCTGCGAATAGCATACAACGCGAGCATCTTTTTTGCCGTGTGCACTCACTCTCGCGTTAGCATATAACACATTGCCATTTTGGAGGAGACGAAGGAGGGCGAAATTTTTTCAAATAGAATTTTTTTCCACTTAGGTGGAAGCGCACGCGCCCGCGAGAACGAGAACGCAAAGGGTGTGAGAGAAGGTACCGAGAATCGTCGTCGTCGTAGCAGGAAAAGTTTGCAGAGCGAGGACTTTTTCGAGTGCCATGACTCATCCGGTAACGGACGCACAAGCGCAGCCGCCTTTTTTCTTTTTTTTACTTTTTTTTGTCCCAGAGATCGTACAAGCCTGATACTCGAGTTTTTCCTCTCGTTCTACTGCTGCTGCTACTGCTTCATATTGAAGTCAAATAGTACCGAGAATACTGAAATGAGATTTTTGATTTCGCATTTTGGGGAACATGGGACGCGCTACGTGGCACGGGACTTGAAACTTTTTTCATTGTTTGGTTGCGCGAAATGCCATACTCCTCTTTTTTATCGGATTTAATTAATGGGAAATTCATTGCGGTGCAAATAGTCCTCTACAAGTTGCAGTAGGTAAGAAATCGCTTCATCACCACCGAGCAAGTTGGTGAGAAATAGAATGTTAAAAATAGCTTTTGTAAAAGCCGGAAATTTAGTTAATTTCTTTTTGCGCGTAGCTTATCAAACTGAAAATTGCATCGTTAACGCAAAAAAGAAACGCACGGAGTAGAGACAAAAGTCTTTTTTTCTCTCCCTCTCTCTCTCTCTCTCTTTCTCCAACAAAGAGAGAGTAAAAAGTTATATTACCGAGGAAAAAGTTTTTCCTTCTAAGCCAATTATGAAAGGAGGCAGCTTTATTTAAGTACTTTTAAAAAATTTACAAGCTTCGCGTACGGAAAATGTGCTTTTTCTATGCTACACGCTTACGTACCGCAACTCGGACGTTGCTACTTTTTCCATTTTTCTAGCTTACTTTCAACAAAAGTTCCAAGATAATTAAAGAAAAAAAAACAATAAGAATCTTGCATCGATGAAACAAATTTTTAACGTTCCCTACAGCCTCCGCGTATCGTGAAAGAAAAATAAAGTCTCCACGTCCGCCGCATTCGTCTCAATAACAACAATGGCCATTCAGGAATATTTCTGATTTGCATGTTCCTCGAAGCTTAGCACTTTCTTAATGATTTGCATAAGTAATATCTATATATTCATTACATTTTGTCTCATTCGGGCGAGTCGTTCATTTCCACGTCAAAAAGTAACGCGCGCGCGAGCGCTCTCGAGTGCGAAAAGTCGCTCGAACCGGAAGCAGCGGCGGCAGCAGTCCTGGCGCATTGGTCCTGGCGACAACTGCAGGGCTCTCATTAAAACTTGCAAAGCTTCCCTCTCTCTTGGCCAACAGCGGAGCCAGAAGACAGACAGATATAAATCTTTGAATAAACAATGAAAGTCAGGAAGAAAAAGATAGCGAAGAAGCGCTCCGAGTGGGTCTTTTAATACGTCCTATTATCATGATCCGCGCTCATCGCGAAATAAGTCAGCTCCCGCTTCATAATCAACTTTTACGACATTATATTCTGCCGCGACATTGATAAGTAAAACGAAGAAAAAAAATTATTTATCGGCAAGGATTAATCATTTATGTGACTGTAACAAAGGTCATGCATTTTGCGACAACATATTATCCTCTTACTTCCTGTATAATGCACGCAACGAACTTGCGAGTATAATCGAGTTACTTGACTGACGCGTAATTGACCGAACGATCTTGCAGTTTTAAATCGCGTAGACGGGCTTTCTGGAAACTTGCTCGCGACACTTAGGGCAGCTAGCTGCATCGCGAGGCAGTGGCAGTAGCAGCGGCAGCAGTTCCGCCTTAATTGATTAACGTTTCCTTCGCTCGGTGGATAGTATACGGTTTATATACATATACAAGGCTAATCGCTGCGCTTCTACTACGCTTCGTCGAAAATCGGGTCATTTGTGTCCCTTGCGGCTATATACGGAGCTAGTGAGAGAAGACGCGCAACGGCGACGACGACCGACGAAGATGGAGCAGGGCACTAGAACGAACGCCAACGTCGCTTTTGATCTTGTTTTTGACACGTTCGACGGACGAGGAACTAGTCTTCGCCCAAGCCCTTGATGTATAGGCATCGATTATGTGTCGCTCCAAAAGTTTCACGATAATCAGATACTGCCCGAGTTTATACCTGCGCTATGCAAGAAGACGGCGACGACGAGAAGCAGAGCGACACGATTTCGTAAATTGTCGGAGAAAATTAAAGAACATTTCACTGGATCGAAATTGCCAAATACAGCTGAACGCGGTGTGTACCTTATGAGAGAACCCATTTTTCGCAGTGCAGGAATAACAAATCAGTAACAGCGCCCCCGAGTTTCGTGGGACGTATGTTCATTCACGTGAAAAATGTTTTAGTACCATAAAGTTAGACCCTAAATCACAATCATTGTTTCGCGAACGCGCAATTCCGTTCTGCAAAATGCATCATTGAACACAAAAATTACCATATCTGATGAGTAAATTCGCGCAGCTCCCTCGGCACACTTCGCAATTAAATTATCTTACTTTCTTGACTGCGCGCATTTCGCGCAAAGTCTTCAAGTACACCGAAGTGATATTCTTTGATTAAATTATCAGCAGTACACCTATAGTCGCCTCCGACGTTAAATTATTGTAAGCGTTCGCTGTTATTTACACGATGACGATAATAACAATACATAGGTCAGAGTTGAACAATTCGAAAGTTCATTTGGACGCATTCGAACGCGCCAGCACTCGAGAAGCGGCGAGCGTGGGAATAGTAACACTCGGGGACGAGTTATATATAATATAGGATAGGATAAGTGCTCATGTGTGTGTGTCGCTAAACCACAGTGTACCCGCCAGCTGAAAGTGCTTTTGCACATGGCGCATATTTGCTGCTTCTCCGTCTCACCTCCTCGGCGCGAACCTTATATTACACATTGTGTAATATCGCGTCTCGAAGATCAATAAAATTCGGTATACATATTTTTGCGTCAAAACGACGTAGGCATTTAGTTTTCTGCTTCGTCTGCTATGAGCAAAATCACAAGTCGGAAATACCCAAAAGTTTGCAGCGATAAAATGTCGCGTTGCGCGCGCGCGACTGCCGTGCAATGCGAGGCATTAAAATATCACAAATGTATACGCGTACTCTGTCGCTGTAAATGCGAATTTTCGGTTATGCGCGCGCGAGATTGCGAGGGAAAACGACGATAGAGACGTAAAGGATGCTTGCGCGTCACCCTCTACCCCCCTCGAATTCTCTAAACTTATGAGCATACCCTCGAGACGAGCCACGCAGACACACCTACGTATAATCTACGTGTGTGTGAGTAGTTGGACTCCGAAAGAGAGAGAGAAAGTACGAGAATGATAAATAACATGGCACGTCGTCTATGCCTGAAGCTCTGTCAGTCGTAATTTTGAACTTCCTGATCGTCGCCTCGCGACGACGATGCTACGAGGATTCAGTTCCGTGTATATATAACGTAGAAGGGTTTTATGAGATTTTCCGAAAATTTTGGAATTTTGAGTTCCAACTCTCCCCTGGAGTACACTGCTGGTGCTGTTAGACGCGCGAGGAAGATTATAACATAGTCGCAAGCTCGAGATGCCAAAGAAGATAAAGGACGAGCATACCAGCGCCATCCAGGGCTTGATTAATAATATCCTCGTTGACTCCAAGTCGCTTGGAAATAAAGTCGCGCTCGGCTAAAAACACGATTTAAAAGTGAGCCCCCGCCGGTACTAATGCCGATGCGCGCGTTAACGAGTTGTAATAGTCAAACAGACCGCGAAATCGAATTTCGTGGAAATGCAATTACACCCAGTTCTTTTGAGAAAACTTTCTTCTCAGCTCGCAGCAGCTCCAAGTTTCTAGTTTTTGACGACTGCATAAATAATACAAAAGCCAAACGTGAAACTGTTGCGTTAAATTACTTTGTAAACATTCAATAAGCAAATGATCGTTTCGGCGAAAGCTCAAAGCTACTCTCGAAACTCCAACTTTTGAAGACGTTTAATTTATAAACCGAGGCAAGAATCAAACGAATTTTGTGCTCGTTGATCCGTTCGATAAACTGTCCTCGCGTCGCGCAAAAAGTGTTGGCGTATACGCGTATTTTACATAAATTCACGAACGCAAACACCGGCATAAGTCAGGATCGGCTGTCGCGCAAGCTCTTGCGGTACACACATGCGTTATGTGTGTATGTGCGAGCGTGTGTTTATAAACGCGCGCACAAAAACGTACACGTCGTCGCATGAACAACGTGCTGTACGCGACCAAAAAAAAAAAAAACGCGACAGACTATAAAAAAAGACAAAAACGCTAGAGAGAATAATAAAAAAAGATGAAAAGCTCGCTCGCAAGGGTACGAGAGTGTATGTGTGTATGTGCGCGTGACGTGTACAGAGGCGCGCACATTAGGACTCTGAATAAACCATATCCATAAATTTCAGCAAGCAGTTAGGGAAAAAATGTCTGGCGTTGCCGCTGCCACTGCCACTGCGTTTGAAAACCACGAAAATATGCATGATATTATGGGCACACGCGCTCGCGTTATACTCCCATTCTTGTAAAAGTTATACTTACGCTATTTGCGCCGCAGACTCGACTCGACCAGCTGATTCGTATAAACCACGGAAGTAAACGAGCTCTCCTAGTCCCTTCAGCGTTTCATAAACTTAACGAAAGAAAACGGCCGTTATTAACGTTGCGCGGTGCGCGCGTACATCACGATCGTATGCAAGAATCCAATTAAAAGAAATTTTTCTTATATCTTCGCGTACAGCTCGAGCCAATGAAACACGCCGCACGCAACTTGGAAATTGGACTCGTGCACGCACCGACTTATAATACAATACGTATAATAACAACTGGAGTATAACGATGAAACATCTTCGTCTGGCTGTCAATGTCAATGTCTTTCGTGTACTACAACGAGCGCGTCAAACGGCTACTCACACCCGCACGCACGCACATGTATAAGCTTGCAAGCTCGGCATATAGCATGAACCCGTGTACTCTGCGGGATGTATCACGCGACGAAGAGAGAGAGAGAGAGAGAGAGAGAGAGAGAGAGAGAGAGAGAGAGAGAGACCTTAATTTCGAGCTGACTGCCGAGCCGGTTCGTTTACACAAAGACTGAAATAACGTACATACACGTGTGCGCGCGTATACCGAAAGTTAAAAGTATACACGTATGCGCGCGCGGCAAAAGGAAAAAGAAGTCGGAAGGGCAAAGTAGACACTCTTACTATTTCCGTGCTACACGCATACGTACATTATTATACACTCCCCGCGTTCTCTCGCTCGCTCGCTTTTTTTCCCTTTCTTTTCCCGCGCGCTACCCCTTTAATTTCGGCGTTTCCGCATATATGTATGCGCGCGTCCGGAGAAAAATGAAACCAGCCGACGCGCAGCTATACACAAAATTTCTACACCTTATTTTTAAAAGCTTGCTCGCTCTCGAGAGAAAAAAGTACTATTATAGGTGGAGGAGGGTGTGGTGCGAGGAAAAGGGGAAAATGCCCTTTTTGCCTGGCACCGGTTCTCTAAAGTATATGTGCATATATCGAGGTGTAAAGAGGTCTGCTCTCTCCGATGAGCAAAGGCTATATTACAGGGTACGCACGTTTTGACCAGTCACGCTGCGGGGATGTCAAACAACAATTACCCCTGCGATACAAAAAGAAAGTTTCCGTTTACACAAAAAATTGACCCACACAGACAATCATTTTGTTAAAAGATTCACGCGAAAATTTCCTTTTTTTGCCGCGTATGTATAGTACGACAACGTTAACTTTAAAAAACTAATTTCGAGAAAATGTTCACATGTAATAACATTTTCACCAGAGGCATTTCCGTACACACTCTAACGAAAATACGTATATTAAACAGCCCGAAAAACTTTCAAGCGCGCGCGCGACGTTGCAGCGTTACTACTTCTGCACTGCTGTCTCTCTTCTCTCTCTCTCTCTCTCTCTCTCTCTCTCTCTCTCTCTCTCTCTCTCTCTCTCTCTTTGTGCTGTGCAGAGATATCACGAACGAACGCATATACCTAGGCGAGGTATCTTCCTTTTTCACTTTATCTCACTTTTACGCGGAGCCAGCTTGCAGCTCGTACGAAGCAGCGGCAGCTCTCGAGCCCGAATTTTGATAAAACGTCGAGAGACATACATTCGCCCAAAGACTTTGAGACTTTATACTTATAAACGTGGGCTGTCTTAGTTTGTAATGTACACACGCGAGCGCAAGCGCACACTCATATACAAAAATAAACGACTATAAAAGTGCATAAAGAAGGTCTTAGCCTGCCTTTATATTTTCACGAAAATTTTTCGTGATTGCTTATATAGCGGCGCATTTCCCGTGACATTTTAATTTTCCCCGTGAATTTGAAGGCACTCAATATATCAGTTATTAATTACATGTGCATAATTTGCGTTGAAAGAAATAATTATGCAATATTTTGGATTTAAAAGATATTAAATTTATGAATGCATTAAAGTGGTTAACTCGATTTAATTTACACTGATGTTAAATTTGATATAGCGAATTGGAATTAATTACGTATGAGAAAAGAGATACTGATTAATTTATGCTACGAAAAAAGAGCATATTACATCGAGAGTGCGGGGTTAATTCATTCAACATGAAAAATTGCGTGAATGATTTTAATTCGATTACGTTTTTAGCTTTGCCTTTGACAACTTGATGCAGTGTAGCATTCAGAAATGTCTCTATTATAGTAATTTATATGTTCCGACGAGGACTTAGCAGCGATGTAAAATTAAATTTAACATGTACACGGCAAAAAGAGGCAGAAATCTAACAATTTTATAGATTAAGGGAAAAATTTAACTGTTATAAAACAGCTCGTAAAACCATAAAAACATATGCAGCGAGACCAGCGACGAGATTATTTTATAATGTAAATTTTCATTTAATTTACAAGTTGGTTAAAAGTTAAGCTCATTTAATAGCGGGAAGAGAACAAAAGCTCGGGCATGAGCACAAGTTGAAATTGGGTTAAATACCATATGAGTATCCATCGCAACCTTTAAAGCATAGATTTCGTTTACAATTATTGTACTCCTGAATTTTATTTAGAGTACTTTTAAATAAAATCTTCGTTGGAAATTAATGTATCAGTAGTGATTTATTTTTTTACATCAGCAGCACAAAAAATTTATGTACGGACATCGGGTACATTATTTTCAATGAAAAATGAACGAAAAGAATTTGCAATAAGGATTTTATACTCACGCTCGAACATTTTTATTGAAAATTGATGTTTACACACTGATTTATTTTTTGTATTCATGGCTCAAAATATGTATGAAAATTTAATCCAAATAAGTCCAACCTTTCCCGCTAGATAGCAAGTACCTTATCTCTAAATCAGCAAGTGACAAAGTAAAAATAATTGTATAAGTGTAATACATAAGAACAAGGATGATAGATAGAAAGATATTATAGTTTTACCACCTTAATTAAGTTCTTTCATGGATGCAAGGAAAAAAAATTCCTTCACTTTTACATTGATTTTAATTTAAATTTGTTTAACAATGTAACTCCTTGAGCAACAACTTGTTGACAATTTACTTACTGATTGAAGTAGTACAGACAATCTTAATACATAAGTAAAAATGTTAGTAAATAATAAAAAATAAGATGCCAAAGTTCAGTTAAAAAAATAATAAAGATAAAAGTAAAAATGTTCAAAGTATAAAAGAATCTTCAAAATTACATTTCTATTTTACTTTGCACCAACGATAGAGAAGAGGCTCGTACACGAGAATCATCTGTTTTGTCGAGGTACACGACACTGCTATTGTTATTCATTTTTTTACGAACTTACTATTTACCATACGCAACGCACTTTGAGTAGTTTTTACTTTAAAAAGAAGAAAAAAAAGATTGTCAAGGATGACGTCGTTCAAGAGTTAAGTCGAATATCTCGTTGTATATGCACACACACCCTAAACCGCAAAATGTAATCCTGATACTATACACAGCCGCACAACGTCAACAACGGCCGCAACAGAGCAGCAATGGCAGCAGTGGCAGCAGCAGCAGCATCGAGGTACAACTCTCCAGGAATATAGAGCGGGCAATATTTCACGAAAAATGTTCAGTCACTGGCGCGCAGCTTACAAAGCCCGAGGCTTGGTTATAACGTACATAGAGAACGAGAAGGCCTCTTGCAAGCTCATATAATATCTATATAGACAGAGCGAGGCTGGTGTATATAGGCTTGTGAGCGCCTCCGAAGGCCGACAGGCTGGCAGGCAAGCAAGCAAGCACAAGCAAGCAAGCTCGCCAGGCGGGTTCCTTGGAAGCCAATCCCTTTGGAGACCCGCTCTCCTTGTCTCTCTCGCTTGCCTTAGCGCGTTGATTAACCCCGGGCCAGTTATTTCGGACATGTTCAACGCGAAGCTCTCCCCTTTCAGCGTCGCAGGGTTGGGGTAGGATCTGTGCAATTAGCACTACGTGCTTGGCTGACTGATAATTATGTTGGAGAGAGAGAGAGAGAGGTCAGGGGACATGGACCAGGCCGCAAGGCATGTAGCAGTAGACCTCTGCACGCATCTATTTGCGTGCGCGTGTGCATGTAAAGGTCCGAAACTCAACAAACGCACCACGTACACACCCACGCGCAGTCCGCGCGCGTCTCATCGTGTACGCGTGTGTGGCTGCTGCAATTTCGAGCATCTGCGCGCTCAAATTCTTTATTGTGGCCGACATCATATGCGCGCGTCTGTACATGCAGACACACACATAATACGCACATGCACGAATCTTTTTCCTCTTTTTTTCGGGGCTTTCTATTCTCGTATGCTCTCGGGCCCTCTGCGTGTGTGTGCGGCGCGCGTGACAAGTGTTCGTTATTATGCTTCGGCGGCCGAGAGAGCTTACGTACAATATATATACGTTTGCGTAATATACGTGGATAATATTATGAATTGATGCTACCGCATTTCCGTCGAGGCAGTTATGTGTTTCTCTACGGCTATTTGATTGCGCATTTCCAGTCTCTACGAGCCGGTGCTGCTCGGCGATAACGGCGCCCACGTGGGTGTGGTGTGTATGCGCTATATACATATACGTACGTTTATCCCTCGCCTACGTCGACTTACCTCTCATATTACCCTACGTCTACCGCATACACCAGTGTGTGTGTGTGTGAGATTTATCATCGAGAAATATCACACACTCACGCACGCACGCACGACTTTGACCGTGAAATTTGCGCGCGCGAGCGAGGCCATGCGGGAAGAGAAAAAGTTAATCATTTTCTGCAGCAGTATACGGCAGGAAGAAGAAAGTCACGACGTCGTTGCGATCCTCTTATCGCGACCGTGTAAAACATTGCGGAATATATATAGCCGAGGTACAAAGTACGGCTTGGCTACTATTTTGCAAAGGAACTTCGAAGATAGTGCCGCGAGAGAGGAAGAAAAAAAAGACTGAGAGAGAAAAGAAAGGAAACAGCTAGCGTATTTTTAAGAGATACACATACACCAAAAAAAAAGGAAAATATTTTTGCACGGGTCGTAAACTAGCCACGATGTATAGCGCACAGAGCATGCACACACACAAGCAAAAATTCACAATACTCGAGAGCAAAAAACAAAGGCCAGATACGGCGCGCGTGCCCGTATTATCTCTAGAATGCACTTTTGGCACTTCTGCGACTAGCTTTTTTTTATATTCAAGCTTACCCGAGCGATCTTTATATTCTTTCTCGCGGTGAAAAGTATAGCACAAAATATTAGTTCCTCTACTTTTTTTGCCTCTCTCAAAAAATATATAATACGCCCGCGCGCGACTCTTGCGCTCGGCAAAAATGAGCGACATGCCTCGACCGACGTTGGATACAGCAGGCGATCGATGGCGTTGTAGCGGAGAGAAGGAGAGAGAGAATTTTTTGTTCCTCGGATATGGAGAGTTTTTGCAATTGGTCTTTTCTTCCAGCTGCTGCCAACTGCATACATATGCGTACGTACGAGCGTGAAATATTTTTTTTCTTTGCAGGTGTAGAAAGAAAATGTTTGTTTCCCAAGGACGATATGTGTTTGCTTGACACTTAAAGTGTTTTTGTTACTTTTTTTTTTAACTTTTGAGTAAACTAGGTAAACACACTTGGCGCGCTTTTTTTAACACGCATGACGAATCATCGGTTCGAGTCGCCAGAACTCGAAAATAACTCGAATAAAAGGACAGCGCTGTCACATTTACTTACATCGCATACAGAGACGAGCGCGCACGCTTACGACAACGAAAACACAGCAATAAATAAATCGACTTATAATTTAATATTTTGTGTTCATACATGTAAAAACGTTAGAATGTTCAAAGTACGCGGGGCAAAAGAAAGAGCGGACGAGAAAAAAGGTTTGCTTTGTTCAAATCAAGTGGAAAAATTGACTTTGGTGAAACCATACATATACACATGCAGACGCGCCCACAGACGACTCACACACACACACACACACATATACACACCGTAGTACGCGCAAGCAGAGGGTGTATGCATTTTAACTCGTATGCAAGGAGCCTAGCTTTGGAGCTGGAGAAAAACTTTGAAAAAAGTTGAAGTAGTATACAGCAGTAAGTGAAAGACGCAGAAAAAAAAACGAAAGAAGAAAAACTTTTACTCGTATATAGTACCCATACAACACACCTGTTCCATCTCTTCTAAGGAAGTCCCGGAAAGTATGTGCTTTTCTTCCAATTGACGCTCCGAATGGAAGCTCTTTGTTGGTGTGCATGTTCGAGTTAGTGGGTGTGTCCGTGTGCCTGTGTAAGTGTCTCGTTGGTCCTCGCAGTATCGCGCATTGTACAAGAAATCAGCCGTAATATTCAAGGTACACGAAGCTTCCGCGGTTTTGTGGATTTTTCCAAAGATGCGCACCTCGCTCAGTAACGCTGTAATATTTATTTTTCGAAACGCGCGCCAGTGATATCGATGACGCTTCGGTAATTTGTCGCAGCCTCGAGCGACAAAAACTCAAAGGGAAAATGTAATGCATCAGAGTGTGAAATATACTTTACGCATCAGCGAGATGTGTATACGCGCACGCGCGCGCGTCACTCGAGAGAAATTCCACACTGCAACGGCGCAGCAGCAGCAGAGAGCAGCCGCTCCGAGTGTACATAAAATTTTTTTTCAAGAGACTCACTGCATTTTTTATCCTAGCAAGCTACTTATCAACTTTCGAGCAAAAAAGTTCACGTCTGGGAATGCTGCGAAAACGAAGTAAAAAAACAATTCCCGAGCTCGGATTTATTATGTAAAGCAAAAAATTGTGATATATTGCAATTGACTTCCATCCCTCGTTAGTCTTTTGATGTGCAATCTTATCGTAACTGTGTAATACAGCTGAAAACGTAGAGAGTTCATCGAATTTATATATTATTACGACGATAGCAATAATTTTCCAACTTTCGCTCATGTGGCAGTTACTGAAACGACGTTCGATATGAGAGAAAAAATATTTGACGCGAAAATTGAATATCCCACGAGTCGCGCGCGAGCACAAAGATGACTTGGCCCAACGGAAGAAAAAAAATTGCTCAACTCGATCGGTAAACATCGTCTCTCCTCATACTCTCCGTCTAGTGGGGTAGAAAAAGTTTTTGTCGGTCGACCGCGACTTTTGAGACACATTCCTGATCAAGAGAGCAAAAAAAGGAATCAAATAAAAGAAAAAAAACGAATATAAAGGATCGTATAGCTTTGGTCAATCTATTATAACGTTATGCCATAGAATGCCGCCGTCGCTCGCAAGCACGCAGAAAAAAGCTCGGCACGCTCGAATTCGCTTTTGACCCACATGCACGCTTCGAAGAATTTGCAGAAATCATACATACGTAACACGCGGAAAAGAATTCATTCGATGAATTTTTTGTGCCGTTGAGGGAGCGAGAGCAGGGTAAGCTCGCGTCGCGCGTCCGCACTCGTCAAGCCAAATACGACGCGCAATATTTTTTTTATTTTTTCCATAAAACAAACAACAAGCGATTGCGATAAACACGCGTTCGATTGAACTTGTGTGTGTGTGTGTGTGTGTGAGTGTCATTCATCCACGCGTTCATCGGGATGATTCGTAGAATTTGTGTGTGGGGGGGGGGGGGGGGGGAAGCAAAGCAAAAAAAAAAGGAAAAAATAAATCAATGAACTGCTGTGTGCCCACATATTTTTAAGCTTGAACAAAAAAATGCACACACGAACGGACAACATTTTTAGCCATCAGCAATTCTAATGTACTTTGATGGACATTATATGCGGGCGGACGCATGCGTGCAGTTTGTGAAAAATAGGAAAATCGCCAATAAAAATCCGCGCAGCAAATTTATATATTCGACCGGGCGGCAGATTTTATTTCTATGCAAAAGAGAGAGAGAAAGAGAGAGAGAGAGAAAGAGAGAGAAGCAGAAACGAGAAAGAGTCCAAACGAATTGCAGAATCGTGATAAATTTCTCCAGCGAGAGAGAGAGAGAGAGAGAGGGAAGGGAGAAAGTGAGAGGTCGAAAAACTGCGTCACACAGAGCTATGCGTGCACGTTCGATTGGACGCTTACGTAATTTCAATGGGCCCTCGCTGTTCTAGCGTTAGTGCACACGCACACCCACCCACATACACACGTATATATTTTGGCGTTGGGTTGATACGACCTTCCCTGTACACCTGATCGACACTCATTCTGCGACGTATTTTGTCGTTCCAACTGTCGCTCCGAACTCGGGGATTTCGGTGGCTTGGCCTGCCTAAACGCAGTTGACGGATGCTCTTTGAAAATTGCACCGATGGCATGGATTTCTACCATTGCTACTATATACGCATACAGTCAGCCAGCCAGCCGAATCGCATCACACACGCAACACACAGCTGTACAGCGCAGCAGCAGCAAAGCAGATCTCCCTTTTCGAACATTTTTTTCCTCGATAAGTTGCGTCGAAGCATGTGCGCGGATGCACTCGCCTTTTCAACTCGGCGCTGCGTGCGAGCATATATGTGTGTGTATATTTTATACAGCTCGAGTAAGAGAAATTTATTTTGGAACGTAAGTATATGAATACTTTTCTTTGAAATATTTTCGTACGTACATATTTTCACGCAGTGCATGTATATTCGATGTTGCGCTAGTGCAAACATTTTTCAAGCAAATGCATGGCTTTACCTTTTGCTTTTTCAGACATATATTTTTTAATAAAATATATATCGGAAGAAGAAAAATAAACGAATAAGAGAAAATTTTAATCATAAACCAATATATAAAAATGGAAAAAGTCAATTAATTTCTTATCCAAACCTTGCGGTGCACAACAATTTTTGTCGGCAGCACAGTGCTGGTACGTGCAAAAAAAAGTGCGTCGGCCAGTGCATACATAAACGCGCGCGATGTAAAAAAATAAAAAGTGCTAAAAAGAAGGAGCAGACGCGCGCGCGTACATATAGACTTTGAGACACGCGCGTCCATGGTATTGAGCAAATTTAAATTCTATCCTTGGGCAGTCGTGTCGAGCTCTCTCTCGGCCAGTGGCAGGCAGGCGCGCGTAGCAATTCACTGTGTAAACACGTGCTAGCACCGGAGTTTCAATCATTCAGATCGCAAAGGCAGTTTGAGATCTGATTAACGGAAGCGTCGCCCACCCGTGGCACCCACGAGCGAAGCGCGCGTCTTTATCACCTTTTTTCTCGTAAAACTTTTTCACGTATGCTCGTCGAATATATATCTCTCTTGCACGCCCAAAGGGCCGGGCTCCAGCATCCTGCAGAATAGGCTTTTCGGCCTCGAATTATTAATCTTTATTGCTGATATAATGGCGCGTGGGCATAAAGCAACGCGCGCAACGCGGGACGTGATTATTTTAATCATCGAGTCCCTGAATAATTCATATATTCATATAATAATAAAAGCTCTGGAAGGCCGTATTATTCAGGCGAAAAGTTTTCCACTGCGCACACACATACATACCACCACGCAGGTACACGTACAAAAGTTCATTTTCTTTTCCAACTGCGCTATCTACTATTAAATTCAATTAGCCCGAGCTTGTCTAGAAATTCTGGCACACGCGCGCGCGAGTACTACAGCGCTCACGCTCGCAATTATATGCATTATCTGTCTTTTCTCACATCAAGAAAAGTAGTACAAAGGCCAATCTTATATGAGCACATGCAGATGTGTACCCCCCACTCTCTCTCTGCGCGCCTACCTCGTTGCTTGCATGAATTTTGTAAATCCACACGAGCCAACCACCACCAGAAGCGGCAGGTAAAAGTATAATACTGCAGCAAGCGTATAGGCGGGCGAGCGAGCGAGCGAATATTCAGCCGTGCAGCTAGCGCACGCGGAGATTCACTTGTGTACAATTTGCATGATGCGCGTCCAGATAGATTGTCCGGATGGCGCATAACTCGCTTTAGACGCAACCTACTTTTCTTTTCCCCGAGTGTGTCTGTATTATATACGCTATGCATCCGCACCTTTTCTTTTTGCGCGCGCGCGCCCCGACGATCTTTTTGCAAAGTCGCGTGCACGGGTCTTATCTATAAGCCCTCAGAGCTTCTTATGCATACACACGGTTCCCCGATGTATATGAGCTGGAGTTGTGCGCTGCGCGTGTCTGTACGAGTGTGTGTGTATGTGCAAAGATATGCAACGAAAGCTTGTTTTTCCAATTTCTGCGCTCTCTTTTCAACTCTCTTTTTTTCTTCTTCTCCTTCCTCTCTCTCTTTCTCTTCTTCTTTTCTCGCTTATGTGTACATCTGTACTTGCACTGCGCGCACTGCGCGCGCCCACACATGCATGGGCGTTGGAATAGAAAAACGGCCATTGACTGCAATTTTTGACGACTACCGCTATATAACGCACGTACGTATACACACACACCCGATGCAGCTTGGGAGCTTCGCCGCTGCTGCTGCCTCTGCCTGTATAATGGAGCCGAAACTTTATCCATCGCTGAGTCAGCTTTTAAAAGAGCGGAATATATATATGTCGGTAGGTATACGCCGCGCTCGGGCGTTGAATATAAACTCGAATGTTTGCAGTGTGCGCGTATTTTGGGAAATATGCATATATAGGTATAATATAATGCAAAAAGCCATATATATATCGAGGCCCCGAGATGTAGCCACCACCTACCGCGAGCTAGGCGCGCGGAACGAGGAAGTTTTCTGAATGCTGCTGCACGCACACGCCGAACTTCGATGTGCGCGTTTGCCACCGCGCGCTCGCTCGCTCCTGTATATCTTTTCACATGAACGAAAACTCGTATATATATAAGTAATATAAGGTTTAATCATGGATGATTTAGACTTTAATAGCCAAAGCCTTGTTTGTTCTCTGGTACTATTTATCGAGATTTCGCTCGCTTCTGTACGCTTTTTCCGCGCTCCGCATGCACGATGTGCGTGAGTGACTGGTAATGTGTGTGATTTAAACATGAAGCGACCGAAATTACACATTGTATTTCGCGCTTCCTCCTTCAAGATCAAGATGTAGTAGCCCCCCTTGCGTCCTAAAAACCACACTTTCAAAGCCTAAAAAAAAACGGTTTGAAGCGCCACCACCATCTACTGCGACGGCGGCAGGCCGCTCTATTACCTCATTCCTTTTCTTTGTGTCGTGAACGCCACACGTATAGAAAAGCCGTTCGAGAGAAATTGAATTATGCCGAAGCATAAAAAATCAAAGAAGAGATATAGGGAGAGAAGCCGTCGTAGACATTATAAACGTCGGTACAGTGAGGATGGGTCGTCTTCATCTTCAGAGGACTCGCCAAAGAGAAAGCGTAGGAGGACTTACAGCTCTGGTTGGGAAGGAGATCATTCTTCAGGTAATAACCTCAAATAACGGACATATTTGTTTCTACAATCACAGAACTAGTCTGTGTAAGATGACTCTCGGTCTTTCGAGATAGTCGTAGATAAAGTCAGACGCGGGTCTATCCGTGTATTAAAAGAGGTTAGCCACAGTGAATGGTGTACATGTATAGGGTCTATCCTATGCATGATGCGTCTTTGATGAGACACATCGACTCGATTGAGTCACACCCGAGAGTGCTACATACCACGGGCCACGAGCTTGATGCTACAGGCTATGTGATATGAGAAGTTTATGTACTCAATTGGTGTCGTTATTCGGTATGTTTACAGAAAGAAGCTCTCGTGAAAGAAGCAACAAAAGACCCGCTCGCACTAGCTCGGAGAGCCGTGACAGAGAAGAGCTAAGACATTCAGGCTCGAGAGGTAGCATCGGTGGTAGTCATACCAAATGGAAAAACTTCGGGCAAAGCGAGTGAGAACAATGGGCATCTGCAGCAGGTCATTACGGATGCAGCGAATTCAACAACAAACGGTGCTGAACATAACCTCTCAAAGAAGATGGAGGATCTGCCGCTGAGAGATGATATAGTTTGTGTTCTCGGCTCACGCCTGAAGGAGAATAAGAATTCTCGCCACCGATTCACTCGCACTTCGTGTCTATTTGGAAGGACATTTTGCAGCTAGGGCTTCCAAAGGAAGCCAAGCATGATATTTTTAAGAAATATCCAATACCGAGCAATTGCGAATTTTTTGATCCTCCGCAGATCAACAAAGAAATTGAGCTATCGGTAAACGAGATGTGCAAGACTAGGGATAAGCGCATTGCGGAGAAGCAAGATAGACTTGTGGCGATGATTGCCAGCTTATCAAAAGCGCTGTCTCATTTATTATCCAAGGATATGGAGAATAAAGAAGTAATTGAAATTATTGAAGCAGTTAGTGACGCAACACGCCTCGCTATTGATAACTTGCACGAAGAAACAGCGATTCGACGAAGTCTCATTTGTCGCACATCAATGTGGCGTGGAAGGACACCTTGCTGACGACAGAAGCCGACGAATTTCTTTTTGGTAAAGATCTGGCAGAAGTTTTAAAGCGGGCAAAGTCGGTGGGTCAAGAATTCAAAAGCTTATCAAAAAAGAGCTCTGAAAATTCTTCAAAAAACTTCAGGACCCCGTCTCGCCCTTCCAACAAGCCGCAGGCAGAGAACTTCTCGGGGCAAACGCATCGGCTGTCATCGAAATCTCAGACACAGAAGCCTCGTCGAGCATTCAAGACGAGATCTCCGAAACGGACCTCATACAGCAGCTCGTCCAGGAATCAACCACGCTACCCGAGAAAACATTAATTGAGAATGTAAGTCGTACAGCGGGCAGGTTAAGCCTGTTTCTTAAAAGTTGGCAGAAGCTAACCTCGGATAGTATTGTACTATCCTGGATCAAGGGCGTGGACATCCCATTTATGAAAACTCCTTATGAGAGAAGGGATTGTATAGAGCGTAAATTTTCTCTTAATGAGAAAGATATTATTAACGATTTAGTTAAAAAACTTTTAAAGAAAGGAGCAATTGTTGCATGTGAATATACGGAAGGTCAATTTTTGTCTGATTATTTTGTAATTCCTAAGCCGGACGGGTCCTATCGATTCATTTTGAATTTGAAAGAGCTAAATTCTTTTATAAGAACTTATCATTTTAAATTAGAAAATCATAAAACAGCTATGAGTTTATTAAGGCCACATGATTTCATGACCAAGATTGACCTACGCGATGCGTACTATTTAGTCGCTGTAAAGGAAGAGCATAGAAAATTTTTACGGTTTAAATTTGAGGGCGTCGTTTATGAATTTACTTGTCTCGTATTCGGTTTGAACGTGGCTCCTTGGATTTTCACAAAAATTCTCAAACCAGCCTTAGCTTTTTTAAGAGCTCAAGGTCTGCGTTCAGTAGTTTATCTCGATGATATCCTTCTGTTTGGTTCTAACTATGAGGAGTGTAGAAATAATTTTGTGAAGACAAGCCAGCTTCTTTCTAGTCTGGGGTTTGTTATTCATAAGGAAAAGAGTGATTCAGTTCCAAAGAAAATTTGCACCTGGCTAGGTTTTATTTTTAACTCAAAGGACATGACCTTGGATTTGCCACCAGCTAAAAAAGAGCAAATAATCAGGTTATGCAAAAAATTTAAGAACTTGAGTCAGTGTAAAATCCGCGATTTTGCTCGGTTCATAGGCTCGTTGACTGCAGCTTGCCCAGCAGTAGAATATAGCTGGCTGTACACAAAGTTGTTTGAGAGAGAGAAAACCCGAGCATTGGAAGCTAGCAAAGGAAATTTCGAAGCAAAAATGTTTTTGTGCAAAGAATTAACTGAGGATTTTGATTGGTGGCTTCGACGATGCCTGGATAATAAGAAAAACTTTGCTTATAAGGCCTATGACATGGAAATTTTTTCCGATGCATCTCTAACCGGCTGGGGTGCTGTACATGGAAACTCCAGAGCAAACGGTTTTTGGTCAAGTAGTGAACAAAAGATGCACATAAATCTACTGGAGTTGAAAGCCGCATTTTTTGGGCTAAAATGCTTTGCGAAGGATAAGAAGGGCTGTAAAATCATTCTTAGAATCGATAATACGACAGCAATATGTTATATCAATCGAATGGGAGGCACTCAGTTTGAATACCTCCATGAGAGTGCAAAAAACATATGGCAATGGTGTGAGGCCAGAAATATTATGTCACGGCTTCGTACATATCATCTAAGGATAATGTAGAAGCAGATCAGGAGTCACGAAAATCGAAAACGGAGATTGAATATGAGCTCGCGCATTGGGCTTTTTCAAAAATAATTAAAAAATTCGGAGCACCAGACATAGATTTATTCGCGAGTCGCATAAATAATAAATGCGTTCGATATTTTTCATGGGGTAAAGACCCAGATTCTGAGGCAGTAGATGCCTTCACGCGCTCATGGGATAGTTTTTATTTCTATGCTTTTCCTCCGTTTAGTTTAATTTTAAAAGTACTTAATAAAATAAGATATGAAAAAGCGGAAGGAGTAATAGTTGTTCCGTACTGGCCAGGCCAACCATGGTTTCCGATTTTTCTGTCGTTACTTAAGATAGAGTTTATAAAATTTACACCAAGTTCTGACTTGTTAACTTCTTGCAGCAAGGAACCGCACCCTTTATGGAAGGATCTTTCCCTGGTGGCCGGGCTTTTATCAGCGAGGCATTTACAAGACAAGGATTTCCGCCAGATTCAATCGGAATAAGCATAGCTTCAATTGAAAATTCAACGTTAGCCAATTATGAAGTAGCGCTAAAGAAGTGGTGGAATTTCTGCCGCAGTCTAAAGGTGGATTTTTACCACCCACATATTCCGGATATCATTTTGTTTGTACAGAAAGAATTTGAAAAGGGCTTGTCTGCAAGTGCCTTAAATGTGACACGTTCGGCAATATCCTTAATTGTCGACTATGATTGCGCAAACGATCCTAGACTTAAGCGATTCCTAAAGGGTTGTTACAAATCACGTCCGGCGAAACCCAAGTACAACTATACTTGGGATCCTAACTTGGTTCTAGAATATTTTAAGCAGAAAGGCACGAATGATGCGTTGAATTTTAAAGATCTCTCGTCGAAAGTGGTGACGCTCTTAGCATTAGTTACCGGGCAGCGGATTCAAACGCTATCACTGATAAAAATCAATAACATTAAAATTGAAGACGAAAGAATCGTTATTTTTATTCCAGATAGAGTAAAACACTCCAAAAAAGGAACTAATCAACCTGTTTTATATGTACCTTTTTATAATGCGGATGTAACTATTTGTCCAGCCTTGGCACTTCAACATTATTTGAATGTAACGTCTCCAATGCGTGGAGATGAACTTTTACTATTTTTAACTTTGTATAAGGGAAAAAAGAAAGCAGTAGGTAAACAAACGCTCAGCAACTGGGTTAAAAATATTTTAAAATTAGCTGGAGTCGATAGTATATTTAAGGCTCATAGTACAAGACATTCGTCTAACTCGGCTGCTAAGCGTTTGGGGACATCGATCGATTTAATTTGTAAGACTGCTGGTTGGTCAAAAAACTCTGCCACATTTGCTAAATTCTATAACAGAGAAGTGGTCACAGACCAGGCAGAGTTTGCATTATCCATTTTAAGAAACCATAAAAATTAAAATTCATGTACTTGTATTTCCTATTTTAGTAAATGTTCAATTTCTCAAAAAAGGTCGTAAGTTGCTTTTAAGATCTACATCTTGATCTTGAAGGAGGAAGCGCGAAATACAATTATACAATTGAACGAACTTCTAGTGAAGTTCAATTCAAATTGTATGAGCGCTTCCTCCGAAAGATCAATCTCCCACCCAGTATATTCCCAATTTCTATCTGAAATTCCCAAATAACTTACGACATTACTTTGAAATAAATGAGGTAATAGAGCGGCCTGCCGCCGTCGCAGTAGATGGTGGTGGCGCTTCAAACCGTTTTTTTTTAGGCTTTGAAAGTGTGGTTTTTAGGACGCAAGGGGGGCTACTACATCTTGATCTTTCGGAGGAAGCGCTCATACAATTTGAATTGAACTTCACTAGAAGTTCGTTCAATTGTATAATTATACATACGCATTATAGGCAGTTAGCGCAGTTGTAAGCGCGCGTATACACAATGAGCGAGTTTTTCATGGGCCCACAGGGTGGTGTGTGAGTACTGTACCAGAGAAGCAGCAGTTTGTATTATTGAATGCGAATATAACTGTGATATAAGCAGGCTACGTAGCGCAGAGAGAGAAAGAGAGAGAGAGAGAGAGCCATATAGGCATGGGATCACGCAGAGTCGCAGCGGCAACAAGCACGTCTGAAATAGTCAAATGGATGCTTAACGTCACCGAGGGGTTGAAAATTAAGCGACACGGCCGCCGCGTATATACATACATATAATACGTAAAGTGGAGCAGAGAGGGAGAGGAGGTGGGGGCAAGGGAGCAGCAGCAGCAAGGCACGGAAGACATTGGGAATGGCAATCGAGCGATAGCGGCATTAACGCACACACAAACAGCGACGCTCGTATCTATACGCGTTTTGAGCGTGGAGCTGTGCGAGCAGACCTCGACATCCACGTATGTATACAACGAGCACAAATCCTCGTCATTGCGGAGAGCGACTACAAGAGCGCCTCATATACATGTATACAGGGTTGTATAGTCGAGGACGCATATATATATATGGGAGAAGAGACGAAATGCTGCGGTGACTAGACATCACTGTTGCTGCTCCTCCACCCCCCGCAGACTCTACGCGCATACACGTATGTGTATGCGTATGTGTGACCCCCTAAAATACCCAGTCTCGCATAACTTTGTACATTGCGCTCACTCGCTCGCTCGGTATTATTTCCTCTGCGCACTACTTTCGCTACTACCCTACCAACCTCGTCCTTTTTTTTTCCTCTCTCTCTCTCTCTCTCTCTCTCTCTCTCTCTCTCGTTGAAGCGGCAGCCTTCGAGTTCCATTGTCGAGATATGTGTGTACGCGCATTTGAATATACTAAAATTCGAGCTAGCTAGCTACGTACGGTATACGGTTGCCGCGGCGTCGGTGGCGGTTGCCACTGCTGCGCGACTTTATTGTTTCGTCTTACACAAAAGGTTCTCTCTCTCTCTCTCTCTTTCGCTCGCTCTTAGATCGCGCATATATGCACGCACGACGTGTATTACATTTAAGCGCAGTGCACAACTCGGCAGCGGCAGAGGGTTGTCGAGATATTCAAGACGAGACGGATACGCGCGCGCAGCTATGTAAATCATTTTCCTGTTAAGAGCTGCAGCAGCTCGTGTGTATGTATAATATAACTACGCGAGAACTGATGCTTCTGCTGCTACTGCTGCCTTCGGAGTTTTGCAATGAACTTGTATCGACTTTATTTTTAGCCTGACGCATATTAGTATACCGTCACACAGGATGAATCATGCTTCGAGAGAGGAGTCATGGTGTTGCTTCAAGGCACGCGGCAAGGACGAGGCGCGCGACAACGACGCGCTGCGCTGCGATGCGTGCTAGGGATATTTATGACGAATTATCCGTGAAACTTGGCTCGTATCTCTCGCTGGGCAGCTGCAGCAGCAGCGGCAGCAGGAGCAGAAGCAGAGCGTCTCGGCAAATAATTCAGGCGCGCGCTCGCATACATTCTATGACTGGTAACCGCAGTAGAGAGCGAGGCACAACAGCGAGAGAGCAGAGACTATGTATCCTCGCCTCGAAGGATTCTAAATCATGCGCGCGCGCGTGTATGTATACCTCGGGTGCAAGAATACGCTCTTGAGGTCATTTCGCCCCGTGGCTGTATACCTACGATGTATTCGGCGCGTGTACTGCGACGTCGATGTCGTTTGCTGCCGTTGCTACAGAGCAGTAGCAGCACCCTTTTGTACTACTGCAATTGTCTCTCTCTCTTGCTCCCCGCCATAAATATACGATTCGCCATCTCGGTCACACGACGGCAGTGGCGGCAGCAGCAGCAACGGTGGTGGTGGTGGCGGCGGCGTCGGCGGCGACGGTGGAGGCAGCAGCAGCACGTATTGATCGCCGGGTTGTGTAGTACTGCTGCACAGCCGATAGTGCCCCACAGGACCACATGGGCGACGCGAGCGCGCTCGGCAATTCTAGAGGTGGATTTTCGCGCTGCTAGATATATGTATAATGTAGACGCAGCACCGCGTCTAGATATATCTGTATATATGTGCAGCCGAGCCGTATATACACGCGATACGGCATTACCGACGGACGAGAGGAGAGAGCTTTATCCGTTTATACCAACATGGCGTCGCGCAACTTCTGACGGAGGCGGCGGCGTGCGTTTGCTGCTGCTTCTGTGGCAGCAATTTCTTCTGTGCGTTCGACTCGGTAACCTCAGTGTGCACAGACGGTATGAAGAAGTTTAATTCTGCAAAAGCTCAAAATGTAAGCGCAGCGTAACAGGGGCTACATTTATGCCATCCCGTATACTATTATTGTTATTGCCGCGTACTTTAACGCAGGGGCGGCGACCCTTACTACACTGAATTTACGTCTTCTCTCTGGTACTGTAACATCGAACTAGAACCGGTGTACTGCGTATAGCACGTGCGCCACGCTATATTATATATCGCGGCTGCTGCGGGATTTAAATTTCGCGTCATATGAGTAAATCTCATGAAATTTTAATATTTTGCCATTAGAAAAAAAAAATTTTATTTTTTAAAGCACACTCGTGAAATTTTTTTTGGGGACTTACAACTGATTCAGAAACCTGAAAAAAAAAGTGCCCATCAAATTTGGGCGAGGGTCATCGAGCATTTGAAAAAGTACATGTTAAATCTGAAGCCGATGAACCATATTTTTAAGACAATATTTGCTCCTAAATTTGGTTAAAATATTGATTTTTGACATTTAAAAAAACCACATAGCGTTATCTTTTCCAAAATGTCAAAAACTAAAATGGGCAACATAAATTGCTCCATTTAAAGTAAAACTGTTGATGTGCATCGCAAAATTCCATTAAAATACACTCAAAATCAACAATGGGCGCGGGCAAATTTCATGTTTGTATCGTATATAACTTTTTTTACAAAGCACGCACATCAAAAATAGACATACCACTCGATTCTGCTACTCAAAAACTACTTTTCCCCATAATTTGGTGATGATTCATGGTGGGGCCTATTGGGATATTGGAATTTTATAAAAAAATCATTAAAATACTAAAAATCGAGTTGAATTTTTCTTAAGAGTGTAGAAGACTCAGGTAACGACGCACACCATTCAGTGACACTTTTTTCGAAAGTATAGATTATGAAGGTTGTTTGGTGATGATTTGGATAAAAAAGCTCAATGGGCCTATCGGGAATCAAAATTTGAAAATTAAAAATAGGATGCGTTGAATTTCAAAACGCATAGAAAACGCTGTAAAATGCATTTTTTTGTATGAATTCAAGTTTGGATCCCACTGGAAAGTGTTCTCAAGAAAAGAAAAAGTTGAAAACTTAACATAAACAATGCGAGGAATGGTAATTTTTAGGTTTTCATATGAATATTGTGGGGTTGACACAAATATTAAAATTTCACGAGATTTACTCATATACGAATTATATAGTCGAGCGTTTTCTGCCCCTTTGAAGACCGAACTTTTGGCTCTATGCACACGCCTATATCGCATACGTGTATGCATTATATGCATGCATGGACGAAATCGCGTATCGGAAAGCCATTTTGAATGCATCATGCAGGCAAAAATGCGGCAGTTCGATCTACCGATATATGTACTCTCTTCTGCGCCGGGCCACCGTTGCTGCTACTGCAGTGACAGATATTCCCACGATCGCATGTGTCACGCAAAACTAATATTTAATATATATTGAAACACACACACACACATACGATATATAGGCGCATGTGCACGGGTGTGTGCGTGTATATACAGGTAATATAAAGATCAAATAGTTTTCGTGATGCTATTTTTCGCGAAGGCGCGCGCGCGTCGCATGCAAATACTATCGTCTATTTTCGTCATCGATTGATTTTTTCGTGCAATGGAATTTTTTTTCTCCCTCAGCGCTATACATCAACCTCTACATATATTTGTAACGCACACACATGCACGCGAGAGGGGTATGCGTCGCACCAACGACACATAATATTTGAAATATCATTCTTTGCCTTCTGTATGTGTATTCTTTGCTATATATTTTTTTTCTCGTTCGTTTTGTTTCTTTTTTGCGACCCGAATCGGGCGCGCAACATTATACGCGCGCGGATCCCGAAACGCGGGTGTATCTCGCTCTCTCTCTCGTGCTGCTGCTGCGGCTGTGGCTCGAGCCAATCGCGCATACACGCACTATTACACCCTCCATCGATATTTCATATTTTGCACGCCGCTTTGTGTTTACGTATAGATAGATAGTCATCGATAATTTCGAGACTGTGCAGCCGCCTGGTAGGCATGTAACCGCGCGTGTACACATATATTGTATGCGTTATGTATGTACGCGCGCCTCGGCTGATTGATACAGTCCGCGCGCGTAAGCTTCCGTCTCGGGAGATGCACAGCCTATACCTACACGTACCATGCACACACGCGTTGTGTTATCTTGTCGATAGTCGCCTAGTCGTCGTCATCGATCTTCGGAGTCCCAAGTACGCTTGCGGTGTGTGTATGTGCTATATCGACAATAATCTCCCATATAATCGATCGATACATAATAACCTCAGCACTGCGCCCGCTGCTACTGTCTATTTCTCTCGGATTGCATAGAGGTGATACACATGCCTCGTGTGTAATATCGTCTGTATGCGTTTACAGGAGTATATAGGACTACTGTACGTATGTAGGTGTGCGTGTGTGTGCAACTACGCCAAATGAACTGATATTCCTTTCATATCCAAGTTCCATATACTCCTCTCTCGTCTGTACTTCGAAACATGCAAGTTGGAAACTTCAATATACTTACTGCATATGCTCGCTCTGTGCATATATATTTGCTCATACGAGTCTTCATTCCATTTGTATTTAAATATGTATGTATATTTCATTGGCATTAATATAAATCATATAACCGTATAGGTGAAGTGAAATTTCAAGCTACTTAGTCGAGTATTTTCTCGCTGCAATTGCGTATATTTTTACGATTAACCTTAATTTATGCGATCACATACACTTGGAAAGTCCCTATGCATGATAGCTGTTAAATTACAATTAGTAATATCTCATTTGGCGTACACTTTAAACTCAACGGCAGAGAGAGATGGTGACTGTTTTACGCGTACGACTTGAAATTACGAGGGGCGCTGCTGCAATTTTATTCGAATGAGAGAGACAGAGAGAGCCCGTGATATGCAAGTATGTCGTCGCATTAAAGGCCACGCGATATCTTCGTCCACATTTGCCAGGGCTTACTTTGCGGCACACTGTTATCTGCGCGCGTGGCTCTTTGTGTGGTAGGCAAACTCGAAAGCTGCTGGTCGCGTCGTCAACGATTCTGTCCCTGCCCCACCCCCCTCCCGTCCCTCATCCGCCTCCTTCTTCTTCTTCTCCTTTTGCAAGGCCATATAAGAGGATTTGCATGGAGACTAAAACGGAAATGAGTCGACCTGCTCTCTCGCTGCGCGTGGAGAGTATAGGACGATGACGAAGAAGAGAGAGAAGAGAAGAAGAAAAAACGACGGCAGTCGAGTTTTTGTGCACCCGCACACACGCGCA
Source organism: Trichogramma dendrolimi (assembly GCA_034770305.1). NCBI lineage: Eukaryota > Metazoa > Arthropoda > Insecta > Hymenoptera > Trichogrammatidae > Trichogramma > Trichogramma dendrolimi. The sequence goes on along the minus strand of JAPMIB010000068.1, from coordinate 682,395 downwards.
AAAACTCGCACACATACGCTATGCTCGCTCCTCATCGCTTCAAGAGGCAAAGATGATAATATCGTGCACCGGCGCATACGCCAGTATATGGTTGAGGCCGTTTTGGAGGCAGTATATATAAGCGGGAGCGCACAGGCTATAAGCACGGATTTTTATAATCCCTATTTGGAATTATAAATTTCCATATTCTCGATCCACTTCATGCTTCTAAATAGGGATAAAAAAGAATTCTGCACGCACACACACGACACGCTTATATCCTATTCTCTCTAGGAAAAAGATGAGGGAAGAATGAATCGATTTATGGAGGCACGGCAAGTAGTAAGTGGGAGCGAAATTTCTGTTTTTCCTTCACGGGAATATTATATATACGAGAATATGATTATCGAATAATTTGACAGCTCCCGAGCAAAAACTACTTATATATACCGAAGGCTCAAGTGCGAGTGCGAAGGCTACGAGAAGCTCGCGCGCGTTGTTAATTTTATACCCAAAAGGAAAGAGACTTCGGGTCGCGCGCAAGTAAAACGTATAAGCTTGAGCGCGCGGCACCCCTCTTCGAAGTCTCTATAAAAATTAAAGTCAATATCTTGTTTAAACCCTCGCGCGCGCGCGCGTGGGTGGACGGGCAGTAGCAGCCAGCAGCAGGCGTCTGAATTTAGCCGCTGCTGTAGCGGCTGTCGAAGGGCTCGGTGCCCTCGCACCGTAGGGAAGCGTATAGAGGTAGGTGGTTACAGCCGCGACGGATGGATTGCGTAAGCTGGAAATGCTCGATTAAGTAGTCTGATTGGAAATTACGCACGACTGACTGACTCCGAGTGTATTTACCTCGGCGCGCGCGAGCTTTTACGGTTTCATCCCTCTCTCTCTCTCGCACTCTCTCTCGCTCTAGCTTTCTCTATGCGAGATAAAGGGCAATGTTATTCAATCCATGGTTTCGTCTATGATTTTCCGAATTGCGAGAGAGCTACAGCTGTATAGCCTAGGCTTTCGTTTCATATTAATTCGAACTATGATGCTGAAGGGACGATAATAATTGCTCTGTGCTTGAGAGGTCGAGAAAGAAAAACGTCGACAGTCTGATTGAACAATATATTGCCAATTTCATTTAACTAAACAATCGAACGGGGCAAAATCCAATAAAAGGTTAATTCGACGCGCATACATATGTTACTACGTGGGAGGTTGGAAAATAAACGCGGCGCGCACCGTGGCGTACATCACCTAATCAAGTCAATTAGCAAATCAGCCGTGAATCCGTTTAAACTCTTGTAAATGAGTGCGCGTATGCGCGTGTGTGTGTGTATTCGCGCTTACAGGGTATGAGTACTAGCAGAGGATAAGTCAATTCATACGCACACACACACACACACAAACCTACATCGGTAGCACATTCTGGCCGCAGCTCAAAGCTATATCTCCCTGCTATGCTACTGAATGTTTCAACGCAGAACTTAAAACGCGCACCCACAGTGCTTTCGATTCCCATCTATGAATCAAGTGGGCTATATCGTGGTCCCTCCTACTTTTACTCACTCGAGCCTCGCACGTACATGAGGTATGTGAGTGCGTGTGTGTGCACAGTCGAGGCCATAATTAACTTATATCGTGTGTTTTCTTTGCGGGGAAATGTTCGTTCTGACGTACTGTAATTGACGATTTCGGAATTCGGAGTAATCCTCGCTCTGATACCAGGGCTTCACGCTGCCGCCACCAGCTCCGCCGCTGCTGCTCGGGAAAGAGAATATTCTGGACCATTGCTGATAAAATTTTAACGACCCTCGCAACAAGCAGCAACGGTAGCAGCGCACGAGAAAGATGGCACAGTAGGTACTACTGCTGTACGCCTTCGGGAAGGAAAGAAGGTTGGCGGCTCTGCTGGTGCGCGAGCGAGCTTAAACGGAAATGGATGGAAAATCGAGAGGGAGCGGTGCAGATAGGAATGCACATAGAAAGAGACGTATACATACACGTATATATATTTTCGCGATATGTCTCCCGCGGGTACTCAAAATTTAACATAGCGCGCGTGTATAGTATATAAGCCGAAAAAGACATTTCCTACGTATATATGCCCAGGCACACTCCATATCCTACATTTTTTTGGTGCCAGCCAACGCGTGAAAATATAAATTTTTTTTTCGCGCCAGCTAATGTAAATTCCGTCGCCGCCGCGTGGTGTAAACTGATTTTTGACTTAATTGGAATGTCTTTCTCTCCCTCTCTCGCTCACTCATTCCTCCGGCGTTATGACGGCGCTTAGACGCGACGCGAAACTAGGTCGTCTTCATTTTTTTTTTTTTTTTACTTTTTTCGTCAACGCACGCGCTCGAGCGGTGAGATTTTCATCTAGCTTATCAACGCGCTAAGTGCACTCCGGTACCTTCCTCTCCCGGCAAGTATAACATTAATGTTTTTTCACGTTTATTACATCGGGTTTAATAAGCTCGCGCGCGAGGATGAGAGCCGCGCGGATATATCATTGAAGTCGAGTCTTGTAAAATTCGTACACGAAATCACTCGCGATTCGGTGGTACTACCCTAGACAACGAAATAAGCAGCAGCAGTACGCGCGGGCGCAAATCGATCGGTCGGTCCTCGTAGTCGTCGTAGTCGTAATAAACCCAATCTTTAAAAGCATTGAAGCAGTAATACACGTTAAGTGCGCCGCTGCAGTTGAGTAAGTACGTATATACATATAAAAGTAACACACGGTACAATGAGCGTAACGTATATTATAGCCAGTCTACTGAATCCCAAATCCTCTGCTTCTTTCTTTCTCTCGGTGCGTAGCGAATGAAGTTCAAACTTGCCTTCTCTCCGCACACACACGCGGGTATGAATACATACATATCGTGGGAGCACACGCGTCGCCTGCAGTGCACACACACACAGCCGAGCAGCTCAAAGCTCGAAGTTTTTAGGCTCTCTCTCTGTCTCAAAAGCGACGTGCGGTGGCGCCACGCCGCCGTCGTTGTATCAAACCCACCCCCTATTTTGTTTACAGGACCTAACTATTCTCTGTCTATTTTATTGATCTTGACATTTCTCATTTTGCCTATTTCAAGCACAGGGAAAGAGAGGACCTAGAGGAGCTAGAGTTGGCGAGGAGGATTGACGAGCACAACTGCTGCAGCAGCGGCAGCAGCACAACGCGCAAGATCCGTGAAAACTTTATAGTCCTCGTTCTCGATGCAACGGCTTGGAAATCTACGGGCTCGACTATCGCCGGAGCTATACATACATACATTCATACATACGTATCCAGCATGGAGTACAGTGTAGTGGATCGTACGCGGAGATAGAACTAAAGTGCAGTACAGGAGATAAGAGCTGTGTGTGAGGGTGAGGGTGAGGGAGAGAGAGAGATGGATAGAAACGGACCGAAGAGTCAAGTGCCGCTTCTCTCACTCAGTCTCTCTCTCTCTCTCTCTCTAGCTCGCTCTTACCGATGGATTGTTCGATTCTCTCTCTCTCTCTCTCTCTCTCTCTCTCTCTCTCTCTCTCTGAGGGTAGTTCGTTGTATTGATCATCTATTTCTGTTATCGTTTTGTTTGCGCTTTTCGACCGGCTTATATACTCGGTCCATCGGTGCGAGTAAACATTTTTGAGCCTCGAATTTATGACCCCGGCGCTGTGCTTCACGGTGATTTTGCGCGAGCTGGCGCACCAAAAAAAAGTGACTGCGTACCGGAAAAATGGCTCGTAAATGATGGGGTAAATAAGTGGGATGAAAGCATCAAGTGCAGTATCGACTGCTGCACTGCTCGTCTTGATTCGACGATTGCCCGCCCCCGCCCGCTGCTATTCATTTGATTAACGATCCGCGCTTGTATATGTGTGCCGTGCAGTTATAAACCCAGTTTTGCTGCTGCCGGTTAGTGAAAAAATGTTTCGGCAAACAAAATTACTTGATATCGGCTCGGCGTATATTTTGAAGATTATTTGCAAAGCACTCCTTGGCCGCATAAAACCGAAAAAAAGTAGAGGAGAAAAGTAGTATAGGTTCGCGCGTTATTTACCGAAGAATAATGATCGATAAGATACTAAATTGGAGTGAAAGGTTAAAAGGGAGAAAAACATAATCTATGAAACAAAAAAAGTAGAAGAAAAGTAGCAAAGCAAACAATACTTTCCTTCGCAAAAATACTTAGTTCGAGTGTACGACCAAGGAAGCGAGATGGAAAAAAGCATTTACGAGCAGTTTCTTGGGGTTTTTTTATTATATATAGTAATGCTAGTTGCATGAGCGAGAGCATAAAAAAGCTTCGGCAAAGCAGAGGAGTGTTGAGCAAGAGAGAAAGAGAGAAAGAGAAAACGAATAGACGTGCAGGACTAAAACAAACGATGTCTCATTTCTAGCGAGCTCGCTCTTTTTCCTCCGGGCAACTTTCAATTTTCAACTTTGAGCTGTGCTCGCACGAGGCAGCAGCAGCAGCAGCATCAGCGCAGCGAAGATGATTCAAGCGATGAGAAAAAAAGTTTCGGGCAAAAATCGATGAATGAAAATGACACACACACGCGCACACAGTCAGCCCAGAGAATACGATGGCATTTCGCCTTTAATCTCGTCGTAAATCGAAGCTCACCCCCATGTAGGAGCAGCAGCAGCAGCGTCAAATGACCAGACGCTAGCGACGTGACTCGTTTCGAGCTAGTGACTAAGCTATTTTTTATATCACCAGCCTTGCGCCCGCTCGCCCGCTGCTCCTATATATTTGCATGTGAAGCGTATCGAAAGAGAGGAGATATTTCGCTCGCGCACCGCAGAGACACGTTAAATTCGTTGAAAAATTAAGCGCATAATCCGCACGTATATGCCCGCTTTGCCCGCTATAGCGTGGATGTGCTGCTTCGGAAAACTTTCTTTCGACGACTATATAAAACGTCAAGCGCACGACCGCAAATTATAAAAGTCTAAATACTCCGGTGGTGCGCTCTCGCGCACGATATTATATATCTATATGCGGCGGGCAGGATAGCTCGACCGAGTTTGAATATAAATACAGAGGAGAGCGACGCTGCTGCTGTTGCTCCCATTGAGAGTATACGATGTATAATCGCTTCTGACAAAAGGCGACGATGCGCACGAAGAAACATCTCATCACGAGTCACTTGACGCGCAAGTGTCCTACGCAGACAGTACAATTAACCGAGCTCAGGCATTATCATCAATCTCTTGGCGTGTATAACGTTGAATAAAATGTGCCCTTTCTCTACACTCCCCCTTCCATCGAATCGTTTTTTTCTTCTCTCCGAGTCGAGCTTGTAAATATCTCATAGTTCGTTTACTCTTTCGCCTTATATAGTACCGACCCACGACAATCGAATAATTTGCGCGCGACTCACAACGTCACGAGGGCCGCGCGCGCGATACTCGTTAAAAGACTACGCGATACAGAGCGAGAAAGACAGAGAGATGAGAGATCGATCGATTTTCCAGAGTCGCTATGTACGGTGCTTTATGCGGCACGTCACTCTTTTTCTGTTCACGCACGATCCTTCCCTATTAATTGAGCGTAATTTGTCGCCGAGCACAGAGAGCGATGGCGCCTCGCTTATATACGCAAGGTTAAAAAGTCAACGTACACTGTATTACATCGCCATGCGCACATTATAAACTCGCGACGATGAATACTTTTAATTCTTCGAGTTCCAGAGTAAATATTGTACACGCTGTTGTATGGTGTGCTGCGCAGACGCTGTCCTTTTTATTATACACGCGGCGGCGGCGGCATGTATATAAGCGATTCATCGCCCGACTCGAAACACTTTTAATAATCGGAGCGTCAACGAGCTTAAACTCGAGAGAATGACGAGTCAACAGCTGGCCCATAAGTGAAGAGTCGTCGAGTCGTCGCGAGCTTGCAAATGGAGTATATGTACGAATAAAAATATCAATGTTGAATTGCAGATTATTACGAACTGCGCTGTATTATTACGCTGTAAATATGGCAAAGGGAGAAATGGAAATACTTACGTAACGCAATTGTGCGCAAAAGCGATGTTTTCATAATTGATTTCACTGATTAGATCACACTTACCTAGAACATAAAATGAAAAATATACATTAAGGATGATATTAAAATAAATGCCATAATTTATAGCTTAGTGAAGCCATGAGCATAAAATTGAGCGTATAATAAAGTGTATTTTCACGGTGCGTAATGTGTGCTTGACTTCGTATAATTAGACGACGTTTATTTTCGTATCGATAGCAATAGACGTTTGGGTTCGCGCACGGCTCTCTCAGACGATATACCTGCAGGGGCCAAAAAAGCGCAGCGTTCGGTATTTCCGGCCGGATTACTACACCGGGCGGCGCATCGAAACTTCCAATCAATTTCTCACGTGTTATCGGCAGTAGCTCACCGGGGGTATATACACCGAGTATAGGAAATATACGTATACGATAATAGCAAAACTGCAGCAGCAGCAGCGTACTTTGCCAAGGCTCGCGCGCGCAGCCAGCTCCGTTTCATTATAATCTATGCTCGCGCTCTCTCTCTCTCTCTCTCTCTCTCGCTCTCTTGTGTATATTATACACGCGAAACATTATCCTAGTTTCGTGAATAACTGCACGTGCATATATAGCAAGAAGTGCAACGCGCGCCGCGAGTTCATCGATGTACTGTATAGCCAGCACACGTATATATATACCCGCTGCAGCGCGTATATAATATATAAAGTTGGCGCGCGAAATGGGATAATAATTGCCACCGTGATTGCCGCTACTGCTGCTATGTTGCTGCTGCTGAAATTTAAATGTTTTTTTTTCAGGCCAACTCATTTACACATTGACTTTTTAACGTGCGTAACGAATTCACAATAGTTTATGACGGATTTACGGATGTGTAGGATCATATATACTGATCGGAATTTTTTTTGACACTTGAGACTTTTGACTGCTCCATCTGTTGGCAGAATTGATAAGCTCATAATCAAATATGACACCTTTGATAACCTTGAACTGCGATAAATCAAATTGTTACAAAACAAAACCAATTTGCTGTGAAACCGCTCATACCCAACGCGCCTATACAGAAGTTTCACTGCAAATCATGATCGACAATGAAGCCTGCGCATCGAGAGGCAAATTCAAATAGCTTATTGCTGCAGATTAAAATCAGCATCTAACGTCTCGTCGACATTGCCGCGCTGACGATCTGCTCTATGGGAAATTCAATCCCGCACGCGCAATTCGTAAATGTTCCTCGCAATGTACTACGTCGTATCATATAGTTGGCAATGTATACGAAGTGGATCTTTGGCTTTATCGTCCGTACTTGCTCTGTCTCTCTCTGTCTCTCTCTCGCACGCCGATTGTATTGCCCTAATAGTAGTAATATCCTTAGTATGGCACACTGTCCCACGTGATTGCCTCAAGCTACTCTTGGAGAATTATGCTAATTAACTGGCTTTCGAGGGCTCGCGCGCGTGTGCGCTCACGTTCTCTCGCTCTTGCTCTGCAGCTCGTCGTTAGAAAAATTACGGATGTTAGTCTCTTTAAGTATTTTCTTCCTCTTCTGGTACGCTTATGTATACGCTTAGCCGAGGCGGTAATAGTTTTTTTTCTTCTCTCTTTTTTTTTTCATTTCGAATTTGCAATGCATCGTAACGACGAAGCGACTGCGCCCCGTGTACACACTCTCTCTTTCTCTCTTCGTGCGCGCTGTAAATTCATTTCAATTTACGCGCGCACTAAATTTCCGAGTAAATTTAATCCACACGCACGCTATAACGAATTATTCGACGATGCTGAAAATGTTTATTAGATTGCAATTAGTTTGTAGCTATTTTATATGTAACAGTTTGCAGCTTTCCGCCTCGCCTCGGCTGACATTAAAGATTCTGCTTTCGTAAACTTTGAAATTTCAGTTCTCTCTGTGTCTCTCCGTCTCTCTTTTACCCGTGAATTCATGAGAACGTAATGGTTCGCACAACACACAAGTTTCTGTCTCTCTCTCTCTCTCTCTCTTTCAGTGTGCTGATATCATGTAAGATTAAGCATGTCCCAAATGTATGTATAGAAGTTCGAAAATTTTCCGCAACTCATCTGAATAAGTAAAGACTCGGTAGATTTGAAAGCTCTCGATAAATGTGATACACAAAACTTCGACATCCCTACATCCGAATGCAGCTGTATATGCGCGGTGAAGCTATTACGAATTTAGGTTTTCATACACTACTAGCTCTCGCAGTATCGAGAATAGAGAATATATAGCAAGTACAAACCGATGGGTAAATGCAGTTTGTGCTCTCTCACCAGGATAATAGACAATATATAATAATTCGCGATGTCCTAGTTTATCGCTATCCTTTATCTCGTATATATAAACGTTCGTGACTCTGCAAATTTGTCCCCCGTGCGCGCGCACAAAGACCCATGGTGCACGTATTATGGCAATTACGTACCAATCAAACTATTTCTATGCCAACAATCAAATTTCCCAATGACCCAATAGCAGTATCTACGTAACATCGATACATTGTGGAAGCATAAGAAAACTTTCGAATTCGCCATTTCCGCCGGTCACGAACGTCGACTCGATGCGCGCAGGTATACACACATAGGAGGCGCGCGCTCGCGAGCTACGCGATGTATATATAAATTCGCTTTGCTGCTGCGCAAAAATGCTACATTTGTTTCAGGGAATATTTTTTTTTATCCCCATCATACCGGGCTACAAAATGGACGCAGGGGGATATCGATGCATTATTGATATCGCACGCGCGCGCGCAGGCGGAGAAGCAATAAATATAAATCAAACGTTGAGTATGTTTCTCGGCGAATAATATCAACCTTTTTATGCTCATAAGTTTTTCCTCCGCGTGAGTGTAAGTCTCCTCTTTCTCTTTTGTATGTCATCGAATTTCTCGCTTTTTATTCTTTCTTTCCTTCTTCTTTTTTTGCATCTGACTGGCGAAGAGGTAACTTCTTGTACAAATACATTGGAAAGCAAGCTATATAGTAAGATGGTGTTTTCATTTTTTGCTCCCTCTCTCGCTCCCTCGCTCCTCTATCCACCAACGATTTGCATTGGTTTTTTAACGCTCTGGAAGAGTAAAGTTCATCGCTCGGCAGATAGCTATATATGCAGACACAGACGGTCGAAGAGAGAGAGAGAAGAGTTGAAAAAGTTTTTCTCACCGATCGTTTGAATTATTGGAAAACAAATTAAAAAGCAATTATAAACTTTGTCGAGGTGCGCGCGCGCGGGGGCACAAACCGAAAAATGAAAAAATAAAAAGCCCAAACATCAACGCGAGTATGGGGTTTGCGCGAATCAGAACGCCACACGTCGCACATCACAATAGCTAGTAGAGAGAGCGAGAGAGAGAGAGAGAGAGAGAAAGACGAGTGGAGGAGAGACGCGCACCAAATATATTGTGTACAGATACAATTTAATTTAATGACGAATATTGCGTAAAAATCTCTCGGCAGCTCCGATATCTGCATTGAAAAATACGGATATAATACGATTATAGGTATGCGTCGAATGCGCGCAAGTGCTGCTGACGCAGTGCTCTACGTATTCTCTGTATTTATAAATAACAACGCGCACTATACCGTAATTAGCAACGCGATTATTCGCGAAATTCGATCAAGAACAAAAGCAACCTCGATTTTCTGGCAGTACTATGTACGTGTTGAAAGCACTTTTATTACAATTAGCCTCACATCTATTATTATTATGATTTGAGACCTTAATTATAAATAAACCAATAGTGGATTTTTAAAATAGTGTTTTTACTTATATAATAACTTTTACTTTACCACTTGTCGATTTTTTTTAAATAAAGGAGCTCGCCATTTAGCGACGGAATCTGACTTTAATAGAGCATGGATAGATTAGAAAAAATCAGGCATTTAAGGCGATAGTAACGATTATATCGAACACCTTCCCTTATCTAAGGAAATTTTTAGATTTGAGTATAGAATTGAATCCTCGTTGATTTTTGCACAAATGTCTGATCTTACATTAAACCTTTCTTAAATTTACAGTTATTTTTAACAGTGCACGTTTACAAAAATCTCGCTCGTTGAGTCGCTCGAGCAATATTCATTGTCCATATATATAACAGACGCGCACAAAACGCCTCGTTACGTTATATACGCTCTCGCCCTTTTATTTTATTACGACTTAAAGTATCGCGCGCGAGTTATAAACGCAACAGACGCGCACCATAACAATGTCTCAACTTTTAACGTTGTCTGCCGCTGCGAGAGGGAGAATATGATTTTCGCACTCGATGCGTCAATGTACATATAAACCCACGCTCCTCCTCGAGTCTCTCTCGCGCGCGCGAGCATCGAGAGTGGATACGCGATTACTTATAGGATATAGCACGAATTTCTCTAACGGATCTTTCGAAATGATATAGTATCGAATATTGCGGCATATATATACACACACACACACACACACACACACACTCGGTATGTATGTGTGTATGTGGCAGTGCGTATAATTTCATTCCGTGTGCAGCCTCGAGCTATAATTCAATATTGCCATAAAACTGTATGTATACGAGTAGATATACGGTCCCCCTTATATGTTCTCGATTCTCTAATTAATTTTTTCGCGCATCCTCTGTGTGCGCACATGTGTGTATGCGAGCGCATAGACGAGGCAAAATGTGGTTTACTATATTTAAGAATAAATCCCCGCACGACTGTCACGGTGAAAATTTCGAGAGAACCGGGGGTCAGATAAGCATATTATATCCGCGCTGCTCCAACGATAAGACAGAGTATACTTCAGCGTTAATGCTGGATTTCTGTGGCTAATAGTAAACGGAGAGCATTATAAGCTATGCGTATACGTCGATGGTTCTTTCTTATCAGCATTAGCCCAGAGACTCGGTTAGCAGAGAGAGAAACTATGCAAGGATAGTTTCTGTACTTGGCTGTAATAAGCCTAATTAACGCAATTGTTTTTCGTCGTAAACGAAAATTTTGACTCATATTTTCATAAAGCCGAAATGGAAAATCAACTAGTATAGAGGTAGTGCGAGTAAAAAAATCGGAGATAGAGCAGGTAAATATAGCTAGCGTCGACGTTCATTAACGTCGTCGGATTTTTTTTCTCGCTATTCCAAAGCAGGCAGGTTTCGTCATTACTCGTTAATTAAAAGTAAAGCTGTTCACGTGCGATAAGCTAACAGCAGTAGCAGTAGCAGCAGCAGCTGAAGGGTATAAGACGGGGGCGCGGGAGAGTGCTCAAAATCAGGTAAATACACATTGAATCAGAATTAGAATCACGAACTACCATCGGCCGAACGAATTTTGTACCAATAGAGCGCGACGTGCAAAGGGAACGAGAGTGCAGACTATGTGTGTGAGTGTGCGAGTGTGTGCAATCTACTAGTAGATATATAAGCGTGAAAAAAAGACTTAATTCCGATTTATGGGGTCGCGTTTCTGGCGCGTGTGTGCTCTATTTGTGTGCGTTGGTGTTTGTGTGTGTGTGTGCGCGTGTGCATGTGACGCAACGACTCTGCAAGCGAGTGGCAAGGTTAATTATTATGCACTCCCGAACAAAATGGCAAATCGAAACTCGATCGGGTAAAATGAAAATCCGGACCTGCTGCTGAGAGAGAAAGAGAGAGAGCGAATAGAGACGGAGAAATAGTAAAAAAGAGAGGGAGAGAAAGGAAATAGCGCGGAGAAAAAGTTTGGCAGTTTACGCTTTGATGCCTACAAAGAGTATATATGTGTGCCAGCAAGAGCGAAAGAGAGAAAGAGAGAGATGAGGGAGACCCCAGAGAAAATGGCTTTCCATTCTAAAATTTGTCCCGTTTATTCGGCCAACGCGTGTGCATCCAGCACGAAAATCAACCTTGTTTGATCAGATTAAATGCAAGTGTCGTGGTGGTGGTCGCAGCTACATACCTGCTTTTTTTGTGCCCAGATAATTTTTATTTTGACTGCAGCTCGTGCTCTTTTGTATTAAAAAAATTGTTTTCGTGTCCGAGAACTGGCGTTTCGTCAATTTCCCGACAAAAAAAATTCAAAGCCAGCTCACGCACGCATACCGTCCTTTTTAGCAGTTTTTGTTTTGCTACCTCGGCTGAAAGGCCAAAATCGAGTTTTGACGAGTCACATATAGTATGCTCGCCGTACCCTTCATCGCTCTCTGCATTTTTAGGATATAGATTCGTCCTTGGATCGGAGTATCGAATACACATACGCACGCGCTCGCTACTACTACGCCATCGCTCCATTCCGAAGCAAGCCGAGCGGAAATCAATCGGCTTGATAGTGTTACGCGCATACATCGTCGTCGTCGTCGTCGTCTACTGTACCTCTATACATTCATCGGGGCGGTAATTCCCACGTCCAGTAATCGAAATAACGCACACGTACGCTTTGCACTCGTCGATTAAGTTCAGCGGCTTCGCGACTCGTTCTCCTATAAAGCTTGTGCGTGTGTATGTGTATATAGTTCCTACTATACGCTTCTCGGAAGTTGCACTACGCGAGGTAGATACTACTGCCGCTGCTGCTATGTACGAGTAGAGCGAATCAATGTAAATTCGAATGGCTTGACAGTTACCGTTACCGCACGTGACAGTGTACGTCTGTCGTGCACACCAGCGCGTTTCAGGATTATAGAAGAACGAGAGGTTCGTTTAGCGAGTGAATAATTGCTTTAGAGAAACTAGAAAAATCAAACACAGCGAAGAGAATCAATATTTAAGCTCATAGCTCTGGTTTATTTAACACTCGTGGTTTCATCGAATACGACTCGTCGAACTAAATATTATTATAATGATTGTAAAAATATATATAAACTGCACGCCCTCTTCTTCGACGGACGCGTTGGTATAATAAACAAATGAGGTTTAATTTTATCATTACTGCGTGAATCATAAGGTATTATAATTGAAAACTCGCGAGCCTAGAGGTTTAAATTTTCTCTATCTTTGTACAAACATATAATTCAGAATACAAAGCGTCAGCAGATAGCTCTACCTGCTCTTAATTAAAAAGAAAAATGTAAAGAGCTGCGAGTGAGAGGCAGGAGCATATAATAATCGCAGAAAGGGTCACGCCGCAGCAGTAGTAGTCAGCAGCAGTAGCAGCAGCAGCAACGCAGATACGTATAACTGCAGGTATACTGTGCCACGCGCGAAAGAGATTAGAGCGACGGAGAGGCGTCGGGCGTCGTCGCCGTGTGCGCTATTCTGGTGCAGTTATCGTCATTAACATAACATAACTCGCAGTACTTGTCCGTTGGCGCACTGTATGTTAAGCCATTGTGTGTGTGTGTGTGTCTATGTGTGTCTGTATGTGTGCCGGGTCTCCTCTCGCTCGACTCGCTCCTCGCGCAGTACGTGAGTTGGAATATTTTAAGTCCGGGTGCCTAATCTCCGAGTCTGGTTATACACTCGGCTGGAAGGAAATCCTTTTTGGCAGCGATTGTCGAGTCAAATTATCGAATGGATCTTTTGCGTGCAGCGCGATGTACTTCCTCTCTTGGTGTTTTTTTTTTAATCGACTTGCCTGTGCGTGATGAATATATACTGTCCACATCAAATTTATAATTGTTTCAACACCGATGTGTATTTTGTATTTATTCATTCATTATTAATTAACTTCTCCCAGTTGTGTTTTTGACATTATTCCATTATTTACATTTTTCTATTTATAACGTTATAATGTCAGACAAGCTTCCCCGTTACATTGAATGACGTAATTATTCTTTCATTTTCTTTCTTGACAATCGCAATAAATGCGTCATTAGGACTACATGTCAAAACTAAACAGCTATCATCGACAGAACCCGCATACACGTATGATACGCGTAAGCGCGAGCGAGTAGTCTCACGAAAATCAATTATCACATCACGGCGCTTGTCGAATCCACGCTTATAACTAAGCCGCAAACATCATCCATCTCTCTGAAAAACGCATCGTTTTAAAAAAAAGTACGTCACCACGCACGACGATATAAATAAACTGACGCAGCTTTTTTTAAAAGTCTCCTACATGCGTCGAAAATAGAAATTTTCTATCGATAGTTTTTCGACCATGTGTTCAATGCAATTTGTATTACGAGTCTCGGATGTTGAGTGGATAATATTTTATGATAAGCGTTTGCTGAGTTAATAATTTCATTAATTCTGACATTTGCGCAACTATGAATACTCGGTATTCAAATCAATTTTTGAACTAGTGTACTGCATTTTAGAAGGAAAAAGTGTATCCGATAATTGTAGAGACAGCTATGAAGTTTCCAAATCAAATGATTCAATTAAGATGGCTTTATTCGTAAGACAAGAATAAGCTACCACAAAACACGAAAAAGTTTTAATTAAAATTTCAATCATCGTTTACAGGCGCACTGTAAGTCTGACAGGTTCTGACTTTTTTATATGTTATAAAGATAATTCCAAGTACTTTTTTGCAAAATCTGAATTTCACTATTCAAATTACCATTATGATGAATAAACCATTGACCAATTAAGAAATTGACTTATAGAATTATTTTTACTTTGCCACTTGCGGGTTTACATAAAAAAGTACTCGCCACCTCGTGGCGAAGGCTTAAACTGATAGTATTGTATTATAGGAGATTGAAAACTGGTCAGCTATTTTCAAAACAATTAAATTATCATTTATTTGGTCATTTAAAGTGCGCTTAATATTTTTTAACGTAATAGTAAAAGAAAAATCGCCAACAATAAGTCAATTGTTAATAATGTTGAAAAATTCTACCAGGGTGTATGTATTTATTTGCTTTTAATTTTTTATGGTTACTTTTATTGATACTTATTCAAATGTCATATTGGCACTTACATTTTCTAAAGTATTTACATTGCTTCAATACAGCGCCCTCGATATTTAACTCATACGCCCAATGTGCGCAATAGGGAAAATGATCCGTTTTGTATTATATGCGGGACTGTATTGCTTTTCAAAACGCTGCACTATAATATTGGCGAGTTCGCGTGCATGCTATATAATACCGGCTGGCCTGCGCGCCCTAAATTTTGGCGACCGTGCACGCATCGTTTATCCCCGCGCTATGTAACATTAGGCTTTTAATGTCCTGGGAAAGAGAAAAAAAATTGGATGGAACTGACGTTACCACCCAACGCACATAGTATATAGGCGAGAACCCGGAGTCGATCCCATTTTGAGTGTATACAAACACGCGTTTGCCAACCGGGGCTTATTCATTCGTTATATTTATCGTGAAATTAATAACTCTCCTCGCTGCTGTTGCGACTGCTTCTGCTGGTATATTTATTTAAATTGATGAGTAAGTGAATTGACCGTGTTTATGTAGTGTTAATTGAAAACTTGATATTTGATATGCAGACGCACACATACACACATACGCGCAATAACGTGAACAAGTTTCGAATGGCTGTCTGCTTGAAAATTCGATTACACATATATATAAAACGCATGATCGATAGGGCTTTTGTATGGGTAATAAAGCAAATCTTGAGCTGCTCTTTGTTCCCGACGCATAGGACTCACATGCACGTTGTAAATACAATATATATCGTTGGACGATGTATCAACCGCGCGAACACGCCTCGATCGCATAAAAAGTAGGCCTAATGCGGATTAGAATTGTATATATTCACGGCAGTGCATTCTCGAGTGTGTATTTGCTTCCATGGGCGCCTCATTCACAGGCGCGAGTATTTAGATTTTCGGTCAACAGATTTTCGTGCGAAGAGAGGAGGATTTGGCTTTTAAGTATGTGCGCGTTATGTTATACTGCACACTATATACGGCAGCACGAATAGAGCGTCCCTTTTCATATCTTCTTTCTCTTTACAAGCGCGAGTGCGATATGCTTGTTATATGGGATAAGAATCACGCGAGCGCGAGGCGATGTATCAACGCGCCATGTGCCTTGCACATGGGGATCTTGTGCGCTCATGTATATGTACGTACGTACTTGGTGTATGTATTTGTCAAGATGCTGCTCGCTGCCTCATAGTGGCCTCTTTTACTCCGTGAGTAGTCGGGTAAGAGCATTATATAGGCGTGTATACATTCGTTTCATATTCTCAAGAGTCGAGCGAACCAAGAGATACTATATTCCATGAATTGTGAGTAACTCGCCGATCGTATGAAAAAACATAATTATTGAAAAATACAAACCCGTCCTGATCGGCACTTGGTACGAATTTATTTTTACAATGCGGAAATCAAAGCCGTTGGTGAATGTAAAATCACGCCAAGTAGGTGAGCGAGCGTCCTGTGCTGCGTTTATCGAGTTTTTACAATCTAGGACATCATATTTATTCCGCTACAGGAGGAAAAAAAACATTCGATCACGCGCGTACTGCAAGCACAAGCGCATACACACGCGTGCGCGCATAAATTGCAGCAGCAAAGGAGAGAGAGAGCCTGGGCCGCATCGATAAATTGCAACGCGTAAACACGTTCGTTGGTCATTCGCTGATAACACTATTTAATAAACAAAAGCGAGTTTAGTGCTCTCCGTTATATGCGTAGCCTACACACATAAGTACATAATAACAATAAACAAACTCTCATTTGATTCTTGGCGCAGGAAATGAGAAAAACCCGAAACGAGCGCGACATCAATTTCCCCGCTCGGTTAATAGAAATTTATTGATCGTAATTCTTTTTTTTACTTTGTCCATACGCAATCAGTACACGCACATGCACATACAACGAAGAGGGAAAGCTCGAAAAAAGTTCCAAGTTCGAAATCAAGTTCTTCGCTCGCTTTAGCATCGCATTATCAAACTAGAAATTGCATCTGCCTCCGTATATCTTCCACGTTAGTTCCGCTTTTTTCACTCTTTTATGCGTTATTTACAAACCATCATTTTTTTCCACAGTCTCGCGGAAATCAGAAGAATGAGAAATAACAGGTCAGTTTTTCTTGATACGTGCGCGCGCGACTCGAACGACAACAAGAGAAAAAAGAGCATCAAGTATGCACCGCTTCATATGCAAGATGAATATGTGAGCGCGCGCGCTTTTCCGAACGAAATTTCATTTTACGCCCCTTCATGCTATGTTAAGTGTGTCTCTACATATACCCATGTTATAACCGTTCGTGGAAAATATGAATTTTCTAATGGTACGCGTCTGATACTTGCTCGCTGGCTACCACTCTTTTTCCCCTCTCTTTTCTCTTTCTCTCTTCCGCTATCTTTTATTACCGCTATGCTCGACATAATATTTTAGTCGTTTTATTTATCGTGAAAAATTCGCGCTGAATCGGCGCGATTTGCTTCGAGATTTTTTTTCCAAGATGATACGATCCGAATGAAACTATAAAAAAATCTACAAAAAGAAAAAGAAAACAACGATTCAATCACAGTAGACAGATTTTTTTATTCTTCTTCAAATTGATTCACGATAGTCTATTGACAGTAGTAACGCACGTATAGATGCATCGTGTTTATGAGTAAAAATATTTTAACGGCGTTACGTTAACACATGCTTCAAATAATGCTTCGGTGCAGTTTTCACGAGTTTTCGCGCGTGAAATCTTTCAAATAATGAAATTTGAATAATTCTACGAGATCATCGCTTGGGAATTTGAAAATTTTCATAATACACGCATTTGAAGAATCTTGGGACATATCCTTCGTATTAAAATATGATATTTTGTGAGTTAGGAATGTGACTCTTCTCTTTGCCGATAAACATTGCACATTGATCGTTTCTCTTTCTCATAGCGTGCGTGGCATTGTGAACACTGTCAAAAATATTTGTAATTTTCAAGTACGTTTTAAGTAAGTACAATTCGACGCCTCTTACGAAAAGTAGGAAGTTTACATTTAACTTAACACACAAACTTCCTACTTTTCGTAAAAGGTGTCGAATTGCATGATACAATTTTAAAATACGATTGTACAAACTCACTTCTAGATGGCGCATTTGATATCCACAAGTACAAATATAGAGGTGAAGATCATACATATTATATGAACCCTTAAGGAGGCTGTAGCGATGCAAGGTGGTTCTATATTAAAACACTATATGCACAAGGCTATATGCGTTACGCAGCGCAAAGCGTTAGCATGGCAGAACATAGGGAAATGTGTTGGGTTATTAATATCTTTTGAAAATGGTTGGAAACACCCATTTATAATTATATCATTCGAAAGCAAATAAAATTTCCTTTATTAATTAAACATTTATTAATTTCATTAACTTGTAAAGTGATTTGAGCTCACAGTGCACTAAAAACTGCCACTTCCCATAAGATCTAATGTTAAATAGCCAAAACTTTGAATCTCATTATTTCTCAAGTTTGCATGGAAACCTCAAATTTTTTTTTACCAAAAATCTTGTAATTTCATAAACTATCATTGGTTAAAATTTCACTTCGATCTAAAGTTTTTTTCATTTTCGCAACAGCCTCCTTAAGGAGGCTCGATCGATGTAAGGTTATTTACAATTGAATGCTCTGTGCATGCATTGCGCAATGCACAACGCATGACGCAATGTGCGACGCCCGCACTTTTGACACTTGAAATGATTACAGAAAACAAGATGGTGGCTAAACTCAAGTTCTTCTGTATAACAATATTGTTTTTCCAATTACAATTGTAATGGATAAAAGAAAGAAACCAATACATACAACCTGAAAGATAAGGGGGGAGAATAAAGGTCAATTTTGTTTTGCATTTTCATTTACTAAACCAAGACATTATTTAATTTCGAATTTTGAATTACCCGTCATTACGCTTGCGTCATGTGACATGTCACAGCGTCCAGTTTCAACCCTTCATATCTTTTGAAAAAGCTCGGCGACCCCCATTGATAATTATATTATTGGAAAGCTTATAAAATTTACTTTGAATGATATAAATTTCAAAAAGATGGTAAATGTTTAAAGCTTATGGTGGACGAAAGACTGCGATTCCCTATAAAAGCCAATGTTAATGTGCTAAGCTTTGAATGTAATTATCTCTCGAGTTTGTTCGGCAACCCATAATTTTTTTTACCAATGAATTTGTTACTACAATAACTATCATGTGTTAAAATTTCACGAGGATGGTAAATGAATTACGTTTATAGCACTGTGTGGCATAAGTTCACATTTATGGCACGCTTTTCGGTGGCATAAGTCGCACATTATGGCACCGCTACGTTCGCATCGCACTCGCATACGCTCGTGCGCTAACCTCACTTTGCGGTACCAGAAAGTGCGACTTATGCATCGGAAAAGGGGGCATAAATGTGAACTTAGCACAGTGCTATAAAATATGATACTCGTGCCATGGGGACACTTTTCGGACCAGCTATTAGGGCCCGAGCGTAGCGAGGGCCCTAAACTACGCCGTGCCAAAAAGTGTTACTTATGCCACTAGTATCGTAAAGTACTATTTCGATCGAGCCTCCTTAATTCTAATTAAGAATGTAGATAATAGGTGATAATTAATGTAATAATTATTATGTGAACTCTAATGACAATTTCAATATAAACCTGCTTTCGTTTAACTATGATCTAACCCTACTGTTGTTATATGTTAGCCATCGAGCTCACGAGTTATACTGTCCCTTCTATAAATAACGGAAATGTATTCAGGCAAATGTTTTATAATGTTAGTTACGAAGAGATTTATCCTTGTTATGAAATATTGTATGCGTAACGATGACGCGCACCGTCCTTACGTGACAAAATAGTCTCGCGCGAGAGCAAAAACGAAATGGCAAAATAATAAGATCACTTTTCGATGGAAAGTGTAATATATTTTAATTATTGATTCAGTCCTCACAATGGTGGTTTCAATCGCAGCGCCTTCGCGGCTTGAATGAAAAAAGGAGCAGAACATTTAAATCAACCGCAATTCGCAGGAAAAATGAGAAAGAGTAGGGAGAATAAAAAAAATTCACGAGAAGAAAAAATAGAGATTAAAGAAAGAACGGAAGATGCGAGCCCAGAGGCCGTACGCGCGCTGTAAACCTCGTAAAAAGTCGACTTTACGATGCCTGTGTCTCCGACATTAAATTAAAAGTTCCGGTTTTGTGTGTGTGCGTTTATGTTCGTGTGTATGTGTGTGTGTGTGTGTGCGTGTGCTTCGTATCGTAGCGCGCGCGCGTGCACGCACAAATACCCGTATAGAGCTATTTGACATGCATATACGTGCGGGAACACACAAGATGAATAAGTTAATACGAGTTATAAAGTCAACATAAGGTAGTCACAGCCGCGTACGCCTACGTACATCATTACTTAGGGTACAATTTTTTGTTTTTGTTTATGTTGCTTTTCAACATCGCGTCGGCTCGCTGATAATAAGTATATTAATCATCGTCATCGCCCGGTCGTTTGGTTTTAAATTTTTGTTATTTTTTCGAGTTGGCCTTTTTACGAGGACGAGTAAAACAGCCAGACTCCGCGGATAAGATTTATAACTCGATGAAAATGACTGTGTATATGAAGCTAACTCCCTTTTTGCCTCACTCGTACTTTCGAAACTTTATTGCGTGATTAACATTCTGAAAATGTAATGGAGATAAACATGTATGCTGTATGCATGCGATAGCGAGAGAGAGGAAGAGAGTGCGAGACAACATCGCGCGCATTTGCACGTTTACGCGCGTAATGCCGCAAAACGCCACACGGCAAGTAATTACAATGTATCTTTCGCTCGCGCTCGCGCGCGATATTACAAAGACGATATAGCCAATGCGATGGATTTTAAAGCACGCGCGTGAACTTCGTCGCGCGATACGCTGCTGTTCACCTAATCGAGAGATTATTTTGCTGAGCGAGCGATCGAGCTTTTGGAAGTAACTTTAAAACGCTCGCAAAATGGATTATGGATCGTCTCGCTTTATATTACAAGCATAAAACCTCTGCTGCCGATGCTGATGCTACCCGCTGCTACTACTGCTTCTCTTCACGCTATAACTCGGGTAAAAGGAATTTTGCATTTCGTAAATAAATGGATCTCCCCGTGTGCTTTCTTGAGCGGGGGGCCGGCGGCCTCGCGCGTCCTTAAGGGGGCGAATAACCCCCCGTCTCGAAAAAGCAGCTCCCGAGAATATAATCCCATTGAAACGGTAACTTATCGACGCGTATAATCATTGCGACTTTATCGCGATGGCTTTCGGTGTGCGTGTTTTCTCGGATCCTCCTGCTGCAGCTCGGCCGATCTATTATTTTATATTCTCGGACGTTATATTATAAGTATTGCGGGCTTGCAATAATAATACGCGGAGCGCACTAGCCGGGGCTATACGGAGACGAAATCGAATCTACCACCAGAGAGACAATGAAGTTTGACAAACGTCGTTGTGTATTCATGGTTATACGTTGTATGGAGTACGTATGTGCACCCACATCCAAGTGGCAGTTCATCAAAATAGACACATAACTTCGTTGGCCTGGGTGCGCGCACGCGGCGTTCGCAAAACAAGTAAGTACGCATCGACGCCAAGCGAGACAGAGCAAGACAGAGAGAGAAGAGAGAGAAGCAATCTAAAGTTGAAAACCGTTTCTTGGAAATACATACATACATATACACGTGCACGAGAACGTACGTGTGTATATATATAGACGTCACTTAGATGAGACAATTTAGATAAGGAAAAGTCAAAGAGAGCTATATATGCAATGTGCTTCATGCATATCGTTACAGGCCGCACGAGCGATACTTACGTACGAACAAGCCACACACGATTCGAAAGGGGAGCGCGAACGTGAACGTCTTCACCGAGCGCCGAAAAAATAACGTTGAAAAAATGCAGAAAACTCTCGCGCCTTATGCATAACGTACACACTCACACACAGGCGCGCGTCGAACAATCACCATTATGCCGAAGCGATGGAATATAACAATGGATCGTCATCGTTGAAGCTTTTGTTGAATCTCTCATGCTGCTGGCTGATGCTGCCAGCAGTGTGTGTGTGTGTGCACGCGTAAATTAACCATTATCGTCGCGCACGCATTCGTTAAATTGAATTTTGTGCAAGCGAATCGAACGAGCGAAGAGAGCGAGCGAGAGAGCCATCCAGAGAGAGATTATGGACGAAAAATTTTTTAAAAATCCTCTTTGGTGCTGCACTAACACCCACGTGCACATTTTGCGAAAATCGCTGCGCGAATACCGTATAGTGCAGAGCGTATATAACGCGTCGAATAATGGATAAGTTTATATGGGGAAGAGAGAAAATATACGAGGTACAACGACGTGATCGATCACGAGAGAGAGATGTGTGTGCGCTTTTTCGCGACAGCAGCGAGTAATGCACGACCGTGTGTCCATGTTTGTGAGTGTGTTTCGACGTGTAAAAATAAAAACAAAGTCAAACAAACACCAGAGAAAAAAGTTGAGATTTATAAAAGAAAAATCGACAACTCACCTAATTGGACGTACATCTTGGGCCTGACGTTCTCCTGCCATGCTGCCAACGAGAGACCGATGCAGACGCACACAAACCAGTAAGCAGCTTGGGCCTTCATGATTTTCGCCGGTTGAAGATTCACTTATTTATTATCAAACGCAGAAAACTTATTTTCACAACGTTGCGGTCTCGTATTATCGATACCAGCACACACGAACACTCAATTTTTTATTTTCGAACTATATTTTTTCTTTTTATTTTGTTGCTGTTGTCGCGAAACACAAGTCACCGATACATATACATACACGCGCGTCGTCGTCGAGTGGAAGGAAGGACTATGAGTAATAATGCCAGAAGATGAACGCACTCAAGAAGGGACGATGATAATGAATGGTAATGATGGCGGTGATGTTATGCACGATACTTCAGAAGGATGGATGGAATAAAATATTAAATAGAGAGAGAAAGATACACTTGTCACGCGGCTTCGAGCGCACAGTTTGAGGGGTTGTTGGGTTGGGTTGTGTTATATGAATACGAGAGCGTGAAAAGGACTTTCTGGAGGTGCAATCACTTGGATCGCCAGCAGATTGGCGCATCGCCCTCCGTTATATTAACCGTCCTTCGACTTCGCAGCATCGTTTTCTCGCGTCAACCTCCTCTTCCTCCTTCTCCTCGTCACAGGACGATTTTTCCTTCTGTATTAGAGAACGTATGAAAAACAACACATCCACTCCCTGCCGCAGTGGCGTATATAGGTATAATCACACACGCGCGCACTCGCAGAGAAACAACTTTTTTCTTCGCTCGATTGACTCCGTCGTCGGGTTCTTGGGTCGAGCGATCAATGAACTCTTTTTTTTTTTTAATAATCAATGAATCGAAGCCGGAGCAGCAGCTGCACTCCGAAAACACACACAGCAGCGAGGGCGATTGTTGACAAACACACACTCACAAACTGCACGCGATGGATTTTCTTTATTTATTTTTATTTTTATCGTTGCAGAAGCGCACTAAAGAGAAAAGCAGACAGACGTAGCGAAAGAGAGATAGAGAGGCAGTATAGGCACGGAGCACCGACACCACGACGACTCTCGCAGAGGTCTGCAAAAATTATCTCTCTCGGCACGCGGGGAGTTTCACAGACGACGTTCAGCGTCGAACTGGCAAGAACAAAGTTAAGCCGCCGTAATAGCCGGCAACACGCGCAGGCCCGTGGCGCATGCGCTCCCGCAGCCAGTCAGTGCCAGCTGCAAAGGAGTAGCTCGATCTGCAGCAACTGCACTGCACACATATACACACATACGCACACTACTCACACTACTGTGCTCGTACCGTGTGTATGAGGGAGAGAGAGAGAAAAGGACGACGACCGCGTCGTATATTTGCACACACAGACGCAGTATACACACACAGGCGGGCGCGGGTTTGGCGCACACAGACGCACGCGCGGCTGGAGAATGTGCGCGCGCGTTTATGTATACACAGTCCTGCGTCTAATGATGGGGCTGCTACTGCTGCAGCTGGACGTAGAAGCGACCGCTGATGCCACTCAGTTCGATACGATGATGCTCTGGCCGTGATGCGAAGGAAACCCTGTAAGCAAAATACGTGTCATGATTATTACGCATCTACGAACACATGCTTGCTTTTAGATTAAATTATGATTTCGTACATATAGTATTATTTGAGCAAGGACTGAACATGTATAATATCATCTGGGATTTTTCGGGTACTATGGGGTAGAAACCTGCCTATCATCGTACGTATACGCTTCTGATTGGAACGTATTTTTTCCTGAAATAAGGGAATGGAATATATGTAAGAATAAATACGATCGATCAATAAAAAAATGTATAAACGCAACCCATTGTCTCGAGCTCGAATTTCTCTACATACACAATACGCGCGCCACATAATCGCCGCAATGGTAACTATGTGTAGTACGCCACCGGAGTCGTAAAACGGAGCACACAGAGGCCAAACACATCGCACATGCCTCGGGAAACTGCGTATAATAATATATAAAATAGAAATTTCGTGCAGGCGATGGATCCTGCGCCACGCGCGCATACACTACAATATCTGCAGACTTGAACTTTATCAAATACACATATATGTACGCGTACACATACACGATACGAGCGCGAATGTGAACTCACGGGTGGCATGGGCAAAAATTATGATGGTACAATGTACCGCCTTACTGCTTGAGAGAGCGAGCGAGCTCGTAAAACAAATTTCCCGTGAACGCATACGAGAGTTAGCTCTTTTACTTGTCTCGCGCTGCTTATGTACGCGCCGAGGAGAGAAGATCTGACAATTTTAAGAAGCTAGAGCACGTTAATGGACAAAACGCGCATTGTGCAAATGTGAAATCATTTTACACGCTCGATGTACACACGCTGTCGTTCTCGAGCAAAAAAAGCGCGGCGTCAAAAAAAGGTCATACCGTCCAAAAGAAAAGAGCAGCAGCGGCACTTCACCGCGAGTAATTATTCATTTCGTCGCCTCGAAATCATTGCGTCATTATATTGCAGCACGCGCGCGGCACCGTTTTTCAGCTGCTGCTCACCGAGAGATTCACCGAGTCAAATATATATAGACGTGTACAGCATCCCAACATTGAGTCTTGAGCTCGTCGTTGTCGCTGAGCAAATTCGCGCGCACAGCGGCATCGCCGGCGCGAGCGCTCTCGAAAACTAATAACACTCCATAAGCTCCGGCCCTTTTTCTCTTTGGTGCACTCGAGTGGCGCGCACACGGGTGTACACACAAAAAAGCCCTCGGCGTCATCGCGCACCCCCTATACACGCAAATATAGCTATACAGAGGAGCTATAGCTGCTCTCGCCATGGCTCGGCTCGGCTCGCAAGCTGTATAGTTATGCAACACGACTGAGCGAGCAACAAACATCGATAGGTGTGCACATTTTTCTTCTACCTCGACTCTTTTTTCTATCCTCCTTTTTTTTCAACGTTGCACACACATACACGTATATAGATATAGATAGAAACGTTCATCTTTTTCGGAGGCTTCGATCGTCCGTAATGTTGGGCGCAACAGCGCGGAAGGATAATTATTTATCGCCGATACATCGTGTGTCTGTCTGTGCAGCGACAAATAATGCACATGTTTTTTTTCCCCAAGCTAAAAAGAAAAAAGCGAGAGCCACCGAGTAGAAGCTTCGCCAATTTTGGGCAATTTCCCAAAAGCTTTTCATGGCTCTTTCTTTGTTGCAATTTCGTCGATATATATTTTTCTAGAACTAGTTCCACTTTTTCCCAATATAGCTATCGATACGAGGCTCTACACAAATGCAGTACACACTCGGGTATAAAATTTAAATGGGTGATAATGCAGTAAATCATCGTATGCGCCTCTCCAATCGATAATGCATCGGAGGTAAAAGTTACGATGCTCTTGTAACTAACGATATATACGATCAGCATTCGATAATCAGTTGAATTAATGACCAAAGTTTTGTTTTAATTAAAATTTCACGTGTATACGATGCGCTGCCGCTGCTTCTACTGCTCATTTCCATAGTGCAGCAGCAAAGCGCCTCGCACGCGCTTATAATATATGAAGCGAGCAGATTTTAATCTTCCCTAGGAAAAAGGTGTAAATAATTAACGCAGTAGCTAATACAAGCAATACATAAGTCAATATACATTGTGTTGCATATATCATTCAGTTCGGAAACTTCTCGATTTTTACCATACGTCAAAATTTGCTTCGTGGAGCTTAATTAACGTTTACACATCAATTATTACGATATCGATGTATGCTTGGGTATATGTTCTCTCTCTCTCTTCCTCTTTCGTGTGAATTGCTTTCTGCTACATGTCGAATCGAAGGCTTTGCAGCGCATAATTGATATTTAATTTCTGCTTACATACGTAGATTAGTGTTCGATATACGTCTATATATATTTGCGGAAATGTATTCACCTTTACGGAAGCTAAGATTAGTTTATATCTCAGAAAAGCCCCCTTGGATAAATGCCCAACATTTTGTGGCTATTAATCGAATACTCCACTGCATATATTTACTGCATATATTTACTAGTTTTTCAAAGATGCGTTTTGAGTTTTACAACTGTTTTCACTTTGCCACTTGCAGATTTACAGATGAAGGTGCTCGCCATCTAGTGGTGGAGACTTGAAGTAGTAGTATCATATTTGAAATGGCTCAAAGCAGTTTAAATATTTTGTAACGGTTCAATTGTCACTCAGGACCGTTTAAAATAAATTCATTATTAATAAAAATAAATTTGTAACGGAAAAATTGTAAGCCATTCAATGGCGATGTATTTTTATAAATTTTAAATTGTCATTTTTAAGGTATCTTGTCAGCAATCATAACAATAGTACAGCCAGGCATCTGTCTGTCTCTTTCTCGCATTAGGCAGGCAACCGCTCGCACTATTCAAAATTAATGATTTTACGCAAATTTTGTTTAATTACTCATTAGTTAGTACGATAAGGGGTCATTTTTAACATACCAATCGAAAGGTAGTGACTTGAAGCATAACATATTCGTTTTTGGTTAAGATCTGTTATTGAATTAAAAAGTTATGGCGTAAAATGTATGAAATAATGATGAGCCCATGTTAAATTTGCTATTTTCAACGGCTTCGTTCTCACAAATTAGTACGGTAACCCATGCCGAAATTTCTACAGCATATCAAGCACATTACAAAGAATATTTCTCCAAAGTTTCATAAACATCTGTTGTTGACCCGTTTTACTGATGAGCCACCTTATCATTAACAGTCATTAAGGGACTGTTAAATTTAAGCTTTTCTACTAAGACCTGTGTAATGGACAATAACTCGCCCTATAGGGCGATTCAGGTACGAAGTGCATCATCTATATATGCAACTCTAAACTTATAGATCAGTTCAAAATGTTCACTTTGTACTTGAACGTCTTCTGTATACTGTAATAATTATAATTAGATTTTTTGGAATTCGATTCGACTTTATCGTTTGAATCTTTTTAAAAGAGAATTTAAAATTTTGGAAAGAAAATGTGAAAATCATTTTAATTCTTACTTTCTCTTTAAAATCGTTAATTTTCAACAATATTGGCCAGAAGGGTATTTCTGTATACTCCCACTCGACAGACCCAATTCTTTGGAAAATTCTTCGTTCAGCAAAGTTACCGGATAAATCAAGTTTAATGAAAATCAACGTCACTGTCTCGGCGCCGCTCGCACGCAGCGTCGACAAAATAACACTACGATTGATTGACAAGGCACGAGGCGTGCACATTCACTATCTACGATCTTCGTGCACGCGCGCACACATAGACAGAAAATTTAGAAACTGAAAATTATTCGAATCTCCCCTCCCGCAATATATATAGAGTTGAGCGCCTCCGAGATCAAGTTCAGGCCACGAGAACTGCGCGCTCGTGTGCATCTACTACTGAGCGAGCAAACCGAACGATCAGCATATATATAAGATGTATAACCTTATATACGTATTATGTACGTTCTCGGCTTCTGACTCGGCACTACGCGGCATATCACACAAGCCACCTATCCACTATCAAACTCAACGCCTCCTCCTCCCTCTGCTTTTGTGCCTCTCTCCGCGCACGGAGCGCGACTAATTTCGACGTTAGCTCCCGTCTAAGCAGTGACGCTCTTCCCTGTATACACCACCCTCCTTTTCCTCCTCCCACGCACGTATACCGCGCGCACGAGATGCTGCCAAATGTAAGTTTGCCGAACTCGCGCGTAATTGTATATTACGCCCGCGCAGATGTAGCATGTATACGTATACTGCGCGCGTGGTAGCGCGGGCGAAGTTGTACTCGCTTATAACTGACACACGAGTTTGCGATTCCGAGTGTCATGTGCTAGCTCGTCAAAAAATTATATACGAATGACATTTCGCGACGATTGTACGATAACGAGGCGCGACTGCTGCTGCTGCTGCTGCTGCTGCTGTCCAGGAGACGACGCGCGAGCGAAAATATTTTTTTTTCTCGACAGTAATGAAGAATTTGCAAAGAAAACTACCACACAAAACGATTGTCTATTGCAACCGAGGTATAGAGTATAACAAAAACATACAAAAAAAAAATTGCGCCGTCTCCCGCTGCAAATCGCAAACAACGCTGCGCGCCACAAAAATAATGACAAAGATACCGTGCGCATATACGTGTATACGCAACTCGGACGAAGGCAAAATATACTCGGTGCAGGAAACAACACAGTGATCTGCATGCATATAAAAAGGTATATAGTCGCGGCAAGAGTCAACCTAAAACAAGCCATCTCTCGGAATCGTCGAAAAAATAAGCGGAAAAGTATAAGCTCGCCCCCGAGACTTTTGTTTTTTTTTGTTTTATGTATATAGCTAGCTGCGCGCCGTCCGATGTCGGAATATATATATATATATAGGCAACCGCCAACTAGTAGTATTTTTTATTCCGGAATATCGTGGAAAACAAAAGGATGCAGGCACAATCTTATTACTGCCTACCTAGTCTCCGACGAGCAAATAGTTGAGATAATGATAAAGAGAGAGAGAGAGAAAAAAAAAGGGAGAAAAGCGAGCGTTCCACATAATGAAAGTCTCTCTTCGCGTGCGTGTATGTGTGCCTGAGCGCATTCACGAATACACGCACCCATATATATAATACCTTGCGAACGGATGAAATTCGCGGGGGAAAAATCGTCCCACAGGGAAGTACAAAGGTTGCAGCGCGAGAGCAAAAGTCATTTTCGAAGGGAGTATGAGAGGGCTGTGTGCGCGCGAGCTTTAGGAAAGGATCGATTTTTCGCGCGTTTAACGTCGCCACATTCATTGCCGAATCGTCGTCGTCGTCGTCGTAGCACATTTGGTGGAAAGATCGATGTATCGTGCCATTTCGCTTAGAGTTGCTGCTCCTGCTGCGCACAATGCGTACAAAGTATAGCCCGTCTAAATTTTATTTTTCCATTTGAGAGCTGCCATGCCCTGTGCGCGCTGCCTCTTGTACTGTGTGCTGCTGCATTTTATTGCTTGACGCCTTTTTACACCTATATATGCTACCAGTTATGCAGCACAATTTCGCAGCTGAAATGTATTATACGCTCTTCTCTGTGATATTCATCGATATAGATGCACACGCGAGAAGTACCCGATTACGTACCTCGAGAAAAACGGATCTACTTTTGGAGGTGCTGGGGTAGGGGTGGGCTGAGAGAAGCAGGGGTAAAGGGAGCTAGAGCTGTGCCGAAGGAAAAAGCAGTGCTCAAGGCGTTGAAAAGCTGACAAGGGACACGAAAACATTGAAAATGCTCGTCGCCGTCGACGTCTACCGCGCGTCGCGCAAGTGCTACTCTTTATTTTCCAACTATATATACGTATTCGCGCGCGCTAGAGCGGGGCAACATGTCTTTCCTTCCTACATATATACAGAATACGCGGCAGGGCGAGAATCGCTGACGCAAGTCTGAAATTTCGTGCTCTTGTCGCGCAGCAGCAGCAGCGGGCGACGAAAAACAGCGCGATCTAAAAACGCTTTTTGCGATTTTCCATGTGCCACAGCAGTACGCGATTTTGCGCGTTGATCTTTTTTCATTTTACACCTCACTTTTCGGCTGACACTTGATGTGAAACGTATATGTGCAAAGAGAGAGAGAGAGAGAGAGAGAGAAGAGAGAAAAAAAGAAACATTTTACAAGGATATATTCGAAATTCGCTGATTTTCGAGTCCGTACATAAAAGATAAAGAGAATTTATAGGATGAGTTTATGAAAGCTTTTTTCGCACGCGCGTGATGCTCGGCAACTCGACGACTTGATGCGTATAATACGCTGATTGAAAAGGGTACATAGAAAAAAAAGAGCTCTCGTACATTAAATGATCAAATCAATGCGCGATTCAATTCCATTTATAAGCGAACTTTTTGGTTGGATTTCCGTTCCTTTGTTATTTTATTTATTCAAGTATCTCTTTATATTTTTTCTTGATGAAAAATTTAAATCGATCACCGGGTACATGCTTTATTACGAATGCGATCGCGATATCGATATTTAATAATTTTAACATTTATAGCTTGCACTTATTAGACGTGTACACGGATATACTGTAAATTATTAATTGAATTTTCAAAATTATCGTAACATAATGCGCATCGATATTGCAAATACCACACTGAAATAATTACAATTTTCGTATATTACACGTTTTATGTATCAAAGAATGCATAACGTTAATCACGAAGCAAAACGTTAGAGCATTAAAAAAACTGTTAAAAAAAAGTAACTTGTACAAATGGCGAAGAGCAAAAAACGCTCACGCTCATCAGAGATCGATCACTCGCGCTCAAGTTGCAAACGGGCTGGAAATGTAAAAAGGGCACATTCACCCACCGACACACACGTGTGCATCGCGTATACGAATGAAAGGCACATATGCATGCGCGTACAATAATATGCATCTCGGTGAGAAGGGATAGAGGGATCCGATGAAATGGAAAAAAGAAAATCAGACTCGCTGGGTGTGTACTGCATGTGCGAGCGGATTGCGCATAGCAAAACACGCGCGATTATGTTCTCTCTTTTCCCTCGCTGCGTGCGTACGTCTCGCGCAGAAAAAGAGCCATGAAGCTCGCGCGCGGACATTTATTTTTCTCCTCTCTCTCTCACTCGCCCTTTGTGCTTGCGAGCTCGCTCATCGCTTCCTTCCTGACATTCGAATTCATAGCCCGGCGTGCGCGATTTTCGCCAAGATCTGTTCTTTCATTTATCAGCGTTTTTCAAGCGCGCTTCGCATTATATACATATATCTCCGGGCATTGATGAATTTTCGTGCGCGTCAGCACGCGCAGCTCGTCGACGCGACGTAATAAAAGAAAAATTGAATATCCATTAGAACTTTAATGTCATATAATACACAACGGAGCGCTTGTGTCCCACCTAGCTATCTCTCCTCTGCTCTCTTACAACTTTTGAACGGATAAAACGCATCTCTCGCTTGGAATGTAAAATCGACACACACGCGTGTGCGTACGTATGCGCGTGTGTGAGCAAGCAAATTAAGCCACTCTATCTTTCTACCGTGTACGCGAGCTTTTATATGTGAACTCTTTTCGACTCTGCAGCGAAGCTACCGCCGCCGCCTCCGCTTCTGCTGCTGCTGCTGCTACATGGCTAGTTCTCTAACAGCGTATATAGGAGCGAAAAACCAGGTTGGCCGAGCTTGAATACCTTTTATATATCCAAGCAGGACCATTGCCCACTGCTCGCTGCACTATATACTCACTTCTTTATATCGCGACAAACGATCGCTCTGAGCCCAATCTCTCCCTCCTGCATCTCTACCTCTCTCTCTCTCTCTTTCTGTTTGTATTGGCTGTACATCGCTGTTGCTACTTTTTGTCCGAGTACATCCGAACGGGGTCGTCGTAACTCTATTTATTGCCTACTGCTTTATACGAGCGCAAGAAGTGAATATATGCTGCACGTACCATCAGACTTGCATCCGCATACAGTGCGGTGCATACAGCGCGCGTTACGTACGTGCCGCGATCGTGTACATGTGCAAGTGCATTTTTCGATGTGAAAGGATTATTCTTCATATTTAATTTTACCCAGTGTATACGTATTTACAGTAAACGAATTTTCCAATATTCCTAATGGTTTAGTGCGCAGCAGCGAATGAACGTATCAAGCAGCTTCTATGGAGCGCGCATCGATTTGCCTACTGTATGAGCCTGTCTGAGTGCGCGAATTAATTAGAAATTGTGTATTTTTCGTTTTTCGTTTCGGTTTTTCCAATCTGAATATCGAAGCATCCAGTTGTGATCGTTTGCGTATCTTTTTGTTTATAAGAATCGGAGATGTACTCAATCACTTTCAAATCTTTGCATAAATAAAATTACCATTGTAGAAATGCTCAAAGTTATGTTGTGACTAATTTTTGACCAGCGAAAATGTTTGTTGATCGTAAAAACGTCTAAACAAACTTAAGCTAAGGTTATATTTATTTTCGCCAGAGGTTATCTTATACGATTATTTCAACTTTGTTACTTGCAGATTTACAGATGAAGGTACTCGCCACCTAGTGGTGAAGGCTGAAAATGGTATTATCGTATCTAAAAAAGTTGAAAACCAGTTTGACTTTTTTGAAATAATTAAATTGTCATTTTGATGTCAATTTTGGTTATCGGGTCATTATTAATGTTGAACGGTTCTATCAGGTAAATGATACCATGAGTGCGCGAACAGCGAATCTCGAAATAAAAATTGCTCGTAACGTAAACTTATATATGCGTGCGAAAGCTTGCAGGTCGACGCACTTCTCTCACTCGAAAGCTCGAGTGGTATGTTTTGTCACCCACTGTATATATGGATCTGAAATCGCTTTTAGCAACCCTTTCATTTTTCACGTCGCACCTCAGTTGTAGGTTTGTCGAGGGTCTCTACACCATCGGGCGCGCGCGCGGGAGGCAAAGAGAAAGAAGAAAGAGGAATATCCCATGCAGCTTTTAGAGCTGGCAGAGAACACAATGGAGTACAATTAGTGCTAAAAGCGAGTTATATATACCTATATACGTATACACACAGGGCTATATACGTGAATGGGACTCGGTGTGTCGTTCGCACCTGTGCACTCGCGAAAAGAGATGGCCGGCTCGAGATAATTCGCACGATTTCTCGTACCATCACTCTTTGCCAGCCTCATTTATTGACTGTACATGTGTGCAGTGGTATATATATTGCGTGCGCGTGGGTGGTAGAGGAGTATACGTATGTGCAGTTCCGCACACGTACATACACGTATACACGCATGCACACATTCACGGACATATTTAGTTTCGAGCACTGTACTGCTTCAAGTTCCAAAGTTGAGGGAGAAGGTTGTACGAAAGCGTGAATCTAATATACGACTCGCCCCTTCGCTCCCACCTATGCTATTTATCTATCTTGTTCTCTCTCTCGCTCTTACCTTCTCTCACGAGTGGTGCACATGTATACGAGCCAGCAGGAAGAAATGATAATCGAATTTTCCATCAGTGTTGTATGTATGTATGTAAGTGTGCAGTCGATACTGCACACTATATACATCTGACTGATGCCATGAAAACCTCGCGCGCGACTTTTTTTTCTCTTTTTTTTTACTCCTGGCGCGCGCGATTGGACTTGATGAAATCAGGCAAAGCTTTTTCTTCGGAACTAATGCTATTAGCGCGAGCAAGCGAGTTAACTATATCTTTTTTCCTCAATTCTTGCCTTTGATAGAGAAAAAAAGAAATAAATAAAATGGAAAATAAAATAAAATGTAAACAAGTCTTAATGCAAAACTTAAATACAGGCAAGCCGAGCTCCGTTATATAGATCTGCGTGAAAGCTCGCGAGTATAGGCACATAGTAACATTATTGGCACTCGATAAAGAAATAATTAGTTTCTAGCGTAGCCTCTCTCTCTCTCTCTCTCTCTTGCGAGAGAGAAATTCATTTGGTATGTACTTTGGAGAGAGAAAGAGAGAGCTAGTGGCAAGAAATGCCTGTAATGGATTTGTCGAAGAATCGATTGCGGACGATGATAGCCTCCGCTCTCGAACTCATTGGCCGACTCTATTTCTCTCCCTCTCTCTCTCTCTCTCTCTCTCCTTTTTTATCTCACGCAAAAACGACCGCCGTGAATTTTTTTTATTCATCTAAGATCTTATTTTACTTTTTTCATTTAATAAAAATTCAATCGCGGTTTTTAATGGATACGTACGAAGGTGAGCTTCGATAACGAACGAATGCTTAGAACGTGTCCTGCGCTTACATATGCAACATATCATGTAAACGAAAAAGGGAGACTTTTCAATAATCCGATTTCGCGCTCGCTAATGCAATCTCTCGTCCCATAAATTCTGTAAACGCTCGCGCACAAACACAAACACGCCCACGTGTGTGTCATAACGCAAAATTTTATCACCCTCTAAACTAACGAACGTCGCTGCGGAATCATTCGCAATGCGTCAAGTTAGTGTATTGGTGGTGTATGTATATAGGAGCATGACGATGCAACCGTTATCCTTACGAGGCCAGTACCATACACATACTCGGCAGCCCGTCATACACGGCATAGTCATCATTCCATTTTCCGCAACGAGTCTCGCGCGCGCGCGCACCCGTACGTACGATACGATATACATGCCGCAACGCCATGTATATATATTCCATATCCATCGTGTGTGCTTCACTCATCTCTTCTTCTTGGCATACCACAAAGGCCGCGAATAGTGAAAACGCGTATTATATACGCTTGCGTGTATGTACATCCCGAGACCAAAGTTGTCAGAATACTATTTCGTGCCCGGGCGTACTGTCGGTATCTATGTGTGTACGAGTGGGTGTGTGTGTGTGTGCATACGGGTGCGGAACAACACAACGGAAATCGAACGGGTATCCGTATAAAATGCAGATTGCAGATTAAGAGAATCTCCCAAAGCCCGATTCCGCATGTGCAGTGCGAGTGCAGTAGTAGTGCGGCACACAACTCGAGAGCTGGATGGATCATAAAGACTATTCATACATGCATGCGCGAGCTTACACGTTACGTATATATCGCGCGGGCGACCAAATTAGTTTCTGGTGTAGAGCAGTAGTAGCAGCAGCTAGTGCAGGTGTTGTGCAGCAGTAGCAGCAGTAGCAGCAGAAGCAGTAGCGCAATACATACGTACACACACACATGCATACACACATTGATGCCGCGAGTAACTCGAGTTGCAATCTCGATTTGCGTATTAGACGCAGTTTGTTAGTAGCGCAGAGTTGTCTGCGCTCCCATGTATATAAGGTGTATACACCCAGTGAGAGAGAGATTGTATGCATTAAATGAATTCGTGCAGCGTTTGCTTCTCCGAGATACGCGCGCGACACACGGGGATCGTTCCATTATTGAAAACTAGAGACCGCAGCTTCTCTTATTCCCCACGATCGCGTATACCTACCGTGAATAATTATTCCGAGGCATGAAAAATCATCGTTCGTGAGCGAGCGAGAAATAAAATATTCGAGAAATAAAAATAGTCAAAAGCCCGACCGGCATATATGCTTCTACACTAACGTCGAGCAGCGCCAAGAATGCGCGCGTCTCCACCCACACGCAAACGCACCGGTAGATATTATCTTATAAAGCAAAACCCACATGCTCCTGTGTGTGTCTGTGTGTGAGTGTATAAATGCAACTGCAATGGCAGCTCACCAGGCGTACATACGTACTATATAACACGCTGCTCTAAACAAGACCGCAACGCGCTCTGCGTGCATGAAATTCAAATAGCATTGGCAGCCACCGCAGAACATCTCGACAGCAGTTGCGACGACGACGACGACGACTACGACGACTGAAAGCTCACACGGCGCGGCGGCTACATCCCAAAGACGCGACGCAGACGAGGCCGCAAAAGCGGAGGAAAGCATCGGATGTGTGCGCCTCTATGCATGGCTCTACTTCTGCGTACTTCCCTCCCTTAAATGTACTGTGTACAGTGCAGCCCAACAACGACGTATCGTCATTATATACGCGCGCACACACACACTTACACAGACCTAAGCATATGCAGTATACCCACGCACATCGCGAGACAAACGCTGTAAGCTACTCCTCTCGCAAGCGCAACAGCAACGTCTATAGGGGGCTGGGTAAATGCGACGAAGCTCAGAGAGCGCCGAGCTGCTGTACTTGGGCTGCAGCCTGCGCTGCAACACCACACAGAGAACAGCGTACTACGGGACGAAGGCGACACGAATAGAGGGTGCATCGTAGTCACATACAAGCTACACACGCACTCACATAAACCCGCGGGCAAAACACGCCTCGGAATGACAGTAATTAGCGGCAACGTTGGCACACCGGTATGTAGGGATCGACGGCTCTTCCCTTAATATACACGTGTATTAAGCTCGCACGATTGATGTATGTGTGCGCACATCAAGTCCGAGTGTGGATAATTGATTGATTCGCTTATCTCATCTGTCGCATTAATTTTACGAAAGAGTCGCGCATCTCTTTTGGATTTCGCGATATATATTTGAACGAAATACTAACCGAGACAAATATCAATCGTGGGCAATATCATTTCGTATATGTACACTCGAGTAGTTCATTTGCTTCTACAAATATATCGCAGCAGAGCTTTAAAGCGCTTGTGGTTGTGACACGTGACAGTCGAAGTTACTTAATATATGTCGGTCAATAAAATCACGAGCATTTAAATTGAAATGATAATTATATCAAGGTAAAAATAATGTTGAATCGAGAGCTCGCGATTTTCTCTTCTTCCCTCTGTGAATTATCCAAACCTCTCGGATTTACAGACAGCATAATATATGAAGTAAATTATTCATGACAAATATTTTGGGTTTTAGTTAATTTCATCCGCATGTTCTCGCAAATAATTTCTGACGTGCGCTCGCAATTGCCGGGATACAAAGAATGAAGCAAACTCATTAACTAAATGCTTGCGAGATAAAACGAGGCAATTTTCCAAAGTACCACTAGTTTAGAAGATTTGTTACTAAACCAAACCATACACAATGCCATCGAAATGATAACAGTACTTCTGCGCGAATGCAGAATGGCCATCATTTTCGAGCTTTGAAACTGTGAACGCAGATGCTCCGCTCGTCAATTGTTTTTCGGAATTGACAGTGATGAAAAGAGGGGAGATGAGTCACACGAGATTCGCGGTTAAACGTAACATGCGACCATGTGAAATACACATCATACAGAAATAGACTTTAACTCATGAGTTTTACGAGCTGATTCTCCGAACGAGACAATGTAGTGAAACACAAATTCATAAGAAAATAGTGTCGACTATCGTTTATTCAAAAATCTACATTATTTTGAAAAGATAAACAATGCGATACTTGATGCTTCATATGGCGTCGATATTTTTAGCCACGAACCTTGAATAATTGTAGAAATTAAAAACGCACTTTCGAGCATCAA
Source organism: Trichogramma dendrolimi (assembly GCA_034770305.1). NCBI lineage: Eukaryota > Metazoa > Arthropoda > Insecta > Hymenoptera > Trichogrammatidae > Trichogramma > Trichogramma dendrolimi. Next base: position 645,120 of record JAPMIB010000068.1, on the reverse strand, counting down.
GAATTCATCAGAATTGAAAAACGCACGCTTGCTAAACTCATTTCTATAGAAAGAAATAAAAAGGAATTTCAGTCAATTGAGAAAATCACTAGTTCTGCGCCTCTGAGCTGCACACACACAAACAGTCAAGAATTGAACGGAGCACATTTGAAACGTGTCGGAATGAGGTTAACCAATTCCATGAGTTATAATCATTTCTCGCAAATGTGGATTGGCGAACATTTGAATTACTTACAAGCTGCTACAGCTGTACAGCTGAGAATGCTACATGAATATACAATACCTGTCGATCGACCAAGTTCCTTCTCTCGCTCTCTCCTTCAGCCCGGTTCTCACATTCAAAATACGTCGTTTGACACATGTGGATTGCTTATAGGCGAACTCTACGACACTTCGATATTTAATTTTACATTCCTCAAATGATTGAAGGAATGTCATTTAAGACTTCTTTAAGGATTTATAATATTAATTCTATATGTGCAGGGTGACTAATTTATCTAAGCGATTCTAATATAGGCATTGAAGTCTCCCTCTACTCCTTCTGTTACTAGTACTTACAAAGGTATGCTTATTAGGAGTCAAATTTTATCAGGATGATTAAATGTATAGTTGCACACCTCTTGAATTATAATCACGACCGAGCGACAAATTCGGCAAATGTCGGACAGAGCTGAAAACATTTACACCGCGAGAAATTTATAGAAAATTGTAAAATAAAAATTACTATGTTGGATAATAGTCGTTATACAAATTAAGTATAGTCAGTTTACTTTTTCATTTAAAAATTATGTTGAATTTATGTAAGTCATTCGAAACCCTGTCACTTGCGAGTTTTACTTCAACTGAAATTCAAATGAAGTTTTACTTGAAGTGAAAATCTTCGTTTGTCATTTATTAACGATTTACCTATCTAAATAATCTCACGAGTTTTGCTATTTACCATAGCAATTTTCCGTATAGGACACATATTCTTAGAGTAAAATTTCTTAAAATTATCGTAAAAAGTTTTATAATTAAAGATGGTACATAGATTACTGCCGAACATAGTAATTTTATATTATTTTAAAATTTTTCTGAGTGTAAAATTGATTAATTAACTCTACTATAAATTAAGATAATTGTAAGCAGCAAAAAATCTTTTAGGATTATTAAAAATTAATTATTTAATTTAAAGGATATTTTTGAAAATGTGGTAGCATTTTTTCATTTTCATGAAACAATAGCCATGAATAAGTAACACAACCGCAAAAGTACATAGACAAAAAAATGCATTATATAAAAATTCGCTACACATCTACCAGTAAATTGCTCCAGTAATCAACCAGTAATTTGCCATATAAGTCGGAGAGATTCTTCCTTCAAGCAGCGATAAAAATTAAGAAAAGCCAATTTTTTATAAACATTTACGCATCGACGCAGTCATCGATGTTATTCGCAGACATTTGTATCGTGGGAAATGACTTTTTAATTCCTCGCTTAAACTTCGTTCATAAACTCATGCAACTTATGAAGAAATAATGCAGGATGCACTCGGGCTTCGGTTTAAATTTGGCCCGTTTATCAAAGTGAAATGCTTGAATGACGCGCATTCGTCGTTTTAATAAGACACGGGTGTATATGATACGCGCGCGAGCGCGCGTGTGTGTGTATGTGCGCGAGCGCGGCACGAAAATACGGAACAGCATTATATACATTCCAAATGAGCGAGCATTAGCAACACTGGCAGGTATATTTATATATCTGCCGCGAGAGAGTACCTGGCAGAAGCTCACGCGCTCTCTTCTGCAATATTCCTAATGTGCATGCACACACATTGGCACACATACATGCGCAGAAGCACACAGTTTGCTGCTAGCGCTCGCGCAGACAGAAAGACAGACAGACTGCATACATCGAGAAGTATATGGGCCTCTTGCATATAGACTACTTGCGCGCTCGTATGCTCACGCTTTGAGAGAGTGAAAGAGAGAGAGAGAGAGAGAGAGAGAGACAGAGGCAGAGAGAGAAAGAGAAACGGGGTTAAGGAAGCTTCTCGCAGTGCATAAATCAGCCCTTCGCATAATACCGCCGCGAAGAGAGATACGCACGTGCGATTCGATTCGTGAGAGTAGCGTAAAGATATATATTTTGCAATGTTGCAACGAACGCACTATACACGAGGCAGAGGCAAAAGGCCCCTGCACCTGTATCGCGGGATCGCAATGTGTACGAGCGAACAATAGAAAATACTTCGATTTTCGCTCCACTTTCTCAACTTTTTCTATTCGATCAGCACTTTTTTTATTAATATTTCAAATTTCCGTTTTACAATTGAATTTTTCACCTAACGTCGGTCCATTCATCAATAAAATTGGAAAAACTTACTCGCACTCATTCGCTATCTGTTATAGCATGTTCACATTATTATCAGAATTAAATCGCTCGTAAGTACCAACTTGCGTATGATACTAAAACAAATATACATTGTTTACCAATTGGTAAAAGAGGGGGAAAGCTGGCCCAAAAGCAAAATAATGGTAAAAAAAATGTATGCCTAATATAAGTTTTAGGAAATTTCTTGTCATTTAAGAGTTTTGCTGAAAATCATGGTTCGCCATCTATTGACGATTTATTAAGCACAAGTTTTGCTACCTAACGTAGTGACATTTTCGTTACGAACATTTTTGTTCGTGGTGCCCGAAGTTGTATTTGATATTTACATAACTAGTAACTTTCAGACGCACTTCGTGTGCATTCGTTTTTTAGTCGTCCTTTTAAAAAGTTGCTATTTTGACTTTAGATGTCAGTTTATTCAATTTCGATTCGAGTCAAAAGTCAGTCGACTAATCAAAGGCCGTTGAAATCGCTACACTTTCTGATCCATCATTATTTTAAGAGATGATAATTTTTCTTAAAATTATAGTAAAAAGCTTCATAATTTCAGATCGCACTTTAAATGCTACACAACACAGTAATTTTTATTATATACTATTGTAAAATTTGCTATAGATTTTTCTCGGCGCACAAATATTTATGTAAACTCGAATGCATTAATATTTGTTTCAAATATTCAGATGATAAAAGTATTTCGGTTTAATCCAGCGACTTCCTGCTTGGCAAAGCAAAACAACTAGCTGTGCGTATAATTATTCGGACTTTTGCAACGCCCTTATACAACTTACTCCACAGCACTCGACCATACAGACGAGAGAGTAAAAAAGCATGACAAATCCACCTTTCTTATTCACAAACTCTCTAGCAGCAGGACTCGCTCTAAACACACCAGCGCGTAAAATTATCCGAAAAACAAACCCAGCTCGCTCACGCAGCTCCCTTTCTTTCTCGCTCCGGCCATGTTTACTTCCTCTTTCGACAGCGAATTTCCTCCAAGGGTGTCTCCAATCTTCTCTATTTCCGTTTTGTGAACCTTTAAAACTCATTCGACTTGGAAAAACAAATGAAAATGCTAGTGTGTTAAGAAATCCAATAGGCATGCAGCAGAGTTTCATTGCCCGATTGACCAAATAAATCTTTGCATAAAGTACAATATGCAATTACCAAGTACAAATGCTTTTTTCACAATTGAGCTCTTGATCAATATTTCATTCGGTAAAAATATAAGTATCCATTCATCTGCCCCGTCATATTTCTACGTATTAATTTTTCCAATGACACGTAAAAAAATAATTTTGCCTTGAGTATTTCAGATACCAAAGAAAACACGTCTTATTTAAACTAAGACATTGTGCGATAAATTCGTCGAAAAATCGATACGTGCAGTAGCTGCACTAACAGAGTCTTACTCGCGCCCGAACAATTTTAGCGCGTTGACGAAAAATGAATATCCCCCTCCCCCATCGCGGGATAAAGTGCTTTAGAGTACAAAATATTCGGCGTTCACGCATTGAGGGTTCATTAAAATTCATGACTCTCGAGGTCTTGGAAAAGCTAGTTTTTAGCTACCCAGTGCGAAAGAAAAGAAGTTAACAACGTGGCGCACGTCTCGAGCGTATATATACGTATGCAAAAGACATGCGCATGCAGGTGCACAAACACCTGGGTACGACAATGCTTCATACGTTTTTCGTATTGTCCCCAACGACGAAACGAGCTTGAGGGTACACAAATGTTCTACAATAGATTATGCGAACACTTTTCAACAGAAATTGTTTGTATTTCATGTAAAGAACGAGCCGTTAACATGTATAAATACACAAAATATTTAAGTATATCGATTCATGTTGGCGCAAAAACGAAGAACACGGTGCTCATAGGACCATCTCGCGAAAATGAGGATTTAGTAAAACAACGGTACAGATAAAAAAGCACGCATGATAGAATCAAGCAGTGCTTCAACGCTAATAAAAAAACTAATTAATGTACGTAGTTTTCTAATCTTTACTCATGTTATTAAAATTTTTCGAAAAATATTTTTGCTTATTTTAACTATTTTTAATTCTATGTAAGCAAGAGCTGAAAATAGTCTAAAATTTGGAGGTAATAAAAAATCAACGCAAAAAGACTATATTTTATTATCAATTATTCACGAGAGCATTTAGTTTGGAAAAAAATAAAGGGACTACTGTAGACTAGAAACGTTGCTTTCCAATTGTACCTTGCCTAATATTACTAAATTGTTGGACAATAGTTTCAACAAGCTAGGTGTTGTAAAAAGTAAAGCCTAACATCGTAAAAAAAATGATATTTTTGAAACAATAAAAATAAAGGGCTAACCTTAAATCAAGAACTTCGTTGCGGAAATAGTAATTTTTTTGATAAAAAATGACGATCAGCATTGACGAAGTAAATCTTTCGAATACTAAAGAAGTGTTGAAAGCCGCCGATAAAATGGCCAACGATCATGCTTATTGGTCTAGAAAAATTATGGCATTACCGGGATTATGGTTCTATACTAACAAATATGTCAAGTATACTTGCAGAGTTGTGTGTATTTTTGTTATTATGTTAGGCATAGCAAGTTCAGTAAGTATTAAATAATTTAAAATTAAATATTTGCTTGGATGACTTTAACTGATATCTTTTAATTGAATTTATCCATAATGTTTAGGTGGTAAAATTTTTCAAAGAGTCGTCACATTCATCTGAAAGCAATAAAACAGTATTGGTTGAAACTGGATTCCAAATTTTAGCTTTGACTGCCATTTTAATTTGCTACGTTTTAATAATAATATTTGAAAAAGAAGTGCGAAATTAATTATACTTTAAACTACTTTTCAACTAAAACTTTCAAAACAGCTGCCAAATTTTTTACAGACAATGGACCTAATAATTACAATGTCAATAAATTATTTACGTTCACCACCTTACATGATAACTCGAACGAACAATTATGGACAATGGGTAAACATTGTAACTTCAATTCAAGCTAGTAAGTAAACGACGCCTTCACACATAACTTTAGTAGCTTGAATAATATCGATGACACAATCTTTTAAATATTTAACTAGAACTGTTCCACCATCATTTTAAAGTAGTACTCAATACCATGCCATTTTAATTGTAATATTTACATTTTTCTGATAGTAATGATGAGTTGCTTTGCGGTTTCTTATGCGCTTTCTCCAGTGGTTATCCCGGCATGTTTGAATTTCATTATGAAAGGAAATCAAACGTACCACAAATCGTTACCAATGTATACTGAATTTTTCGTCGATCAAGAAGAGTATTTTTATATCATTTTCACCGTACAATTTGCTGTAATATTTATTTATTCCATATTGATTAATGCGTTAAATACGTATCAATGGTGTGGCCTTGGAGGTAGTATTTTATATTTGTCCTATGTGAAGTACGTTTTTATTTTTTATTATATTCACGTTTAAACTTTAATCATTTTTTACTTTTAAATCAGAATTGAGGTACAAAAAACCGATGAAGAGTATCTTATAATGAAAAAATTCAAAAAAGGAAAAAAATTAAATGACTGGATTTGTAAAAGAATTATAAGTAATATCAAACTACACTTAATGGCTTTAAAGTAAATTGTCAAATTATACCTAATGAAATTTCATGTGCTAAATAACTTTTCTCCTTGTCACCTTTAGGCTTTTTGATATGTATAATGGCATTGGTTCTGCAATTACGTTTGTCATTGTTTTCTTAACCGGAACTTGTCTTGTTATAGCAGCATTTTGGGTAAGAAAACTATTACAATATATTATGTTCAGAATGAATAAGATCGTATGAACTGCAGATGGTCATAATAGCTAGAACAGATACTGCAGCAGCCATAAGAATGTTGAGTGCATTAGCTGTTACAACTTGCTCCATATTCTTCATATGCATACCCAGCCAGTTACTTGATAATACAAATACAACACTATATCATTCTTAGTAAATAAATATGTTTTAAGATCATATTATACAACCAAAAAAATATTTAACAAAAAACAAAGTAATAATTGTAATAAAAATTGTAGCTATGATAGCAACTGGGTTGAATACCCACCAAAAGCCAGACTACACATGTTACTTATGATGATCAGAGCGTCTCAACCAATCTTTGCTTCCGCCGGTCCATTATTCGATTTAAATATTGAAACTTTTGGCAATGTAAGTAAAATATAGACAATCATTTCCAGACCATTTTTACTAAAATAATATATAATATTAAAATTTATGTTGGATTCAATTTGCAACAAGATAATGAGAACTGCTTTCTCCTATATAACAACTCTAGGATCTATAATAGATGAATCTTAATGTTTAAATGCAAATCTACGTTATGAAAAACATTGGACAGTATAATATCAATTCATTCTTTTGTTTGTAGTGTATATTGACTATTATGATAACCAAACATTCTCATGATGCATTTCAATTAATTGATATTTTCTATAGCTAATTGCTCATAATATTTATGTACTCAATAATTGAATAGTTAAATTAAAAGGTCATTATAATTATAATTACGTTTTAAAAAGTACAAATTTAAGATTTTTTAAAATAATTTTCTAAGCTGAATATTTATTTCTTCTTGGGTTGAAAACATGAAAGCAACATAGGTATACAAACTGTTACATCTCGAAACAAGCGCACTACAAAAGTGAAAACCCCCAAGCTAGCTAATTACTATGTGCAGAATTTCATATGATATGTACACATGAAGCTATACTTTGTACGTAGCAGTGAGGACACTCGGAAACCTCTTCGAAAAAAAGCGTGTGCGTCTCGAAGAAAGAAAATTAAGTTGACGCGTGAAATTCTCCGTGTATTAGTGAATTTGTGCAACTGTTCGTGTGCTTGTATAAAATATGAAAAAAACGCCGCGTAAAAAAATTTTAAACAGCATAAATGATAGTTTTTAGTTGGGTCGTTTATAAGGTTACTATTTTTTCTAAATTATTGTACACACTTTTTGTTAATTTACAATGCAATCATTTTATTTATTTATTGTTACAAGAGGCCAATTCACTCAATCGTCTTCATAAAAATAGTATTTATCATGAATCAAATGTAAGAGTATGATTAATGATGTACGTATCATTGACCACTTACGTAGAGAGAAGATGAACTTATTTCTGTACTAACAAATTCAAAGCACATAATTTTTGTCATCCCGTTTGTCAAAAATCCCTCTCGATATCGTGCTATGCAACATGTATATAGTACAAGGGAAAATCCTTCAACTTGGTAAAGAAACGTGACGGTTTTGGCCCTCGAGTCAAAAGCATATACGAAGATTATGTCGGCAATACGCACTGCACGTGTGGCATTGATGATTGCGTGAAATTTCCGCTCTATTAGTCGCATGTATACCGAGTTTCATTTCGATTTCAAGGGTATAACTGTGACTTGGATAAGAGATTCGAGATTTACGCCCGAACGATTCTTCCGTATATTATATTATTTATTGCCGAGTGTAGAACTTTTTTTCTTTCCTTCACGTCTTGTTTTCGCGAGCGCAAAGGCCTAGGAGGTAAATTCGCTGCTGAATTGGATTTGCGAGCTCAGTATTGACTTATAGGCACGCATTACACGAGCACTCCGTCAGTCAAGCAAGTAAATGACGTCATTATGACTTTTTTGACGGCTACACGAGTGAATAATGGGGGCAGTTTGTTTTTAATTGACAAATTACTAAAAAGGACGGGTAAAAATTGTGAAAATTTGGAAATTTAGTTTATTCATCGCGATATACAAGCATGCTTGCTGCAGCAACGAAATATATGTCTCATATACATACCGTACTTTGATATATATTGGAAACAGCATTTTCCTTCGAATGCATGTATCAAAAAAAGAAAAAGAGAAAAAGCAGAAGAAAAACAGCATCATATATAGGGAGTTGAGTATCAAAGTCTTCATATACGCGTCGGCGTGTATGTATATATTTATAACAACAACATTGCATTGCGCATTCGAAGCTTACAGCTGAGGGATTTTGAAAAGCGCGTATAATGTAAAACGCGTACGCGTGGGTTATACTATATACAAAATGCAGTAGAAAAATGTGCGTCTCTCTCGTTCATCCCAATGCCGATTTTATGCATATATGTATATTTATATACGGGTATTCGTGCAGCGCGCTTTATATGCAGTTATAGCACACACGTGTACCATGGAGCAGCGAGCGTAAGACCAGATTTCTATATTTGTGCGTACAAAGAGAAGTAGAGGCTTAAGCTTGAAAATCTTGCAATTTCGAGACGACAAAATATAGACGTAACCGGCACCCAAACGGAATCGCCGGTTGATGCGTCGCCGTCACTGCATGTGCCATACCTCATGACTCATTGGTAAAATAAAAATGTTTTTAATGTATGTATGTAAGTCGAGCGCAGAATGCGACAGCGACGCCGGCAGCAACGGGCAATGGGCGTGTATGAAAGACTATCTATAACAGCATGGGTGCAGTTCCGCCCAAACGAGTTGCCATTTGTCTTTTTTTTTTTATTTCGAGAACGCCTTGGACTCGACTTGATTCTTACTTTTTTTTTGCAAAAGAATAAAAAATGATTATATCAACGCTCCTGAAGAAGAAAAATCAGTAGTTGCTTATAGAAAATATAAGAGCGTTCCTTCTATCGGACGATAAAGTTTACAACTGGAGAAATATCCCAAGAGGAAATCAAAAATTCAAAATGAATATTCGTATGAATGGAATTTTTAATGTTCACATTTTCTTTTTCTTTTTAGAATAAATGTGAAGTTGGGTGCAGTAAATATGATAACAGAAAGAGAGAGAGATAAACCAGATACTTGACTAGGCTAGGAAAAAAATCATGTACCGAAGTATATGTGGTTACAAGCCACAACCTTATAGAATCGGTAAATTACTTGCAACGATCTCAGCCATGCAAGCTTTTACGCCTTTGAAACGCTTTAGCGCTTACATTATACGTGTCAAGCGGCGTGCTAATAATGACACGTAAGTTAGGTCAAGACTTTTCTTATACAGGCACCAGCAGCAGCCCAGAATGCATGGCTCGGCTGCAGTGCAAAGGCTAAGAAATAACGGAGCACAACCAAAGCGACCCGAGAACTCTCTTGGCTGTTTTTATGCATAAATTATAGGCATGTGCGAACATCAATGGGCATTGTCAAGTCGCGCAGCTAGCACAAATATTATATATGCGCGCGTGTGCATACTATTTCGCTGTTTCACAAGCTGTTTATGTATAAAATGTACACTCTATATACATTTCGTGATTTAATTTTTTACTCGTGACCGCTATATAAGAGCTCGGGAACTCTCGCGAGTTTTATGACTCAATTCGCAACAACGATGTATTTACCGGCTGTGCACCGAGAATAAAACTTTTTCAGTAAGCACGAAAGGACGGAAGACGGGGGCAAATGTAAACAGAAAAGTGGCTTGATGGCGATTTGCTTTTCTTGTGAACGACGACGACGACGACGATAAGTTTTTTATGCTGATGCTTGTTCTGTTAATGTATATATACCGTGCACTCTCCCAATTAAAAAGTCTCGCGCTTTTTTCTATCGCTTTTTCTCTCTATCCCCGAAGAAAATTGCATTGGAAATTTACTCAGTACTCAGCCCCGAGTCTTGTGTATCGCTCTACTTTGGCTAAAATTGAATATCGCCGAGGCTCGGAATCTCTCTCGAGTGTCATTGTTTATTTTTTTTTCTTCGCCCCAGCGATAAAGAAGACGATAAGATGATGGCTAATCTAAAAATCAACGGCTCGCAATCTTTCCTCCAAGATCTCGATACATCTCTCTCACTCGTAATCCTCTCGGGGGCGGTGTAAACTCGGACTACTACTCGAACAACCCAATCCCCTGCTGCTTCCGCTACAGTACTGAACCAGTGTCGGAGCTTTTTGAAAATTTTCTCAAAAGTCGCATAAGCTGCAGTAATAGCAACTCTCGAGAAACACCGCACTTGTGCTGTAACAGCTTAAAGCTCATCCACGTCAAGGAAAACAAGAGTGCATCTGAACATCTAGTCAGCAAGGAATTACCGTCTGTTATGCTCCCATCAAGAACCAAACTTTCGATGCGCTCGCGCACTTGCATGCCCCCCACACAAGATATATACGTATATAACGCGTATATATCGGGAAAATCAATGCCCGGGTTTTCTTGGCTTACTTGCCCTTTACGTCGGTGTAAGAAGTAAGAGAGTAGCGGCCCAGAGCCCAGAGAAAAAGAGAGAAGAGGATGATGAAGGCTTATGTGCGAAAAGGCATAAACACATGAGACCTGTACACAGAAGGTGAGGAGCGAGTGAATGGACTTTGGACATTTACACGTAGCTGAGCTAAAAAAAGGGTGATGCCGGTTGAAATAAGAGGTCAAAAAGCAACGTTTTTTTCGGATTGAAGTACTCTCTATATCTTTCTAACTCTCTCTCAACAACGTCGACTTTTATTCTTACACTGTGAAGATTGATTCCTTTTACATACATTTTTGGGCTTTTTATTCTTTCGTCGAGATTCGAATGATTCAAAGTTTCAACAATTTTTTGGTGGACGAAAAAAATGCAAATATCACGCTTTCACAGTGTGTAACAAATCTGTCATTTTCACGTTATAACAAAGTTTGGTCGTGGGCTCCGCACAGGGTTTTAGACAAAAACAAGCGATTATCAGCTTTTATTATCCCTGCTCTGCGCAACAATAGACGAACTTTTCGTGGCCGTGAGCAACAAAAAATTTCCTCTGAACGAAACTTTGCTCGCGCGCGGGCGCACAAGCGAGTTTATAGTCGTAAATAGATGGTAAAAAAGGATCCAGCAACTACTTCAAACAGAAAGAGAGAGAGAGAGAAAGTAAAAAATATCTAGTAGTAGTAGTAGTAGTAGTAGTAGTAGTAGTAGTAGTAGTAGTAGTAGGTTAAAGAAGTATTCATAATGTATATAGGGGATCGTCTATAGTAGCAGCTCTAGCCGTTTAAGCAAACTTTAAAAGCTTCCTGATAACTGGGTCGAATCTTCGAACGAAAAAAGAAATCTTCCCTTGTCGAAACAAGCGCTATTGCAAAGTTTCTACTCTTCCACTATCGTGGCGCGCGCAGTGAAGAATGTTTCATCATCCGATCTTTCTTTTACATCTAGCTTCTTCGGAGGGAAATAAAGCTCTCTTTCTCTCTCTTTCTCTTTCTACTTTTCTCCTCTCGCGTGATTCCAATCGATGTGTTGGCGCCTATACGCGTGTAACGCGACACACAAGAAAATCAACATCCCGAGAAATAAGCAAACAAAGCCAAGAGTACGGCATCTGTACACAGTTAAGTTCGCATTTACCGCAAAGTCGGCGCTGCTGCTGCACTTAATGCAGAACCGTCACAAGAAAACAAAATATATATAACAATCAGGAGAAATGAGGAGATGTGCCCGAACTATTGGCATAAGGCATTGTTCTTTTGTTTCGCTTGCGATCTCTTTCTGCTCAGGAAAACATTTTGATGTCAAGTTCAATACGGGTATCATTACAATACTGTATAGACGTGCTATCTATTTTACGTGTACAATTATTTTTTATGAGATATATACGAGATATGGTCTATTTACACGTGTGTGCCTGCAGTATATATCTTGCTGTGTATCCGATTTAAATTTTACCCGTTCTTACAATGTCGGCACTGGTATTGTTTGGCACATTGATTCAATTTTTTTGTATTTTTCAGATCAACTAATGAGGAAATTCGCAATTTGCTAGGAATTTTTTTTTTAACGTTCAATGCAAATTTAAAAACTTAGTTTAGTATCCTGCAGCGAATGAAGAAGACTTATACAATCATTTTAGCTTTACCACTTGCGGATTTGTAGGTAAAGATGGTCGCCATCTAATGATCAAAGCTGAAAGTGGTGTTGTATGAAAGTGGTTGCAAATTGGTCTAAATTTTTTTAAGCATTTTAATTGTATTTTTCAGTTCATTTAAAATGCGTTTTATATTTGTACCATAAATTTGAAACGAGTACTTTGCGGTGGTGTTTGTAAGATTTCAATAAAAAAATTACTGTGGTACTGGTACACGTTCAAACAATCAATTTTTTTCAGTAATTTTTAGTGTTGCGCTCAAATACTACTGGTAAACTCGATATTGACTCGAATCTAACCATAGTATTATATGGATTTAAAGAGGATAAAATTTCCAAGAAATCGAAAAAAAATCGTGTCGATACGATAAATATAGCGCAAGATAAAAGCATTTGAAAATCGACAAAATTTCGATGAAATTTTTTGTTGCGATAATTTGTTGCCAAGTGTAATTATAAACAATTTTGTTCAAATAAATATTTTATGAATATTACACTACGCTTTGGCTTTAAATTTGATATATTTTTTAAAACGAGTACATAAAAATATAAAATCAAATATGGGGCAAAATTCCTGAACTGTCCCAGCGACCCGGCCGAGCGGCCTTTTTAAGCAAAATCTCTCAATTTCTAACTTGCCGGGAAAGCCACTAAACATCCTTAAAAAAATATGTGACATAGGTTTCGATGGGAAATTACCTCAGCTTTCCGATGGTGAGGTCAAATTTTCCGAAATTTTCCATTTCCCAAAAAAAATGGAAAAATATTTCAAAGTGGAATATCTCAAAAAACAACGTTTTTTTCTCTTTTTTATGTTTCCAATCGAAAGAGGAGGTTTTTTACGTCGAAAACACTATTTTTCAGCGTGTGCAACAACTGAAAATTTCGAGCTACAAGAGAGATTATAGTCGGCGCTCGACCGCCCGGCCGCGGCCAGCGCGCGCCGTAGCCGCTACGTTCGGGTTTTGTGCCAATAACAATTACCAATTCATCTCAAAAAATTTAACAATAATATGTTTTCGATGTATTTTTTTCTCAGCTTTCCAATGGTGCTATCCAATTTTCCGAAATTTTCCATTTTCATCGGAAAAATCGAGAAATTCAATGTTTTTATGACTGACTCTCGATTTTTCCGGTGAAAATGGAATATTTCGGAAAATTGGATAGCACCATTGGAAAGCTGAGAAAAAAACATCGAAAACATACTATTCTTAAATTTTTTGAGATGAATTGGTAATTGTTATTTGCACAAAACCCGAACGTAGCGGCTACGGCGCGCGCTGGCCGCGGCCGCGCGGTCAAGCGCCGACTATAATCTCTCTGTAGCTCGAAATTTTCAGTTGTTGCACACGCTGAAAAATAGTGTTTTCGACGTAAAAAAACCTCCTCTTTCGATTGGAAACATAAAAAAAGAAAAAAACGTTGTTTTTTGAGATATTCCACTTTGAAATATATTTTTCCATTTTTTTTCGGGAAAATGGAAAATTTCGGAAAATTTGACCTCACCATCGGAAAGCTGAGGTAATTTCCCATCGAAAACCCATGTCACATATTTTTTTTAAGGATGTTTAGTGGCTTTCCTGGCAAGTTAGAAATTGAGAGATTTTGCTTAAAAAGGCCGCTCGGCCGGGTCGCTGGGACAGTTCAGGAATTTTGCCCCATATATCTTGCTCATGGTTTTCAAGCAACTGCTAACCAACAACATTCGCTTCGCTCGTGTCGTTAATGATAGCAGTTGCTAAAACCCTTCGCTCAGCGCCGGGACGAGCGTTTTGTGTGTATCGGGTTGCATATCAATATCATGATAGCTATTGAAAATCAAACCTAACCACGCATATGAATATATTTTAAATTATTTGAATGGTTTAAACCACAAATTTTCGGCCCGATAGCATGAAAAAAAGTATACACAACTCGTGACAAAATTCGGCTTATAATATTGAACGTTTGACGGTTGAACGATTAAATTTCGTCCCTAGTAGTTAATATACTATTCAAATATATCAAAAATCTTAGTCTATAGAATTATTTTTGTATATTTTTTCACCACTAACCAGTCATTATTTTATGAATTTTAACCCACTTAAAAGTTTTTTCTTCATTTTTTTCCAGTGAGAAAAGAGAAAATCGCCTTCCAATCATCTTGACAAAAGGAAAATAACGATCCATGCGCAGTACAACTTAATCGAGTTAAACATGCTAAACGCAAAATAGCACAAAATATAAAAGTGAGCATTAACCAAATGAATTATAGTCAATTTCACAATTGAAACGTCTATTCGCATTCGTCTGCTATTCATACCGCTGCCTATAATAATCATATTCTTAGTTTTGTTCACCCTCGACATTGTAATTTTAATTAGGTAAAAGGCGAAATTCAGATACGCATATAAAGTACGGGTCGGGGAAGTGGAAGTGGAGGGAAAAAGCTTAGTTTCTGAATTTAAAATGTGTTTCTTCAACATCTCACTCGAGAGAGTCAAAACTCGATGGAGCTTTTGCTGCGAAACTTCTAGAACTCCCTTGAGCAAAAGTCAGTCGACGTCGAAGATATACATTAAGAATCGCGCGCGTGAAAAAATGGAAGGGAGGGCTCATACTAGGAGTGGTGACCGATATATTTTTTCTTGACGTATTAGCGAGCAAAGTTTTTTTTTTGCGCCCTGATTTTGTCGTTGAGATATATTCAAATAAATCGAAGCTCAAGCTTTTACTCAATGATTTTCTTGGGCAAATTGGATAAAAACGTAGTATGAATTTAACGTAAGTGGAAAAAGTCAAACGAAGTGATTTTTTCAACGATAAAATTTACTTTGCGAGTAAATTGTTTTTTCTTCGTAAATTTTGATTAAATTATACAAAAAAAAATGAAGTTGTTTCAGCTTGACGAGTAAATTATGAACGACAACCAATACATACCCATTTGTTCTTCAACAAACTTCTTTTAAAGTATAAATTAACCATGTATATTTACGCGCATGGATGATGTACATTTTACTTTCCCATAATAAGATGAGCTTCGCACGTCTCTCGCGTATACTCACAATTTCATTATACTCCATAGCGTGTAAAATAAAAAGAGCAACGTCGCGCGCGCGTAGCGCATGAGCGTCGTAATATAAAACGAGAAAAGCAGCTGCAAAACGATTAGGTTGTTTATCGATCAACCTCGGCGCGCGTACGTATATACCTTCTTTTGGGGCTTTTGGAGGAGAGACGCGCGCGCGCGTATGCGACGATGTAACGTCGAGACGCAAGAGACTTTGGCCCTGTCTCTCACGTGCATACAGCGATATATACTATAAAGCGAGTGTGCGTCGTCGTTGTCGTCGTTGGTGAATCCCAGCCAAGTATAAAGGCGACAGAGACTAGGCAAAAGAGAGAGAGAGAGAGAGAGAGAGAGAGAGAGAAATAAAAATATATTATTTGGTACTCTGCCAACGTTAAGAATTGGATAACGTCGGCGCAACTTCGTTTTCCAGGCGCACGCGAGAGAGTCAGTCTATATAATTTGTTGCATAAAAAACCTTTTCGAGAACCCGCTCTCTCTCTTGCTCTTCTTCTTTATACATATTATGAATGCGTGGATGTCACATGGGCGCGGCCGCCGCGACTCGAACTCCTTCATTTATGACTTTCACGATTGCTGCAGCAAAAATTTCCTTTTTTAAATATGTGCCAGCACGTGAGGTGACGTTTTCTCGTACGATGAATTCAAATGAATTCGCTCATACGCACGCGTCGCGGGGAGTCTATCCGAGTCTGATAATTCTAATGCACGCGCGCGCGACGCTTGCTGTGAAAGATAGAAAAAAGCTCTTAGAAAGTAGGCTGATTAACTTGCGTCCGCAGGTTGACGTGCTGCCTCTGCAGAGTATACGTCGAGCGGAGAGCTTTGCGTGCGCGCCATGTATATCTTATAAGTCTCTCGACCTTCTATGTCACGGAGCATATCTCTCTCCGTCTCGCTTGCCTCGAAGACGTTTATAGCATACAGCAGGGCAAAACGCGCGTCGTCTGTCTTTTTAACAAAGCCTTCTCAACTCGCTCTCTCTCTCTCGCTCTCCTCCTTCTTCTGCTACACCATCATCCGCTTGTAATCCGTGTGCGCTCCGCTAACCTTATTTTCTCTAAACAGCGGCGGCGGCGGCGCTCAACAACGTCTTCTACTGTGTCAAGTCTAGTTGCGCCGCGCGTGCATCTCCGTGTGGGTGTATCCAAGTACGCGCGGGGCTAGGCTATGTACGAGCGCGCAGCGTGTAAAATTTACGCAAACCCCCGTGCAATCTCATTTCGAGCTCTTGCAAGCTCCTCGAGTATTACATTTTTCAGATTTGCAGTACTACTGGCACCGGCTGTTTTCGCCACTGCGGTTTACAAGAGATGATTACTGCTGCTGCTACTGCTGCTGCTGCTGCTGCCGCTTTTGGTTTTGTTTCTAACAAAGGAGATTCGCATCGAGAGTTTGCGCGCACGCTTATACATACAAGCGCACAAACACACATACACACATACATACTCACATGTAGGCACACGTAAAAGGCTAAATTAGCGCATGGGTGGGATTTAATCGGGATTGCACGTAGAGAACTTATGTAACGTACGTTCCAAGCTTGGCATTTTTCGGGGGCCCTGGCAAAATTAAGCTCTGTTTAGTTTATGACCGAAGCGCGTTTGATGCTACAGCTGCTGCAGCCGCACGCTGCAAGCCACCATCGGCACTGCTGCTGCTGTTGCTACTGCACAAAAGAGAATGCGTTAAATAGTAACGATGTGTTTCTGGTGTCGACCAAAGCCCTCCCTTGCTGCCGGCAAGTTTCGAGTTGAAATATTACAGCGGCTTAAAGCGGCACGTACGGATCAGTCAACCTTTTTTCGTCCTCGAGATTTCGCCTCGTTAAGAATTCCTCGATTTCATATACGAGCAATATTATCAACTAGTAATAACAGCAACGCATCTATTATTTGATCTAGGCGGAGGCAAAGTTGAAAACTTAATTCACGCTGCGTATACTAATTCGCCATCAACGCACCGAGGAAAGATAACCACCCATCCCTATTTTGAGCGCAAGCTCTCTTGCTCTTCTCTCTAGCTGACAGACACGATACACCGCTGCACCCCGCGCGCGCGCGCTCGAGCTTTCCAGTATCAAGGAAGTAACGCATATAAACGTCAGATGCAGAAGCTTTCGCGTATCTCACATCATACGGCAATATAATATATATATATATATATATATATATATATATATATACGAATATACAAAGCACACGTGAGAAAAGGGAGGGTCGGGGGCGCGAAATACTCGAGCTTGCGCTCACATACGGTAGCGGTGGTGCTTTGTACTTTATATATGAATATATATGTGTGTACCTATATATTCCGAGGCAAAATACCAGCGGCACGCGTGTGTTGCTGCTGCTCCGAGCCGCGCACTGGTACACACATACATAAACACGCACGCACACACACACACACACACACACGTACACGTGCATGAATGCATGCATGCACATACGCGTGCACACACGTCGCGTACACCGCATAATTGGCTGCTTCTGCTATTTCCCCGCGCGCAAGTGGGTGTATGTGTGTGCGTGCGCCTTCGAGATATAACTATAACTCGAAAGAGGTGGAGTTGTTGCGCACATAAGGCCTGTATATAGGTGCACTTATATACACACAGGCTGCACATTGAATTAATTGAACCTTATAGGAAATTGGGAGCGCAAAGGCCTCGCGTGACGAACTCTTTATATTATATATATTATTTCTTTTTATTCGCACGCGGGCGCAAACACGTTTCTCCATCGTTTCTTTCTTTCTTTTTTCGTCGTTGTCGTCGTCGTCGAGGCTGCTGTTTCGTTCTATATTATTTTCTTCTCTACATCTGCGAACCACATGTACGCGTAAATGTGTATTTTAGATATGAAAATAAAATATAGCCGAACTTACGAACTTTTCTTTAAATATTCATACATGCACAAGCGTGTGCGGGGGTGTGGCTCTTTGCTTATGCCCGTCGCGATTTCGGAATATCATTCTCGAGCTGCCGCGCGTATAAAGAATGCGCGTATGCGCCGCGGAAAAAGGAGCGAAAAGAGAACAAAACGTCTAGAGGAGAAGAAGAAGAAGAAGGGAAAAAAAGCGAGGAGAGAAAGAGAGAAAAGGGGAGAGAAGCTGAAGCTCCAGCGTCAGTAATTTTATATCCATTACCGTGCTTGTTATTCTAATGACTCTCTTGCCCCTATATACCGTTTTTCATCCCCCGCGCTACTCCTTTGCGCCTCGAGTATGTGTATAGAATTAATTTTAGATAATGATGCTTAAATTACTTAACTGAGATGCATTTCATGCATCAAATCGTTTTTGAGTTAATTTTCATAATCGAACCGTCGGAAGCGTTACAGAATTCGTGGGTATTTACATATATAGTAAAATCCAAAAAGTATACTTGCAAATAAGATGAGAAATATCTTGAATGTTTTATGAATTACACCATCTTCAAACTTACCTAAAACAAAAAGAAACATTAAAATTATTATATTTTCATAGATCCTTTTTAGAATTTTTTTATTCAAAATAGCGAATAACTATATGGATGTTTGGAACACATGCACAGACAAAATATGAAATATACTTTAATACATCGTACTTTTGAGAGCTTAATGAAACGGTTTTCGATACTCTGGGTATATCCGCAATCCATATTCACAAGGCACGGATTTAATAGTGCATATAGGCGACGTCTACACTTTTAAGGATGAAAAATCTGTCCGTTGCCCTGTGCCCCCGAACAAAAGGCATATCGAGCGAGCTTTTCGACGTACGTATGCTGCGCTCTGCGCAGCGTTTACTGCCGTGTTGAAGGTATATGTCACATCCATACAGCGATAGGAAATTTGTACGTTCATATGTGTGTGTGTGCGCGCGCGAGTGTCTGGGTATGTAGCAGGGGATGGAAGTTACGAGAGCGCGCAATGTCGTTGGCACATAGACATTGAACCATAATATTCAACGTGGAATTTAGATAACGCGAGCGCGATTGTACTGAACAAAAAGATGGCGTTTTTCATTTTTCAATATGTTATGTTTAAACTGTTTCGCAGGTCTTTATGACCAAGACACGCGCCCCATCAAATCTGAAAAACTGTTTTCAATATGTATCTTGACGTGCGCAAGTATATAGTTATTACTTTTGACTGTCGCAATCATTGAAAAGGAAATACGTACGCGTATGTTAAAAAAACTTTTATAAATTTTATTCAGAGTAATCTTACGTGAAATCTTCATTGAAAACGAATGAATCAACGCTGATTTTTTACAAACACAAAAATGCATGAAAATACGACACATGTATAACTTTACTTTAATGAAAAAATCAACAACAATTCTGTACTTTAATTTCAACGTATTTGTTGATATTTGACGTTTTAATATTGGTTTATTATTTTCATTGATTGCACAAAATATTTATAAAAATATAACTAAAACCAACCTACACCACTAGATGGCGTGTACCTTTTTCTGTAAATCTGCAAGTAGATAAATGAAAATAATAGTTTAAGTACAGACACGTGCAACATTGCAACTGAGCAATTGCTATTTTGCAAAAGATAATAACAACACAAAGGTAATAATTACACTGTGTATTTTTTGGCATTTGTTATTAAATAGTGACTAGCCAAGTTTCCAATGATTCAGTAGTCGACCAAAACTTGGTACTAATGAAATTTTTAACTGCTTTAAGAGCAGGCGCAAATATTATTCACGCTGATCGATGAACACCGATTGCGCTTTAAAATTCATTGAACATTTCTGGTTTGAAATTTAAAAATAAAGTTTTAATACTCTTATCGAGATAAATTTACCCGGTCTGAGCATAAAACCCAAATTCGTTTAAAAAAAAGGAACACGATTTGCTTCTCCCTTGTCTATATCGTATATATATCTAGACTATGCCACCAGCGATCGGCGAGACATCGACACCATTCTATTTTACATCTACTCTCGCCTATACATATACGCGACCATATTTTCACTTATAAAATATATACCGCGTGTAGAGATGATTTTACGGTGGGGTATAGCCTACATTATACCGTACGCGTGTATGCGACAGGTACAACGAGCGAAAGACGCTAATAAATCAGCCAAGCTTGGGCGCTCCTATATATACATACATATTATAAGCCGCCAGGCGTGATTTTAACGAGTTTTTGTGTACGCTATATATATGAACAAGCGTAACGAGTCCTCGCGTTACGATGTATAGATGTATGTACTTCGGACGCGAGAGATAATGATGCCAGTTTTATCGGCGAAATTGTGCGGTTTTAATAGCCTAAGCAAACGCAGCGTGTTCGTACGCCACGCATCGGATGCGTGTGCACTCGTGTGCGTAAAGCATATAAACAGCCTCCGAACATAATTAGGCTAAACGGCAATCGAGCATCGATTGCCTTTTTTTTGTTTCTAAAATAGCGAGATTTCATCGGTATGCTGCTGGAATGCATATATATTTCGAGCCGTATTATTAAAGTAATTGATCGCTCAAAGTTTATAAACACAATGCGTCAGCGTTGTGATCTGGTATTCGCACAGTCGGAAAACTCCGCGAGCGAGAGGAATAACTTTTCCTATTCCGATAAAAAAGCTACTGCTGTACATGGCTAAGGCAACAACAAACAATTTAGTAAACTTTAAAGTATGTCTTTACATCGCGTATAGATATATAGGCGCGGTTGAACCACTTTATCGCTTGTTACCTACTTTTTTTTTGCAAAAACTATAACCCCTTTGCCGTTATATTTTACACTTTTGCCTCTTTGTGTAGAACAGAAAAAAAGAAAGAAAAAGAGAGAAAGACAGAGCGAGAATCTTTCAAAAAGGCCCATTACTCACAAATACGGCTCTTCGCACTTTGCTCGCGTTAAGGAGCACAGTAGGCACTCAGATATATATTTTATATACAGGTATATATTCAGGAAAGAGGTCGCACAGAAAGGGAGGGAACAGGGACAATCGAAAGCTTGCGGCCGACGTACAGGGCGACAAATCACTTCCTCTTCCACGCTCTATAATAATATAAACCCAGTCTACTTTTTTCCACTAGTAAAAGGACAATTTTTTGATCGATCTCTGCGCGCCGACGTGTATGTATGAGTCCTTTTTGTTTTTGTGACCGTATCTATCGGAGGGATTTTCCTTTATCAGCAAGGTTTTTAATTTTGGACGATTCTAATAGACTTTGTGACATTAGCATCGTCGACACCGTGTACACAAGTATACCGTATACTGATATATAATGTGCTTTTTTTGTTGGCCACATCTGGTGGTAGCACTGCTGCTTCTTCAGTGCCGTTGTTCCAACCCCTCATTTCTTGTACTCATGTGGTCTTGGGCCACTGACTACTTTGTCATCGTGGGAGGCAGACGCGAGCAGAAAAAGCTACTGGTGTCTCTCGACGTCGATGAGTGGAAATCGTGACTTTTGCTCTGTCTCTCTCTCTCTCTCTCTCTCTCTCTCGGTGACCAGAGAATTTCTCTCTCGGGACTTGTGTTAGTATAAGAAAAAAAAATGATACGCAAGAGATGGTCAGCTCGAGATTATTTGGTATGTTTAAAATTTATATCTCTCACGGCGGAAGATTATAACGTATATACAGCACATGCGTCGTATATCTGCGAAATCGAATAAATTTCTAATGAGCAACTGCTCCGATGGCTCGAGAGATAGGTACAGCTGCAGAAAATCATTTGATGCAGCGTACCCTTGCCGTCGAGTGATGTATTTTCTCAAGATTTATATCGACAACGGAAGATTCATCAATTACTCGAGTTTCTCGACTGCATCTGCATTTACCGTCGATGCTGCAATGGATTAGCGATTAAACTCGTACGCAAATACGAGAGATAGGTAGAAGATTGTATTATCTCGCAAGTAAGTTTGGCGTGGAATATCTAATGTAAGCTATTTTCTTCGCTAAGGTCGTTGTTATTACAATAAGCTTGAATCAGCACATCGTCGACTGGAGAAGGGCGAGGAGGTACACGTGTGTGTCAACGATTCAGATAGAAAAAGAAAGAGAGAAAAAAACAATCGGATAACTGCTCGCGTGCATTGGCATATACGCACCCGCTGACAAGATAGAGTATACAAACGACGCACATTACGTGTACGCAATAAGGGGACAAATTAGGCAGTCCGAGGCACAAAAAAACATGCCTCCCTGTAAATTCGAAGCCTACATATAGGCTTAATATCGGTCCAAATAACGATGTCAGTTGTTGTTCGGTCTCTCTCTCTCTCTCTCTTTCTCTCTTTTAGATTCCCTTGCGAATGATTACACTTTGTCGCGCGAAGCAAAACGAGAGAAAGAGACAAGAAAAAAGAGAAAGAGAGAGACAGAGAGCAAAGCCATCGCAGCCAAGAGAATATAAGGGGAATCCGAAATGGGGAAACCGGAATATCGACGAGTCGTGCCTAGCATAATGATAGAAATGTGTAGAGTCCCGTTTCCTCTCGACGCTAGTCTACGAGTGTGTGTATGCGCGTCTGTGTATGTGAGAGCCTGCGCCTGTTGTTTTTTTTCCTACCTATATATACCCCCCTGGGTGCTGCTTTTTTCTTTCTTCTTTTCTTTCTGCACTTCCTATCTCTGATTCACCTTCGCCCGTCTCCTTCATTTTTTTCTACTGCTACTAGTACGCCGCCATTGACGCTGCTGCTGCAGCTCGGTACCATAGATATACGTATATATGTTTTCTTGTTTCTCCTTTTTTTCAGCTTCGTCTCGTATCTTCGTTTTACCGAAGTTTCGCATGTGTATGTATGCGTCGTATATATCTATACGTTCGAGGTTCGTTCGAAACTCTTGGCGTAAAAAGAGGAAATAGATGTACTCGCAGAGCGAGAAAATGAAGAAGAAGCAAATGTTATTTACGGTGTTAGGGTATATGTGCTGTAAAATCATCAAGTAAATTACATATATCTATATGGGGATTTCCCTCTATCCCAATCAAAGTCCTATTTTCCAACTCTAACACCATATGAACGACACTTCAGGATAATGGAGAAGCTCTAACGCTCCGTATGGAACAAGTAGACTTGCGCACACTTGTAAATTGAGGTGCGTTTATACATACAGATAAGCTTAAAGAGACATGAAATAAACTCGGAGTTTTTTCCTTCTCGATAACGATGATTGATGACAAAAAAGCTCACTCTGGATTCAATCGTGTAAGCATTAAAAAATACTCCAGATTTAAATTTAAAAAAAATAAATACATTAAAAATAAAATAATCTTAAATTATAATATTTTATATTCGTTTGAAAATTTGAAAGTGTTTTATCTGCAATCTAAAATGTACGTTAACAATTTTCCATGGTAAAAGTGGTAAGTCTTTGAAAACGTTATAAGAAAGATAAGCAACGCTCGGAGATTAAGGACGCGAACATTTTTCTTATAGCAATCAAAAGCTCGCCGCACCGATCTCAATGGCTCGTATATATCCACACGTATCGTACCTATATATATGTATACGCGCATTAATGCAAACTCATCTGCTCTACTTTTCATCAATACAATACATGAACAATTCCAGTTCTGCACATATATCTTCGGCGTAAATCCAATAGAAATTCGAGGCTGAAACTCTTGGCTGCAGCGCAAAGAGAAACGAACAAAGTTATCGAACGCTATATACTCGCGCGCGCACAAAGCAATGTGCACTCGCACATACATGCTGCACACACGCGTGTATATAACATAGTATCAGCAGTTCAATCATAACCGTAAAACTACTCCAGAGCAGTGGCAGCAGCTTTGCTCGACAGACTCGTGTATGTATACTGTGTATGTTATGCGAGTGAGTTTGAGTGCATGTCTGTGTGTGTAGCGCTTGGCTTCGTGACGAGGTAAGTATGTCGGTCATAATCGCTACGGAATACCCTTTTGCTTCTCTCTCTCTCTCTCTCTCTCTCTCTCTCACTCTTAACTTAAATATAAGCTTCTCCTCTGGCTCAGACAATTTTTACAATTATACCTGCACTATACAGCAGCAGTAGTAGTAGTTTCTCGCGTGCGTCTCGATCTTTAGTCCGTACCTCCGGCTGGAATTCAAAAATTATACATAATAAGTAATCGATGTGCGCATACAAAATGTCGATTAGGCGCGATAACGCACGATTGCCTCCGAGTCGTATTTATTATCAATTTCTTCTCTTTTCTTTTCTTACGTTGCCCGACCCTATTTTACTTGTATAATCCGATGCCCGGCACACTAAAATCAAGATAGTTATCCCTTTTGCCCCGAATGAATGTCCTCGATAAATAACTACGTAACACACAACTTCTTTGATGCGCTCGAAATTTCGTCAAAACGTTCGCTCAGCCGTGAGTGCGTCAACGGATTCGATCGGATGAAATTACTTTTGATTGTCGCCGACGTAGTTTCATCATTGTATCCTATTTCTGCTCTGGCAGCAGCAGCGACTTAATAACATTATTATCTGTGCCCTGAATAAGTATAATTTGTTTATGATTGTCAATAGACACGAAGACTGAGAGAGAGAAATAGCGAGATAGAGAGAGAGAGAGAGGAGTGAGAGTAAATTTATATGCAGTTCGATTCATGAATAAAATATCATAGGTCTGTTCAGTATCCTATATATAATACGAGGCTTGTGTATAGTAGCAACAGCGCGGCAAGCGAATAAGACGTTGTATAGAAAGCAGGAGCAGCGGCGGCGGCGACGGTGGGTGGCAGCTTCAGAGGCAGTATCGCTAGGGGGCTCGTTTCTTATGTGAATCTTTGATGTGTCAGTCCTCACCTCACTTTATGTTCCTTTTGAATAATTGAACGGGTCATTTTTTGAAATGTAACAAGCTCGATACACTCCCCGGTGCGCCTCTATACTATAGCTCTTATTATTCCATGAGCTTTTTCAGTAGCCTGCTTTTTTTCTTTTTCTTCATAATCTGGATGGACTTTGGCTCTGTGGGCGCGTGTATATAATATGAGCGCGATGATGAGATTATCTGCGAGTCGTTCGTAAATGAAAATGAAAGAAAGAATTTCAATATGAAATCATAGGTGTCGAACAACAATGGCGTTCTCGTTTGCGATTTTCGAGATTGTTTTTTCGTGCGCAGCTCTGAGTGGGTGTGCACCATCAAAGTTCAACGAGAGAATAAAAATAAAACCCAAACAACAACAAAAAAGGGAAAGAAATTAAATAACTGGACTCTTTTACGCGCTCTCAAGAAGAAAAAAGTGTGACCTCTTCAAACTCTCGCTTTTTTTCCTACATACGGAAAAATGTTCGAAGAGCGACAGAGAGCGAGCGTGTGCGAGCTTTTCATTAAAATGCAACCCTTTGAGAAAAATAATTCAAGCGCAGTCAAACTGGGTACCAGTACCGTTGCTACTGCAAAAACTGACTCGTTAATCAAAATCGTCGTCGTCGTCGCTGTATATACCAGTGCCGCTGTTGCCGTTGCTGCCTTTGTTTACAATGTACTGTTCTTTTTCGCTGCACCAAGCCGGCAAAAGAGGCAACCATTCGTGCTGTTTGAAGCCAACGAAGAATGAACTGTTATGTAGTCAAGTCGATAGGAGACTTCCAATATATATTTACCGCGCTTGGCCACCAGTCGATGTAAATGTCAACAAAGCTGCACTTGACTACACGACAACGTGCAAACGCACATGTGATAGATTCAAAATTTTGATCAAAGTGGTGTAATAGTAATTTTCGATACAAGTGCCATAAGTAACACTTTTTGGCACGGCGTAGTTTAGGGCCCGAGCGCAGCGAGGGTCCTAATAGCTGGGCCGAAAAGTGTCCCCTATGGCCCGAGTATCGAACAACGTTTTATAGTACTGTGCAAAGTTCACATTTATGCCCCCTTTTCCGATGCATAAGTCGCACTTTCTGGTACCGCAAAGTGAGGTTAGCGCACGAGCGTATGCGAGTGCGATGCGAACGTAGCGGTGCCATAATGTGCGACTTATGCCACCGAAAAGCGTGCCATAAATGTAAACTTATGCCACACAGTGCTATAAACGCATTTTCGTTTGGGTGACAACGTAAAACAATTATGGACCATGTATAGTGTAATCTTTTTTATTTATAGTATATTGAACGACAAAAGACAATTTATTTGCAAAAGAAAAAAGTCTGATTAATTTGTATTTTTTTCTAAAAGTTTATCGAAAATATCAAGATATTTGTTTTTATAATAAAATGAGGATGCAAGTACGCTCCAATAAAACTAATTTATGAATTTGAATCATTTAAATTCATAAATCTTAAACTATTTTTAAACAAAAAAATATTCGAAGAAAGCTTCTAATCTGGGAAAGCAATCTTGCAACATGAAAAAGTACGTGTAAAATTACATCGGAAAATCTTTTCGCCCCGATCAAAGAGCATTTTCTCAGCCTCAAACATTTTTTTCTGTCTCGTCTTTATTCCTTTTGCCATCCTTCCTAGTCTTGTTCCTTGATCTATATAAAAGGCGCCGGAATGTCTTCCGGTCAGACACGCTACTGCGAGTGCGAGGCTAAGCAAGGACAATCTTTATTGGTTTGAGTTATAACTTGTACCGTTTCTTCTTTTTGTCTGCATTGCGTATGCTGGGGCTATTCTTTTTTTTCCCACTCAATCGCATAGTTCTCGTGGTATTCGTAAGTTTTGATTTATAGAAATGCTCAAATCAATTAATTACATTCCAAGATTATGGTAATGTAATTACTAGTGCATTTATCATGATAATGGAAAATACTTTTATGGTAATATAAATTAAAATGAAAAGTATTAAAATTCTTTTCTTAGCAGTTAAATATGAGATTTATTTTTCAATTTATCCAAAAATTATTATTAATAATTATTATTGAATAAATTATAAGAATTTTCAAAAAATTAAGTATTTGTCAAATAAAAACACGGAGCTTCTACAATACTAAAGGTAAAAAAAATATTGAGGAAAATAAAAGTACCGAAAAGAAAAGATATATACGAGAAAAAATTCGATGTAAATCCACACTTGAATACGCTACTGCAGCACACGCACGCACATACATCGTATCGTGTTTAAATATATCATCATAGAAGATGTCGATGAATGAGAAGGATTTTTTCATTGCTAAGAGTAGTAGTAGTGCGCGCGTGGATTTATTTATATGAACATATTTATATACTTGCCAAAGCGTCAAGTGTACGTGCCTGCGACATACATATGTACGCGTATAATATAATGACCGTCGATATATAGAGAAAAAACGTAACGCCGACTGCACGACTTCTCGCTAGTGCTGCTGTTGCTGCAGGAAAAACTCATCGACAGAAAGAAACGCGTATAGATATATAACTATCACGGAGTGCAGCAAACGGCGGCACACATTCATGCGCTCGCACGCGCACACTCAAACGCAAACTTCTGCATCAAGAGAAATGAAGAAAATAAGGCTCAATTTCAAAGAGAGCGAGAGCGAGTTTTTTCTCATCAGGGCAGCGCACGCCCGCGCGCGCTCGGCAGGCAGGCAGCAGCAGCTCTCTTTCCTCTTTGTTTGAGCGATGTGCTTTTTAATTTTAAAAATCTCATTACCAACGAAATGCCTCTCACTCACTCGCTCACTCTAGATCTCGCTCTCTCTCTCTCTCTCTCTCTCTCTCCGCGCCCCGAGTGCATATAGCACGCGCGCAGGGAAGGAAGCAACGAGCCCTACATCTATATTATGGGGGTTTGTTTATTTGCAATGATGGCAAAATTCGCGCAGTACCACTACGAGTGGAAAGTGTGTGCGAGTGTATGTGTATGTGTAGAAACGAGAAACGTGCATTATCTTGCTTACATGGCAGAAAATTTTTCATCCCCCAGAAGTACACCGACGTTATTGCATGTAGCCGCGATGATGATATTATACGAATGGTTTTCTTTTTTTTGTAACAGAAAAAAATTCGTACGTATTGAAAAGGCAAAAACGAAGTCAAAATTATTATATTTAATTGTGAGATACACGACTTTGAATGACGTTACGATTTTTGTGTCTTCTCTCGGGCGAATTTTCAACGCGATGAAATTTTCCATTTGCCGGGATTCGCAACGGAAAGAAAAATTTTGCTCCGGAACCACGAGAGAAAGAAAAATGAAGATCGTTATAATCAAGGCGAATTTAATTTAAAGTTTCGCGGCAAAGCGCCCTCGTGTATATACATACACACCCCTGCGCACATACACACAGGTATATATACGGACGTACACACAAGCCGCTGTGGGTATCGTCATCAGTATTACACGCGAGAGCGTCAAGAAACACGCAAAGCGAAAACTCCGAGATACAAGCAGCGTATGACCAAAGTACAAAGGATCGTGATGTACGTATATATGGAGAAGACCCTATTTGAGTGTCAATTTACATTCAAGCCTGTGTGTTACGCCAACACAGCTGCCACTGCTGCATCTATGTCTTCTGTCTCAAGCGTATTACGTATAGGTATACAATCAACCCGTGCGTATAGCGACAATTTGGCGCGTGGTGCAAGAAACGTTCTGGGCACTGCAAAAGTATATTATATACATGAAAAAACGTTTCCTTTTTTTCATAAACAGCCCCAGAAAAATCAAGTCAACGTAGAGGAAACTCTACCGGCGCAAGCTGAGCAGCTTAATCTGGAATTGACACTTGTCTTTTTTGGCTAAAAAATCGAATGTACAGGCGGTGAAAAGTGGGCATGAAATGTTTCGCAGCTCGAAATACTACACCATTAACAAAGTTAATATCAAATTTAATTAATAGTTCAATTGAGCAAATAAAGAAATATGACCATGAAAGTTCTACTAGTGGGCAGAGCAATTAAAACGCGAGCTACAACTTTGTCCAAAAAATAATAATGTGTCAACGAACGTGGAGTGGAGAGAACTATGCTGAAAACAAATTAGTGTAAGTGAACACTTTGAAATAAAAAACTTTTTAATACCCGAACACGCACGTACTTGTGCATAGCAATTTTAAAATATTTATAAAAGTATACCTATACATACGATGTCCGCGGATATGACGCTTGAATAGCGAACACACAGTGACGTTATTCATTCGCAGGTGTACTTAATGTATTAACGACTAAATGATTACATTTTCAATTTATATGTATTGAAAAAAAAGTTTGTGCTCAGTCTCCTCGTTGTGTTTAATTTATAAATATTTCTGAAGCCTGCACAATTTTTTTTGAATTCACTTTAAAGTACGACTCTGTAAACTCGCGAATGAATGAAACGAGCTATATAGATATTCCCTCTTTAAAAAAAGCGATGGATGAAAAAGTGTCAGCACCTTTCCGGCCTTCTTATTGGTCTTTGAATTTGTAGGCTAAGGCCTCTGTAATGTGTACTGCTAATAACGACGCAAAATTTGAATTTCAATACTAAGTACATCGTGTTTCTATTATTATTAGCGAAACGAAGTATAGTATCACAGTTGACCGATAGATGACTCGTCCTGGTACCTAAATATATAGGAGGAGAAAGAATCGCTGTTACTCTCCATGCGAAAATTGCTTCATCCCTTTTTCTTTATTTTTTCACAGTCTCACTTCTGAATAAGATTTTTACAAAAAAAAAGTATTAAGAAAGAAAAAAGAGCTAAAGATAGAAAATAGGTACAGACAAAGATGTCGAAAGTTACCAAAGAAAATAAAAACGAAGCCAGTGCGAGGAGATGGATGGAGGGGGATGAGGTGGATACAGTATGGCGCGCACATTGTTATGAAGTGAGGTAAACGAACCTCTTGAAAAATGTTTCGATACTGTGTCAAGCACCCGTTTTTTTTCCTCTTTCTCTCTTTCTACCCGCGACCTCTTCTCTCATTTCTTCTTCAACACAGCTGCTGCTACTACTTATGATTTAAAATATAGCTTGATTATCACCCTCTACCTGGCTTTGTACCGCACGTGCTGCATTGATATTAATATGACCCTCTTTTCTATTTCCGAAGTTTATACATCGTTGACGATCTCTGCCCATCTTGGTTCGATCGTATTTTCCATTGTTATCTTTTTAATTATTATCATAGCAATTTTGAAGAAAAAAGTTGCTTTTAACCGTATAATATGCGAAAAATTGAACTTTAGAAAACAAAAATAATGTTTGAATCCAATAGAAAAAACTTGTGAATAACCCACACGCGCGCGCAATATATTTTAAAAGTTGTCGATAATGCACTCTGCGTTTGGCTTAGTTTTTTCTTGCAAATCTTTATTAAAACGTCCGTCAGGAGCTAAGACAAGCGAGCATTGTAACATCGTATTGTTATCTTGTGTAAAATGCAACGTTGCAAGAAAACATCATATTTTCAGGGCGAGCGCATTCCGACGCTCTATCAAAAAGTTTTCGCTCGCTGATATCCGGTACACAAAGTGCGGAAAACAACAAAATCAATATAGATACGTCGTATTTAGTTTTGCGTCTGTAGTAATAAACGCACGTCTCTTTCATGAAATAGGTTACTTCATCTTTTTCTCGACTAGTCACAGTAATTTTGGTATAATGTTTTGGAATGTTTTCAAATTTCTTTTGGTAGAACCAAAAATTGTAACGGTATTGTAAGTCGTAAAACATATAGCACTGTTTACATCATTTTCTTACGCATAAATGCTAACTTAGTATCAAATTACCACAAATAAAACTATTACAAAACTTTTAGACAATTTCACGGGTGTTTTTTTACGACATCACTTTCAGTATTAAACGCCCTTTATGAAGTTTTACTTCGCACAAAGAAGTCAAATACAGTTTGAGTTTAAAAAATATCCAAAAATTGAAATATTTCGCGTACCAAATACATTTATCAACTTTACTAAAGTTTACAGAAAATAAATCATAAATATTTCCATAAATTGTTGTAAGCTCTTAATCTTTGAATAAAACAGAGCGTGAGAAAGAAAATAATTTTTTTCCATGCAACATCCGTGTAGCTAAACGAACCTGTCTGCGATGGATGAAACGTAATTTTCATCATCCATCAATGCTGCTGCATGAAACTCGTGATTACTTAGTATATGCAACAGCAACATGTTTTCTGCTCGTTAAAATATGTAATTGTAGGCTACTGCAGCAAAAAGAGGCCTATGTAACATAAGAAGCCGGACAGTAAAAACTTATACGAATGCCCGCCGTAGCATGTAAGAGGCAAAAAGAAAGGAAGAGTTCAGAGGCCGTCCTATTGCCACCATTTGCATTAATGCGCCGGTCTTCGAACTTTTCCATATAATCCGACGCAGTTTTATCTACGAATATTATCGTTGTCCGACCTTTTTTATTTTACCCTTCTTTTTTCTCTCGGCAACAACAACGAGATAACTTTCATCAACAAATTGTTGTTGTTTTTGTTTTGTTTTTTCGTTCTCTTTCCCATATGAGCGCACGCACACACAGACGCAAGACACGCAATTTGTGTAATTATGTTTACGAGTAAATATGCACATAATAATCGAGGTCAAATAGAGATAATGGAATTTTTTTGAAAATGAAAAACTTTTGCATCGTAGCCATAATACGCGCGTTCACTTGCCCAGCGATTTATGGCTTTCTCTCTTACTCTCGGTTACACTCGCGCGATATATACAATTTTACACTCACACTCGTACTATACACCGTATAGAGAGGCAGCTCTCGCATGCTCGACGCGGCGCGAGAGAGCGCCGCGCGCCACCGCGACCTGTGCTCACAATATAAACAGTAAAAACAATGCAATTTTCCGCTCGGAGTGAGGTAAACATTTCGCTCTCATTCACTGCTTTAAAATGCATAGATTTTCCTTCTTTGCGGGGTAGTATAGAATATAAAAAGTGTGCGCGCGCGCGTGCGTCGAAATGAACGGAAAAGTTCCCTATTCACGCGATCGACCAATTTTTTTTTTTTTCACTTTTTTTCATGCCCACATATATAAAAACATGACTACTGGGAGTGAAGTTTGCACGCGCGTAATCAACGAGAGAGTTTATAAGCTGAAAATAGAACGCGTTATTTTGCGGAATGATGAAGAGAAATTATAATGTTTGTGTGTGTACGTGTGTATAAGCGAGTGTGTTTGAGTATGAGTGTACATTTTCAATGGAAACAATTCCTTATATTGTTTACTAGTATTGGTGTCTCATACAATTGCAGTAAATCATATCAAGAGCAATAGGTCACAAATAAGTGTAATACTGCACTTTTATCATGTGTATGAAATTGTAAAATATTTAAACAAAATCTTCTATTTCATGATAGTAAAATAATTCATATTGAAAGTCGATTGATTGAGCAGTATTAAATATGCTTCATTGATTATAGCGTGTTGCAGGATTTTTAAACAATAAAACCATTGTTAAAGCAATACGTATATGACCCCATTCAGGCAAGAAAAGCATTTGCTGCATGACGCATGAGATTTACTGCACAGTCTCATGAACAAATTTTCTTTTATTAACAATCCCTTTATCAGCAAACAATATAAAATTTCTCAAAATTGAAATAATTGTCACACCATGAAATATAGATAAAAAGGGGTTTTTATGAGTTGAGTGTCCCTTGACAGAATGTATGATAATAATTGCAATAACAGTAAAATTGTAAAATTACAATAAAAAGCAGAACACTTAAGTTGCATTGGAATGCCATCATCCCAGTATTCATTAACTCAACTGTTATTAAAGTTAAGGCAGTGATCATCTCTTGAAAAAAAAAACAAAATAAAACATCAAATGCATCTCATTCATATCAGCTATAATAGTAAATTTAATCTATTTACCACTAATAACATACATACCCCGACACATCCCAACAATTTTACATTCCTCTCATTAATTCAAATCGAAAAAACATTTTAATCACAGCTTAAAAGCCATAAGATCTAAATGAATTACAACGTGAGCAAGGCCGTATGTAGGGGTAAATAACTTTATGTATCGCGCTCAGTTGCAGCAGCATTGGCCGTTCTTCTTTATCTTCATATACAGATATATACATTAATCTCTCGCGAACGAGTGGTTAAAAAAAAATAAAAGCACAATATATACGTTTATCTATTATATATATGCACTCACCGCAATGCAGAGGCTGGCTGTATGGCTGGCGGGCTCTATATATAGGATGCGTGCACAGCCGCAGGGATTCCTTGGGCTCCTCGACGACGACGTTGTTGGGGCCACTACTACGATGAGTTCCGAGTTGGACGATCGTAATATCGAACTTATTCGTTACGCTTGGCATGTAAACACGAGCACGTCACTTCTCTATCTTTCTCGCTCTCTCCTTCTCTCCTTAGGTATAAACACAGGCACACATTCGTACACGCGCGTATACACGGACACGGCCTCGCGATGCAGGCAACAATTGACACACGATGTTTAGAGTATATATTACGAGAGCTTCGAGACACACCACAAGCACAAACGCCACGCGCTCCACTCGATGTAGACAGACAGACAGGCAGGCAGGCAAGCAGCGGTAACAGCAGCAGAAAACGGAGCAGAGCCTGCTGCACGATCGGAGAGGTTATTCACACCGTGCCCTGGGCAGTCTGGGTGCACTGGGCAGAAGATATATAGAGGCAGGCGATGCAAGAGGCGCACTATCGTCCCCGTCGAAGCATCCGTTGGAACGCGCGAGCTAAACACCAGGACACTGCGTCGTGCACGTCCTCTTTTTTTGTCAACTCTCTCGTTAATGCAGCGCAGGGCCAGGGCAGAGAGCTCGATGATAAGGGTGGTGCGGTGGTGGCGGTGCACGGCGCTCGCGCTCGGCGGGGATCCGGGGCTGCTGTAGAGAGAAAATGTCGCAGGATATCTGCGTGTTCTCCGATGCGCTGTTTATTCGCAGATAACTGACGTTTATTAGGATGAATTGTGTTTACGGTGCGGTGGCGACGACGACGACGACGGCGGCCAGTGGCTTCTCGCGAAAACTCCCGACCCGACGAGCGATTATACACCGAGAAAACCGCGTGTGTGGGTGTGTGCGCTGTATACACAATAATAATAATACGTACATGTGCAGGCACTGCTGCTGCTGCTGCTGCTGCCAGGAATTGCAATGCAATTTCAGCGACATCTGACGCCGCAGCCGAGAGAGATCGCGCTGTGCCGTGTGCAGTGCATTGCCCTCGTCGCGTATACTACGCAACGGTCGCGCCAGATATCAGGCGTTCGGAGAATTCGAACATCCCTTCGTTTTTTCGTTGAGAATTCGAGCGCGCGCGGGCGCACCCGCACGCAGCACGAGGGGAGGAGGGAACGGAAACGGCCAAAAACGAATGCCAACGCATCTCGCGTTCTTTTTTTATTTATAAATTTTTCAAATACTTTATTTCGCAGTGTTTAGAATACTAATATATAATAACACATAAACTGTTTTAATTACACAAAATAACTTTTTTTGTTTGCTTGTTTCGTAACGTAATTAATGTATTAGATCAATAATTGAAATATTTATAGAATATCTAGGTATTTATTCATATGCAATTCGAAGAATACAAACTCTATTATAGATAGATAAAAACAAAAGACGTGTCTATTGTCGGTAATTGTTTTTGAAAAACTGGCGAATTTCGATTTAACAATTCATTATACACGAAGCAGTGCTTGTTAATAATATATTTTCAAAGTCACTTATTGTTTTTTTTTCTTTCGTGTTACAATCAATGCTTGCACAATAAAAAAGTAAGAAAAATCTTGTATTTGCTGGTCACAACGTTCCCATAGTAAATTGTTTCATGCCGCCCTTAAACTTTATAATAATATGTCATATATCAAAGGCTGATCACAACGAAAATGTAAAAGCATTTCACACGTCGTTGGCGTCGTCATCATCGTCGTCACTATATACTGTATATTATGTACAAACTTTTTGTTGAAAATTACACACCGAGAATATAT
The DNA here is from genome assembly GCA_034770305.1 of Trichogramma dendrolimi. Classification (NCBI taxonomy): domain Eukaryota; kingdom Metazoa; phylum Arthropoda; class Insecta; order Hymenoptera; family Trichogrammatidae; genus Trichogramma; species Trichogramma dendrolimi. Next base: position 609,968 of record JAPMIB010000068.1, on the reverse strand, counting down.
TTCCGTCAATATATGAACCACACGCAGTTTTGTTGCATTTATTAAGTATTTTATCGTACATTTAAAATTATTTTTTTTTATGAAAAAGCTTATTCGATCGGATAAAGGCACACACTTCCGCAGCGCGGGTTTTTCTTTCTATTACAATAAAGAGGTGTAATTATACGCTATAAAATTTTACGGGAATTTTTTTTTTTGCAACTCATCGTGTATATAAACTCCCAAATTAACACTGCTCAATATACTATATAAATTTTTGAAGTGTTTTTTTTTCAAACAAAACGAAATAAAACCATGCCTATCACTGCAATTCAACGAGGTTTGAATAAAATTAAAACATACACCATATCGGATAAAATTGACAAGCCACATAACAGGCGTAACTTTTTAATTTTTAATGCTAATTTTATCAAATATACCTATTGATTTTTAAAATGGCAAACGCTCTACTACTTCAAAAATGTTTAAAATTATTTCATTTACAAATTCATTTGTAAAAAACAATAAGACAGCGTAAGATATTTAATATTAAAATGCCTAGCTCTGCTCAGGTCTATTACATCGGCCAATATCGTTGTCATTCTATTACCATTATATTATAGTTAGCAGCCAATTGGAGAACTTCATTCATAAGAACTACTTTGAATTGCGTATTTTTGGTATTGTTCGATCAATTCATAATGGATAAAGTTTTAATACTACCAGTTTTAACAATTTTCAAGCGATTATTGGTTTGAAACGACTTTAAATATAATATTCTTTTTACCAGTAATGCGCCGTGAGGCGTTTAAAAATTTATTTTTTAATAAGTATAACAGTTAGAGATACTTTTTTTTCATTAAGACGTCATTTTTTGTTATCTTTCATTAAAAATCACTTCTTGAATTCGGTCATCAAGAAAATAATGTTTGTCGATGTACAACGGAACTCTGTGAGGGATTGAAAATATACTTCATTACATAAGTCTATTATAAAGATTTTTAATTTTAAAATAAAATAAAATAATTAAATACCCTAAGATAAAGGACATTAGTAACCTATAAAGTGTATACAATAAAGTCGATTAACAATTACACGACGAGCAATAACATACTTAAAAATCTAAGAGAGTTCGTTTTTATTCTTAACAATTTAGTTATTAATAACATATATTGAAAACTTAAAGAAATTGCATTAAAAGCATTAAATATATTTGTTTGTGTGTATGTGTGATTGTGTCCTCGACGTTACGTAACAGAACTATAACTTACGAGGCGCTAAAGTCGTCGCGAATAAAGAACAAAAAAAAACTTGATAAATGGAATATCATAGTCAACTAGAGAAATTCTTTTGTAATACAAAAATATGTACAATTATTTTTCATTATTCAATAGATCTATGAAGCACTTTTATATTCAATATTAGACAATATATCACTTGCAATTTTCTTTTTCATTCACGTATTCAATATTTAACGATTATCTTTCTTGGTCACAAATTTCTTTTGTATGTCTCATGATCGTTAACTTTCATGCTTAAAAGCATTCAGTTATACGTTAAGTCGATTATCAAGTTTTAATATTTAAGACGCACAATCATCAAATATCTTCGTCGTCATCGCTATTCGCGAGTCTATTTTTAAATGCAATTTGTAAGGTTATTCTTCACGAGAATCGGAATTTGCACAAGTTTACTAATCACTGACAGCTGCTCAAACAGTTTAACCTCAGCCGTTTACACATAATTAATACTAATATATATGCACGCATTACAGTAACTTTTTCTTTCAATTGATCAGGTTTTACATTATCTATAATGCGCATGATTTTGAGTTTTTATCTGTTAATCAACTGCTTTTCACAGAATATAAAAGTAAAATAATATAACAGAAATAGAAAAAACATAAAATAAATTAGCTTCTAATTTGCATATACGATTACATATATACATTATATTACAGGTATCATCATAAAAAAAGGAATCTCGCGCTAATCCACCCCTGCAAATCCTTGCGAGCCTTCAATTGCCTTGATAAGTTTTTCTCTCAATTGCGGGTAACTATCATAAGGCGGTAGATCAATGCGGTTAAAGCTGAAAATATTTAAAAAGTCCATGTTAGTACATGTGAATTTTATAAGTAAGTTTTAAAAGCTCGTTTTCTTAAAGTAATATACACTGTATTTTGTGGGAATGACTATAAAATAAAAAACAAGCAGTTAATAAACTATTGAAAAAATCTTACCAAGTATGAGCTCTTGGGTAATTGTCTGGTGTGCCCCATTTTTCAATTGTAAACAATTGTGGTCCATTACTACCATACAACTCCTTAAAACCATTCATTGGTACCCTCGATGTGCCCGTGACAAATTGTAATAATCTAGATCGCATTTCGTTATTGAATGACAATACTACTCTCCAGAACCATTGGACGGTTATATGATTGGGGTGATAATCGCCTTTGTAAAGCGTATTTGCCTTCCAATCCTTGACGTCAATGTGCTGAATACCACACATGAGGAGTTCAAGTTCATTTTCATCGAAAATCTTCACGAGTGTCAGTGGCACCAAAGCATTGAATCCTTCTAAAAAGGCATTCATTTGCTCTTGGACCCTAGACACAAAGCGCCACTGAATCACCAGTTGGATGTACTCATCCTTATTTTCATTGGTCACTGGAATATTTGCTCCGTTAGTCTTGAGTTCACGTTGTGATGTATGGCCGAACGAGTCTTCGTCGACACAGAATGTCAGTTCAAGTTCGCTTGGATCATTTTCTTTAATCCAAAGTAACGAATTATAATACTCGGAGTCCACGCTCTCCATGTCCTTCAAGTCGATGGTCTTACTGAGCATCATTTTATAAAATGGTCGGATGAAAAAGGCTGTAAAAGTAAAAAATTCATGGGTAAGCGAGATATTCAACTAATAAAAGTCGTGAGCATTAAAAATAAAACAACCATCTAAAAGTTTTCCATGGTACACAGCCATGCCTGCAATGCGTCCAATAAACTTGAAATAATTCAAATGTTCTTCATTGCACACACCCGAAAATGGATTAATTTGCAATGTATAGTTATCCCTGAAATAAAATTACAAGCAATTGAATAATTTAGATTAATCAAAATGAATAAAAAATAAATTACATTTTCAAGTACTCACATTGCTGAATATTCAAAGAGACCATAATATGGGTTGAACATTTCTTTCGACAACAAAAAGAACCACTCACGAGCAAGGCCACCATAATCAAGACCCACTTCTCCTTCAAATTCAATCCAAAGTTTAGTTTTTAGAATTTCAACCCTATTCACAGAACTTATAATGCGATATGAATCTTCCAGTATATTATTGCGTCCGACTTTAATTTCAAATTTGTTTGGTACGTTAGTCTGAAATGATTCACAAATTGATTAGATTAGTGTAATTTTAATAACCTTATCTAAGTTGTTCATATAGACAAAAAAAAAAATGATATGACGTAAACTTTGCTTACTGGTTTTCTCAGTTGAGATTTGAGATACTCATATTTGCGCTTGTAGTCCCTCGAGTAAGGAACAGCCTGAAATTATGAATTATTAAGTGATTAGTATAGCTTTTTGAAAACTTATAAAAAAGAATGACTAAATCATAACTCACCGGTCCAGCAATATTTGGATTTTGCAAACGGGGATCTTCCCATTGCGTGGTCCTTGTATCTGTAACAATGAAAAGATTGACGGATAGAAAAGAAGAAAAACCACAGGAAAAATTACTCAGCAAATAAAACTCACTGTGATCGATGAAAAAATATTCTTCCATCCGTATGAAGTCTTTCTTCCCAACCCTCAGGCAATGGGCCAACCGAATCGATATCGTTTCGTGGTTGTACGGTTGAGGGCACAGCGTTTACCCAAGGTATAGAACTTGGTCGTCCAGTGCGTGGATCGACCCATGTCGTCGCGCGTTCGTTGTGATCAATAAAAAACATACGGCCATTCGGTGCAGTTTGCATACTCCATCCCGCTGGTAATCCTTCACCGTTTATTTGCCTATTATTATCGTCGGGCTATAGAAAAACAAGTTTTACGTATATTTTTTAAGAATTTTTTCAATAAAGTGAATGCAATGAAAAGTGAATAAATTTACCTGTACAGAAGGTCGCCTTGAATCTGTCGTTGGGCTGTCCGTATTATCGTCAGTCTAAAATGAAAAAATAATCAAATTATTTCAACGATGCAGCACTGATATGATGTATTTGTTAAAATAAAATATCAACATCACTTGTTTATCGATAAAATACCAGTTGTTAATAATAATATACGTTTTTCTAAGGAACAAATTTACTTGCTTTGTATTTAAGTGTGTATGAAAGAATAATAAAAAAATAAATGACTCAAAATTATTAAAAAATTCAAAAACACGATCATAATTGCTAAGAAAAAAATGTGAAAAAATTTAGTACCTGGTTCTCAAGATCCGCTCTATTTACAGGATTGTTCAATGTATGAACAGACACCCTTTGCTCTGTTTCATTATTTTCGACTCGAGCCGCGTCATCATCCTTATATACAAATATAAAACATGCACAAAATTCTACATACCACGTGCTTATATAAAAAATATTGTTTTGTGTTATGAAAGTTATTTAGAATTTGTTATGACAAACTTGAAGCAGCTGTTAGATAATAATAATAAAAAAAAAAAAAGAAGAAATGTGCCCAAAAAAAGCAACACAGTTAATCTTCGAGTGATTAGTAAACTCCGACACTAGTGTAAATCATTCCAAATAGTGTAAGAATGTTATCTTACCGGTGTAACATGAACATTAGCAAGACGTTCTGCCGTCCTATCAACAGTTTCATCTGCACTAATGTGATAACGTCGTTGAAATTCTGTTGCTGCTGTATCTAAGTTTCGTTGTTCTTGAGTTACACCAAGTGGTACATTATTTCTAGAAAGGAAATAATTTTTTTATTTTTCCTGTTTTTTTTCATATAAATAGTAAGAAATATTTAGTTGACTTACGTAGCTGTAGGTCGCTCCCACTGTGTAAAGCGGGCTACATGATTAACGTAATAAGTTCTCCCATTAGCATCTTGCCTCTCTTCCCAACCTTCTGGCAAGGGGCCTAGTGCTGATAATTCAGCTGATTGCTCTTCAGGTGTTTCTGAAGTTGGCGATGGTTGATCCAATAATTCCCATCCCCCAGAATCTGAGGGATCTTCATTATCACCACTATCAATGGCACCATTCGAGTCTGATATGTAAGCATGATATAGTTCTAGGGTACCCTTAACCTTTGATCTCTGACTATTGCTACAAAAATTCATCATAAATTATAAATCATGAAAACACTAATAATAAATAAGTCAATGAGCATTGTTGTTTGTTATAGTACTTACGTTCTTGGGCGAAGAATGTACTGTTTAACTGGAATAGATCGACCATCTTGTTCTTTAGGCAAGTTTTGCAGTGATAGCTCAACCATTCCAAGGAAATCATCACGCGTTAATCTGTTCTCATCAAATACTTGTAGCACCAGTTTATGCTCATTAGGCTTTACCTAAAACAATAAATTATTTCAATATTGAAAAATATTCTAGCTAACTACACAAAGTATTTGTTGTGTAAATAACTCACTCTAAAGATAAATTCTTCTTCCCACTTAGGATTAAGGGTTTTTTTCTTCGTTTTTGTAAGTACAGCATCCACAGTTTCATTGCCGTTGACATTGTTGAGCTCAATTCGAACATAAGGATCACTTGCTCCAAAAATATCTTTCCTGGCTAAATTATGACCAGCAACCACTCGCAACCTTAACCTGTTTGTAGCTTCTTCTCCCTGAAATACAAAATGAATCATGAATATGCAGCACAAAGCTTGTACACTATTATGGTTTAATGACTCTCAGATGAACGCACCATCCTTAAAGGATCAAGTTCCAATTCGAGTTCAAGTATTTTGTAAAAGCTAACTTTAATCAAAACAGCAGATTTTGTCTCGTAAAAGTTAATAAAAAAACTAGCTATGGGTTCGGGTAATGCGGATTGTGCCATTGTATTATAAATTAAAAATAACGGACTAACGTCAAATGAAAAGTCACAGGTCTCTCTATATATCCGTGAAACAGAGTCTATAACTAGCGTATTATGTAGAGGTGATATCCGTCTATACGTGTTGTGTTATTGCATGGCAGCGGCAAATAATATAATTCATACAACTGTCAAAGTTCTCGTAGTATGCGCGAGGCACGTTATGTCCATGTGTGTGTGCGTGTGCACTCAATAATCGGCGCATGCACGAACAAAAGTGCAGCCGAGTATTGGAAGGATGTAATAAGATAGTTGCAATCTTTTTACAATATATAATGCGCGATAACGATCGACGATGCCTGCTGCTATGTGTAGGAATAATAGAGTGTGCAGAAAGGAAAAAAAAGAGAAAAAAAAGACGCAGAAAAATAAAAAAAAAAACGAACAATGCGTATATGTAGAGCTCTCTTTCTCTCAAGAGAGGTAGTGGTAGCTTTTGCACTTATAGGTGCAATAATGCACGGCACATAGAGACACGTATCGAATTAAGGATTTGCACGTTACGTGGTGGAATCGCTACATGTGTAGTGGTGGTGTGTACTAAAATACGTACATCGTTTCCATCGGCAGCGACTGACGGATTGTAGCCGTAAACATTTTCTTCTGCCATTAACGCCTCGTTTTTTTTCCCCTGCCTCACTCTCGGAGCACACACTACTCGCTCGCACAGCTCGTATCAATCCACTGTGGCGAGAAAAAAAATTGCTCGAAACGAAACGAGGCACTCTTGGTACACGCACTGACTGAAGTTCGTGTGTGTTTGCGAACAGAAGTTGGGAGTGTGTGTGAGAGTATATATATAATATGCGTGTGTGAGACAGTGTTGAGAAGTATATAGAAAAAAAAGGAGCAGCGCGCAGAACTGAGCCTACAGCCACTTGTGTTTGTGTGTGTATACTATACGTGTGTCGTCCCTCTCGTTGACTAACCGCGGGTTTTTTTTTATATTTTTTGGCGTAAATTATATGCGTCGCGAACTGCAAGATTATAATAGGCAGTACGACGACGACGACGACAGCAGGCAGCAGCAGCAGCAGCAGCAGTGCAAGCAGCAACAGCAGCAGCAGGGTGGTGCGCAGACACTCTCACTCATTTGCAGATTTGCAGCTCTCTCGACGCTCGCACACCAACGCAGCAGTCAGACTGACTTTACACACTCCTGCTGTGCTGGCTGAGAGCCGCCTCGCGCGCGGCGAGTAACCTTGATAGTGTGTCGATATATTTTATACGTGTATAAGTATACATGTATATATATATATAGCCGTGTGCGTGTGAGTGTATACCCGCGACAGTTGAGAATGAGTCAGTGTGCGTTCAAAACGTTTGTATTGTATAAATGTGTCATCAGTCATGTGTGTATGTTAGACACCTACTACTATATACTCTCGTGTGCTGCTGTTATAATATGCGTGCTCGTACATCGGAGCTTTTGCTTGTGTGTGTGTGGGTGTATACGTATGCCAAAAATCAACAGCTGCACACGGCGAAATCAATTGGGAAATTTTTTTACGCGCTTTATTACTTATGAGCACATAAAACGTCGCTCTCTCATATATATACATCAACGACTGTACATATAAGTACACAGCGTTCGCTCGCTTGCGCGCGCGATCCGCTCGGTTACGCCTGATGTATGAAACAAATATGTATTATGCCGGATCGCGGGGAAAGATAACGGCAAATTTTCTTCGTGCAAGCTTTTTTTTTCGCGTCAATTAATTATCATCGATAAGAGGACGGGAGTATATAAATAAATAAATATAAAAAAAGAAAAAAAAGAAGCAAGTAGCAGAAAAAACAACAGGTTTCCTGGCTGAGTGCACGAGTAGCAGCTCGCTCTTGCTTGTACTCGTCGTGCGAGAGATATCTCTGTGTATAAGGCTCGGGGGGATACACGTAATGCAAGGGCTTCTCGGTATACATGCCTACGTGCATTTATTATTGGATGATTAGACGCTGCTTCGGGTGACGCATAGACTATCTCTTTCTCTCTCTCTCTCTTGCCCGTTTGCTCGCTTTCCCTCTGCGTCAATCCCTGTATTAGTGTGTGCGGCATTATTTATGAAATTTTTCGACCGACATTTGAGTCAGGCGGGCGGGCGGCGCGCGATCTTTTTCGCCACAGTTCAAAGAGAGTCGAATATTCAAAGAATACACGAAAGAATATGAAAAAAAAACCCAAAAGAGAAAAAAAGGGGGAGGCAAAAACTGCCGCACGCGCACAGACCGATGATCGTCCGAGATGACGAAGACGACGATCGGAGCTCTTCTTTTTGCCGCAGTTGCGAGTTGACGACTCGTGAGACGCACACATTCAATAACCCCTTCTCATCATAATATGTAAGTGTATAAGGATAAGAGAGTCGGGCGGGTGCGAGCGCGAGTGAAGTTAGGCCGGGCATGCGAATGTCGTGCGTCTCGGCGGCGTATATATATACGACAGGCGCTGCCACAGTCTGAGACGTCGGAGCTCGGAGTCCACCGTCGTCTTCGTCGCGAGCGAGCGGCGCCTATCATTCATTCTCGCCAACCACTCGAAGATAGACAAAGACAGCAAGAGCGACGGATATGACATGTTAGCACTGCTGCTGCTGTGCTGCGGGCTGCCTGAAGCCGAGAGAGGTGTATATATAATAATAATACAAAGATGGCGTCTCGCGCCTATAGTGCATATCGCGGCCAACCAATATACACTATCATATGCATGTATATACGACACATGCAAGTCGCCGCGAGCCTGCACACCACACTGCAGCAGTCCCCCTCCCACGAGTCGCAGAGTCGGAGTCGCGCGCGCGTTTTTCGTATCTGCCGCGCGGAGCAGCAGTACGCACGACGCACAGGTGCACCGCACACGGCGGCAGGTGACACAGTCGCTTCGCAAATGCCATATGCCATGCAGGTAAAAATAGCGCGCGAGTCCCCGCGAGGATGGGGCAAGCAAGTACTCGAATTGCAGTAGACGACGCAACAATGTACATATGTGCATTACGCGCGATTTCGCATTTATCATTAACGTTGGTATACTCGCTGTTTATATATATATACGTACGGATCGCGCGCCGTCTGGTACGTTCTCGCTCGTCGCGTTACGTTTGCGCCGCGAGTTTTGAAAAAGAGTAAAATGCATCCAGTGCAGTAACCGCGTGAGATACTCGATGTTTGTCATCGATTTTTTTCTGTTTTTTTTTTTTTATTTCGTCGACGAGGATCGATGTGTTCACCGGTTGTTATGATGAGCGATTCAGCGACGTATATAGCTCGTTAATGCCTCTCGCAGGACTGGTTTTTTTCCTGTTTTATTTTCTTTTCAATTTTTTTTTTTTTTTTCGATGTTTTTTCCCCGCGGATGACACCGCTGTGTTTGCTTTTCTCACAGACGCACGTGTTTACGCGCGTTGCATCGACAGCGTGTGTGGGTGCACTAGGTATGTGCTGCGTGCTACACGTGCGATATAGCGTGCGAGTTGTGACTGTGATATCGTGGAAATTTTGATCTAGCAGAAAACTGCCAGGATCGTATGTCAACGCGGGCGCGCGCATGTGGATCATAATACACCGCATCTGTCGCATTTGATTTTTTTTTTATTCTATCATTTCGATAAAAATTTTTTTCCGCTTAGCGCCGCAGCTCGGGAAAACATTGATATAACATATTTCAGTGACTGTCCGACAGCTAAGACCGACGTATGTAAACGCGTGTTTTGTAACTTTATGCAGTTGCTATATTCAATTATTATTCCTCAATGCCATTGTAATTTGGTGGTGTATACATCAGTTCTTCTTTTTCAGTTCAATTCATCGAATTCTTCTCTCGAGTCTCCACTTCAAGATTTTATATATTTTTTTAATAAAACTCTGCGACTCTCATAATTTCTCCATAACAGTCGTATAAGCTCATACTTACGACTTTTGCAC